>CM028369.1:38788285-39167860 GCA_016624345.1 Platycodon grandiflorus | reverse complement strand
GCACATGTGGCGCACATCCAATGGTTGAAATAGGAGATGGACATCATTTTGGAATAAGGATCCGATTTGCAGAGCCCACGCATTGTCCGAGTTAATCAAATGGTACAAAAAAACTTGCCCAAAAACAAACTCATGTTTACTATAAAAGTACTCCATATATTCCTCTTAAAAGAACACTTTTTGAAAAATACAAATTTTACTATTATAAGTACACAAGTCCACAATGAAAACACAGATTTTACCGCCAAGGTGTTCGTTTCCTTAACGCCGTTGGATGAGTTTTATTAATGCGTTAACGTAAATCGAATGGAAGACTTGAGAGGAACTGGTCGTACCTTCGACTCGAGAGTTCTGCTCCTGCCTGCCACGGGGTAATGTGTTAACGCAAATCTAATCGAAGACTTCGGGGGTGGTCGTACCTCGACAGGAGAAGTTCCGCTCTTGCCACTAATATATCAGTAACCCTAAGCACCTAGCTAGTTTTTCTTTCTAGTTAACTATTAACAGAGATCCATTCCCATTGATATTCCATGAGAATCTATCTCCATAAATATTTGATACCCCCTCCCCTCCCCACAAACCCAAGCATCCAAATTGTATCAGATAAAGCAGTTAAGATGTGGAGCCTAATATGTATGTGAAAACAATGGGACACTGATCTAGAGAGAATCCAAATCTCCCCTAAACAATGAACATACATAGCATGGGGAATCACCAATGACCTTTGGCTCAGTTGGATACTCTCCACCTGCCTAACAAGGTGTTAGGATCTTCAAGTCTCAAAATATTCATTATTCCTGTAAACTATCTAGTTCAACAAAGCTTATAGTTAAATTTTGAGCCTTCAAATGTATCCATATTACACTTTTAAATAGCAAGATTATTTTAATTCTTAGATAAAAGGGAATATATGATTATTTAACTTAATTCTTGAAGTGGTTGACCTTCAAATTAAGGTAGACTCTTTAAGCAAAAACATGAGAGTCTTAATAAGAAAAAATTATTGACGACATATATGAATGAACAAAAAGGGAGAGAGAGTCAAAAAAAAAAAAAAAAAATCGAAATGCATGTGATTCCCCTATCGAAATAGCAAAATCATGTTTTTTTTTGCTGTTTCTAGAAAGATATCTTTTTACTTGGACAAAAACGAGTTTGCTACCTAAATTTCTGGTAGTTGCTTTTTTGGCCACTTTTGTGGTGATAAAAATACGTGAATGCTCTTAGTACATGAAGCAGGATCCTCTATTTTAAAAGGTATTCATCTCTATTTCTGTCGGATCTTCGCCACATGTCCACCAAAAATCACGGAGTAATTAATGTTATTTATTTTCATGCACATATGGCGAAGATCCGACGGTTGGAATAGGAGATGGAACACCTTTTTAGAATAGAGGATCCCATACAGATATGATATTGAATGTTAACAATGAAACATAGTAAACATCAAGGCGAACATAGTCGAAATTTTATCAAAACGTTTGGGATGGAGGAGTAGCATGATATCTCCATATATTCCCTCGAATATTGTCCATGAAAACGTGAATATTTGCTCTCTCTCTCTCTCTCTCTCTCTCTCTCTAAACAGTTATATTCCTAGGAATAGTGGTTAATTTAGGGCCGGCGTGTGACAAACTTTGCATGCTATAAATTTTACGTCCGACCATTCACTTTGTCATAAGCAAAGTATCTTGGAAAACCTTAAAACACCTTACAACATTAATTCTTATTACTCCCATCTGTTCCTTCCAAACTTTGAGGGTAGACAAAGAGAATATTAATCATGTTGAGCAAGATTTGGAAATCGCTCGTAAAATTTCCTTATTGCCTACCTTATCGCCATCAAGTTGCTAGTGAATCTGTTCATGGAGCCAACGCCGCTCTGAAATGGATCAACTGTGATGCTTGTGTCGAGGAAAGTAATAAGGTATGCAAGTGCGGCGGCGCCACCAAGGACCTCAACAAGTTTGTGGTTAATGAGAAAGAAGTTGATGAGCATCTTGTTGATGCAAACAGTTCTTTCCTTCACTCTGTCATCAACATGGTTGGAATGCTTATAGGTAATTAGCTCCACTTAAAATACTATTTGCTAGTTTGAGTATTTATATTGAAGATTAATGCCTTAATGTATTTAATAAATATCTTATTTATTTTTTTAAGAAATAATACTGACATACAAATCAACTTAAATAATTTGGATTCATGTTCATAGTGATCTATTTGAAAAAGTTTTATCTTGGTGTCGCAAGAATGCTTATAGGTAAAGCATAGTTTAATTTTTTAGAACCGAGTTTTTTATTTATTTTTGTTCTTATAAATACGTTTGAAAAATAATTTTCAAAAAGTGACTTTTTTGTGTCTTATATTTCAAAGCGGATTCGGATAAAGCATTTCCAAAACGCTCCGTTTTAGAGCTTTTTTGAAATACTTTGATTTTCACGGGGTACGAACTCGTTTGAGTCCACAACATCCTCAGTACACCCGAGAGGGTACGAGAATACTTTGTGGGAGACAAAAAAAAACGCAACGCAAGAGAAAAGCTGAATAACGAAGATTAATGCGCTTTTTTTTTTTTTGGTTATTTTTGAGAAATATTTATTAGTAAATGTATTTGAATTTATTTAAGAAATAATATTGACATACTAATTCTTTTATTTGTTGACACAATATTTAACAGGTCTCGGCCAACTATCAACTCCATATGCTTTAGAAAATGGAGGGTGGGCGTCGGCCTTTCTGCTTGTAGGACTAGGAATAGTTTGTGCATATAGTTCCCATCTGCTCGGAAAATGCCTAGACAAGAATCCCAAGTCAAGAAACTATACCGATATCGGCCACAACGCATTTGGAACGAGAGGAAGAGTCGTCGCCGCAACGTTCATCTACCTAGAGATTTTCATGGCCCTCGTATCTTATACCATCTCGCTTCACGACAACATAAGTACGGTGTTTCTAGGAACGCACATTAGGTTTTCGTGGACTAACTATCTGTCCACATCTCAGATCCTGACGGTGATTGCCGTGTTGGTGGCACTTCCAAGTCTTTGGCTGAGAGATCTTTCGTCGATATCTTTCCTTTCGAGTGGTGGAATTCTCATGTCACTTCTGATTTTTGTAACAGTGGCGTGTACTGCCATCTTCGGCGGAGTTAAAGCTAACCACATGATTCCGGTTCTTCAGCTACGGAAAATCCCTCACATATCTGGCCTTTATATATTCAGTTTCGCAGGCCATATTGTCTTCCCTAATATACATAAAGCCATGAAAGATCCTTCCAAGTTCACCAAGGTTTGTAACTCATCTAGAAAGCATTCTGATTTTGGTGACTTATGATGGATCCGGCACCTTACTATTGGATCAACAAAATTTACACATGCCGAGATTCAATCTCAGCCATTGGATCTAACTGTTCCAAACTACTAGTTCTAAAAAATGGCTAGGTGCCGGACCTACTTATGATGATTACAAGCATGAAATAAAGAGTAATTATATTTCCCATCGTTTTTTTTTTTTTTTTTTATCTATTGTGAGCTTCACATTAGTGACAACTTTATATGCATCTTTAGCTTTCATGGGAGCCAAATTATTTGGACCAGAGGTGAATTCCCAGATCACTCTCAGCATGCCTCGAGGCCTAATTTTCACAAAGATTGCGTTGTGGGCAACAGTTTTGACACCAATGACCAAATACGCTCTTGAATTTGCGCCGTTTGCCATGCAGCTTGAGCATCACCTACCTCATTCCATGAAATCTAGGACAAAAATGATTATAAGGGGAGGAGTCGGCTCGTTCCTATTGCTAACAATACTAGCACTAGCACTATCTGTGCCATATTTTGAGTACGTTCTCGGCCTCACAGGATCACTAGTCAGCGTGGGAATTTGTTTAATTTTCCCTTCGGCCTTCTACGTGAAGATTTTCTGGAGTCAAATATCGAAGCCTGCTTTGATCCTTAACATGACTCTCATCACAATCGGCTCTCTTCTTGGAGTGTTGGGAACCATTTCGTCTTTGAAGTTGCTCATAGAAAATTTTCAGAAAGCTCACTAAGCCTGAGTAAGAAGAGAAGAGAATCCCTGTGAATTCAAAGAAGATTATGTATTTGATGTGATGAATTAAGCTTATATATAAAATAAAATTTCAACTTTTTCTTTACCTACAAGTGAAGGTGTTCACCTCATAGCAAAATGACAGGGATACAAACATTTTTGAACAAAATTTTCATACTAATCTTAGTGTCAAGCATGTAAAAGGGTGACATCGTATGCTAAGTTATGTAATATCTAACTAATCACGTGTTTGCAACCTAAATTTGTATATGTATATGAAAAGTTGTACAAAAAATTGTATCCCTGTCACTTCTCATTAGACACTCCCTCCGTTTTAGACAAATAGTTCACTATTTTTGGATGTTTTACTTCAAGAGTCCACTTTCAAAAATTATATATTTACACTTTTATAATCTTTCATCTTTACCCTCCACTTGTGTTGTAATCATATTAGTTGTGCTTAAGTATTTTTGTAATTATAACCAACTCTAATGACACTAATATATTCCTTAATAATTAGACTTTTTAAACGTGGACATGATTCATTCTTTTGTTTCCATCTCGAAACAAGGGGGGGGGGGGTTAGATGGAGTTTGACACCCAACTATTGGAGGGGATCATTAATTCACAAGTTGGGCATCCAAAGCCTACACGAGTTCCATCGGGACTTTTGTCAGATAACCAAGATCTAACTTGTGAATTAAACGAACCTTTTATTGAAGCTAGTACATCAAATGCATCAACAATGTTTCCAAGTCGAATATGTAACTGAAAGGAAATTTGCGGAGGTTGCACAATGCAATTAAGCTGCCTTGTGTTGATGTATGGAGGTGAACTTGTTTGTTTTGTTTATTAAAATTGCAGTCCCAAACAATTAAAATTGGACAATAAAATAACGAACTGAAAATAATGTGGAAATAAAATAAACAAAAATTTATGTGGTTCGGGAAATTCTCTACGTCCACTGGCGAAGGAGGCAAAGGTTTTCACTAATCAAACGGAGGTACAAATACAATAGTTGTAGCTCAACAAATACCCAAAACCCAAATCCTAATTACATCCAAAATACCACACCCTTGAAATAACGAACGAGAACTAACGGAATCCTTCAGATTGGTGTAGTGCACAAACGGCGTTGAAAAGGACGAGCTGTTAGTTTCTCTCTCTCTTGCGGCAGTGTGTCTTCCAATAAAGAGGACGAAGCCCTCTTTATATGATGCACCAAAGTTGGTTTACAAGAGCTTCCAATATCAACGAATTGGACCAAGATTATATAAGATTCTTACAGTAAAGATAATAAGAGAGATACACAGAAGGAATGCAAAAAAGATCCCACTTATGGGTCTCGTACAGTGCATGCCCATTTTATACAAATTTCAGTCATTGACTTTACATGAGATACTATAAATAAAATAATTTTCCTAATCAATCTATGCAATTAGCCTAGCTTAATTACAGGAAATGACAAGCTTAATTACAGTGATGGAATGTAATTACGGTGAAGTTTATTTACAGAGATTGAGATTGATTTGTTTTGAGAATGTAAGCCAGCTCATGTACGCCAGCTCTTCATTTGGACAGTGCACTGACTTGGTCACTTGGTCTATTACCCCTCGTAAGCCAAGCGGAACATCGTGAAGCTGCAGCTTAGTCATAATAAGTTCCAACCGAGGACGAGCAAGACCTTTAGTGAACATGTCGGCAAGCTGATCGGTTGTCGGAACATAAGTAACACAAAGGAACCCACGTTGCTGAAGTTCACGAACAAAGTGAAGATCGATTTCCACATGGCGAGTGCGGGCGTGAAAGACGGGATTCGAGACATATGGATAGCAGAAATGTTGTCACGAGTAAATCGTCGGAGCAGCTAAGGCAAGACCAAGTTCACGATAAAGAAATGAGAACCATCGTAACTCCGCTGCGGTGGTGGCGAGAGCACGATATTCGGCTTCACTTTTGGACGGGCCACCGTGGTTTGCTTCTTTGCGGACGGAGACAAGATTTGGACCAACAAATATGCGGGCGCCCGTAGTAGATCTGCGAGTGTCAACATCTCCCGCCCAATCAGCGTCGCGAGCGCATGATGCACTATCTTGGGTAGCACGAGCGAAGACCAAGGGATATAGTGCCTTTAATGTAGTGAAGTATTCGCTGACGGCTTGGAGATGTCCAGTCCGAGGCTCGTGCATGTATTGACAAACTTGGTTGACGGCGAACGAGTCAAAGTGAGGTCTTGGAGGCCCCCAACCATACTACGGTAAAAATTTGGGCATCTTCAATTGGGTCACCACTAGAGAGAGATGAGACCCGGCAAGAAAGGAGTGGAAGCCGGTTTACAATTACTCATTTGAAACTTGTGAAGAAGGTCCGAGGCATAACGTGCTGAGAGAGCAAGTGTAGATGAGGAACGCGTTGCCTCTATCCCAAGAAAGAAACCAAGAGGACCAAGTCTCCGACTATCAAAAACTGCACAGATTTGATCAATGACTTGTGCAACAGCAGTGGACGAAGCACCCGTTATGAGGATATCATCTACGTAAACTAGGATAGCAATGGTAGAAGAATCGGCATGGCGAATGAATAGAGAGGCTGTCGGATTTGCTATTGAAGAAGCCGAGGCGAGTAGAAAGTCATGCAAGTGGAACCAAGCACGGGGGATTGTTTAAGCCAGTAAATTGCCGGTGCAAGCGGCACACATGATTGGGATGAAGAGGATCAATGAACCCGGAGGTTGTGACATGTATACTTCCTCGTGAAGAATGCCATTGAGAAAGGCATTCCGTACGTCGAGTGTTGAATGGCCCATGATCGTGAGTGAGCCGGTGCGAGGATGGTCGAATTGTTGGAGGTTTGGCATTGGGTGAACGTCTCATCGTAGTCGACCCCTTCTTCTGGGTATACCCACGAGCAACGAGGCGAGCCTTGTGGCGTTCAATAGATCCGTCAGCCCGTCGTTTGACTTTAAAGACCCATTTGCTACCGACAACATTCATATTCGTCGAACGAGGAACTAAACTCCATGTAGAATTTTTGTGAAGTGCTGATAATTCGTCAACCATGGCATGTTGCCAATGAGCAAAGGGAGCAGCTTGTTTGAGTGACCGCGGCTCGAAGTCCACGGAATGCAAAGAAGTGGCAGCTAAGGCTTCAAGCATAGGGTGGCGATAGATAGAGATGTTAAAAGGGCCACGGCCCGTAGGGTTGGCCCGTTTAAACCGAAAAAATAGGGTTAGGGTTCAATATTTTTGCCCGTTTAAAATCGAGGCTTTTAGGGCTAGCCGTTTAACTGCGACCCGTTAGGGCTAGCCGTCAGTTTCGGGGTTGGCCCGCCGGCCGCGTAATATTAATTAGGCCGTAAAAATTTAGGAGATATGTAAAATAACCACCATGAAAATAAAACCAACAACCTTTAATCCAAAATCAAACACATTTATCATTTGCACTGATTTTCTTTGTGTACTTGTGAATAAATACTAAAATATAAACAAAAATTTTGAAACAAGCGCTTAGTAAAGCTATTACATTATTTATTTTGAGAATAACAAGTTGGAAATTATAAGACATTGATGTAAAAAAATGTCTAGTTTATATTTCTTTTGAAAACATAAGAAACTATCAAAGTTATGAATGATTTATTGATTAACTATTTCAAAATATTGTTATATTATATCTTTAATCGTGGCCCGACGGTGGCCGTTTAGCCGAAACCCGCTAGGTTAGGGTTAGGTTTGCAATATTAGTGGCGAAAAAATTGGACCGTTTAACCGTGGCCCGTTAGGGCTGGCCCGCCGCTAGGGCTAGCCCGTTTAACATCTCTAGCGATAGACAAGTTCATTGATACTCTTGAACTTTCTTGGAGGAGTTTGAAGAGGGACCGCTATTTGGTTCATCCCAAGATGGAAAGGAATTGGGTGGGAAGAGAAGGTAGGCCGGTTGGTTGTCTTTGGGTGATTTTTTTGGAGAAGAGGGAGTAAAGTGGGTTGAGGAAAGGAGGGCACGGTCTCGGTAGAGAGAGGTTGAGTCGGCGGTGGTGGGCAATGGGCCGGGAGGCGGTGACGATTGGGCCAAGGAGGAGAACCCGGTGAGTACAGAGCGAGTAGCGGGCGCGGTGAAGCGTTTGGACAGGATCAAAGAGGCCGGTCCGTTGCGGTGGATGATGGTCTAGGCCCAGCAACCAAGTGGATTGGAGCAGACGAGCGGTGGGGCACGATGCTAGAGTGGGTGGCTGTGTGAATAGTTCCTGGATGTGAATAATCGGGAGCAAATGGAAAGAAATTTTCATCAAACAACACATTTCTTGATAAGTAAACTTTTCTGTGGCTCTATCAAGACAGATACCCTTTTGTAGATCGTACCCAAGGAACACACATGGTATGGATTTGGGTAATAATTTGTGAGTTATAAGGTACGAGATGAGGAAAACACACACAACCAAATGTTTTTAAGCGATAATCGGGAATACGTTGCAACAATTTTTGATAGGGAGATATATAGTGAAGTTGACGCATTGGAGTCCGATTAATTAAAAACACAGATGTGGAGAAGGCTTCGACCAGAATTTTTGTGGTACATGAGATTGAGCGAGAGACACAACCCCATCTCGACGATATGCCGATGTTTCCTTTCGACCACTCCGTTTTGTTGTGGTGTGTGGGGGCAAGTAAGTTGGTGACGAATGCCATGTTGAACTAAAAATTAGCAAACAGTTTGTTGACAAATTCACCCCATCGATCGAATAGATTTAACGGTATGTATAGATTTAATCTTTTGCGACAATTGGTTTTCAACTTGAACTTTAAAGATTGAAAACACGAAAGCACATCGATTTATGCATGAGAGGAAAAAACCATACATAAGAAAAATCATCGACCACGAGATAAGTAAAAACAAAACCCTATTAGAAGTAACGGGGATGGTCCCCAAACATCCAAATGCAATAATTCCAAAGGAACTCGGGAATTAAAGGCGTGTAGTAAATGGCAGTAGGATTTTCCTATAGGGCAAATGTGACACATATTATTTTGTTGCACGGAACCGCTAATCGGAATCGAAACTTATTCACTAGAGAATGAAAAACCTTAGCCGAAGGATGGCCAAGGCGAGCATGCCGGATAGAAGAAGTAGCACGTTCCCGATAAGGGCAAAGGGATTAATTTTAGGCTGCAGGTGCGAAGGAAGAGTATATAGACCGTCAGAACTCTTGCGGAAAGAATGATTTGTCTCGTTCGGTTGTCCTTCACACGAAAACCAAAGGCGTCAAGTTCAAAGAAACAATTATTATCTAAAGAAAAACGACGTATAGATAACAAGGACTTATGCGATTAGGGACACATAAAACATTATTTAAAGAAGAGAGTGATTACCATATGTAAACCGAGAATGACCAACATGTGAGATAGGTGGCGAGAACCATTAGCAATGGTTCTTGAGTCGAACACGAGTAAGGAGTAAATTGGGACAAGGTATACGTGTTGGCGGTCATGTGGTTGGTCGCACGGAATCAAGTACATAGGATACGGGAGCCATGGCACTGAGATGGAGCATAATTTGGGCTGGAGCGGGAGCGGGGATATGATGTAGGCATAGGGGAGAGATAGGTGGGGGGTGTCTTGGGCATGATAGGCAAAGTTCGACCGGTTTGAGCATCTTTGGCGCCGTGTGGCCGGGCGATGGCACAACCGACAAATTGGATTCGGGTCCATGCTTACGAAAGGGTTAGGAGGTGTATAAGGTTGATTTGAGTTGTGTGTAATAGGAGGATTGTGGGTAGATTGAAAAGTGTGAGTTGGGATAGGAAGTAAGCCACGACCTCCATAACCACCGCGACCTTGTTATTTTTCCACCATTTCTTTCCTCTACCACGACCACCCACCATTACGGACTAGTTTGTGGAAAATAGAACCCTGAACACCACTCCCAGTTCCTTGGAAAAAATTTTGGTGATTTTGTCTTTGTGTTTGTGAACTTCTGTTTGGCAACGAGGGTTGTAGTAGTTAAACTAGAGGAGTCTGAATTTTGTTGCGGGGCTTCCTCTGAGTAGCAAGTCTTGAAGGTCAGATAGGGTAGTGTTACTTGAGAATTCGAGTTGTGATGAATTCTTTGTACGAAGAAGGAAGACCCCCAAGAATTCTTTGCTTCAAAGTGACGGAAGACACGCCTCTCCGGCAAGCTGCTAGAGCATTGGCGATAGTTTTGGTACGGAGAAGATATTCCCGAATGGGTGTTTGAACTCTTGTTCAAACCATGAAGGTCATCTTGCGGTTTACGAAGGTGTATGAACGATGCTACACCGAATTCTTTAGCCAATAGATCCCATGCTTCGGTCTTTGTGTTGCATGGATTAACATAGGCTGTATGCGAATTCACCGTGGCTTTTATCCATCCTAACACAAGGCCGAAGCTTGCATAAAATACGAGAGTGGGTTTTCGGTTTTCCGTCCTCAAGATGTGTGGGTGGAGGCCTCTCGGTGATTGTGAAGTTTAACTTATGGGTTGCAAGAACCGAGCGGAAGAGAGAGCTCAGTTCAAGTAGTTATCACTCGAGAGATGACAATGAGCCATAAAGGATTGGATATTGAAGAATACAGGAAGGGGACTACGGGCTGTTGTAGTCGAAAGGGTGAGACATTTCGGTTGTAGAAGAAGAGGATTTTGGTGATTGGTACGCCATGGGAGCTTGTGGCTACGATACCATATAAGATTCTTACGGTAAAGATAATAAGAGAGATTGAGAGTAAAAATAATTTTCCTAATCAATCTATGCAATTAGCCTAGCTTAATTACGAAATGACAAGCTTAATTACGGTGATGGAATGTAATTACGGTGAAGTTTATTTACGAGATTGAGATTGATTTGTTTTGAGAATGTAAGCCAGCTCATGTACGCCAGCTCTTCATTTGGACAGTGCACTGACTTGGTCACTTGGTCTATTAGATTATGGGCTCCACCAAAACCAAATAAAACTAGGATTCATGAGAGATAATCAAGTGTGGCCTGTCTATATTAAGTACTATGCACCCACACAAATCAAGCCATAAAACAGCAAATCTGCACCTTGGCTTGAAATGATCAAGCTCGCCAAACGAAACCTTTATAACGCTGCCTCTGCCAATGCCCCCTAGGGTGCTCAATACTACATATACTGATCAAGTACAAGCAATGCTTGAACTTGGAAACAACCAATGGCTTAGTCAACATATGCTAGATTCTCTGCAATGGGAACCTTTTTCACAACAATGGCACCCTCAGATACAATCTCTCGAATGAAGTGATATCTGACATCAATGTGCTTGGTCCTCTCATGAAACATTTGATTTTTAGTCAAATGAATCACGCTCTGGCTATCACAAAATACAACAGAAACCTCCCATGCTGCAAACCAAGATCAGTAATCAAACCTTTCAACCAAATTGCTTCCTTCACTGCTTCCGCAGCTGCCATGTACTCTGCCTCCGTAGTTGACAAAGCAATAGTAGACTGTAAAGTCACTTTCCAACTGACAGCACAACCCGAAAGAATGAAGACATAACCTGTCAAAGATCGCCTCTTATCCATATCACCAGCATAATCAGAGTCAATATAGCCAACAACATTGCTACTTGTTTGCAAACTCCTATCAAATACCAAGCCAATATATGTAATACCTCTCAAATATCGAAGGATCCATTTCACAGCCTGCCGAATGCAATTTATCGGGATGCCCCATATATTTACTAACAACGCTAACTACATGTGAAATAAGCGGGACGAGTGCACATCATAACATACATGATGCTACCAACTACACTAGCATATAGAACACGAGACTTGTGCTCCTCATCCTCCTCATTGTGGTGATCAAGCGGTAAAGTCGAAGTGGGATGCCAAAGGAATACTCACCGGCTTTGAATTCTTCGTACCAAAACGCTCGAGCACTTTCTCAATGTAATTCTTACGTGAAAGAAATAATTTACGCACGTCGATCCTGTGAATCTCCATACCCAAAATCTTCTTAAATGCACCTGATTTTTCATCTCAAACTCATCATTAACCAAAGTCTTCAACTTGTCGATCTCTACCATGCTCTTAGAGGCAATGAGCATGTCATCAACATAAAGCAATAAATACACAAATGAACCATTGAAAGCCTTTTATAATAAACACAACTGTCATAATTATTCCTAGAGTAACCATACCCAATCATAAAAGAATCAAACCGCTTGTACCACAGTCTAGGAGATTGCTTCAAACCATAGAGTGATTTCTTCAATAAACAAACATGGTTTTCCTTTCCCTGAACAACGAATCCCTCTTGGTTACATGTAAATTTATTCATCAAGCTCACCATGCTGAAAAGCTGTCTTGAGATCAAGCTGCTTAAGCTCCAAGTCAAACAGTGCAACCATAACAAGCAATACACGAATAGAGCTATGTTTCACAACAGGAGAAAATTCGTTAAAGTCAATGCCTTCTCTTTGACTATAGCCCTTTGCAACTAACCGTGCCTTGAATCTAGTTGCTTCAACCCCGGGATTCTTTCTTTCTTCTTGAAGATCCATTTGCAACCTACAATCTTCGGCCTTTAGGCGGTTCCACCAATTTCAAGTCGGTTCTTGTGAAGAGACTCAATCTCCTCACTCATAGCAATACTCCATTGTGCAGAATCATCACTCGTGACAACCCGAGTGTAACTAACAGGTCCTCAATTGTCAAGTCCCAACCTGAGTTCTTATACGGACCCCCGAGTCGGTGCATGAACTGAGTCATATAAAAATAATTAGCAGTAAAAGTTCTGCTAAAATTTAACACATCATATATAATCTTGAGTTAATGATCTCAAGAGACATTTGATAAATTTTATTTCACTATCTTATTAGCTAGAAAGCATTCGATCGAGTTACACGCTCTTGATGGCTTTTGTCGTGTCCCCACTCTATCTATATACCCTAATGATACATAGTTTCATCGAGTTATCACTCGAACCATTACTTGTGCGATTCACCTAACTAACCTCACAATCTGGATACTACGATCTTGTTGAGATCTTATAGTTTAAAACAGATACGGGGTGAATTGTAACTCGGTAAGTTAGTAAATAATGCATGACATGTTATCATGCGGCATGTTAAAAAATAGTAGATCACAATAGCGATAATTCCATACGCACGATAGGCTCATTGCCGCCAACCATCTCATATCGGTTGGAGACGGCGACCACCTCATACATAGGAAAGCACATTATAATACCATGCAATACTAGAGGATCGGCGGCCAACAATTGGAGACTACGACTAATCGACATGCATGGCTAATATATAATAGGTAACTTACAAGTACTCTTATCGGTATCGAGATATGCTTTAATATCCCTTTTACTTTCCATTTTACTCTTCTGTCTATACATGTCTGCTATTGTAGTTCTGAATAAAAACCTTTACTTGTTTCATGGGTGGCTTCACCTTTACGGGCAGCCTTTCCTCATGACCGTACCATGGGTGGCTTCACCTCTATGGACATCCCTTTCCATGCCTCTAGTTTTCTGACGGCAACCAGGGTGGTAGCATACCAATGTCACCCTATTAGTTATGACAGTGAGCTACCCTCTACCATAGGCAGTGGTAGGATTATTACTTAGTCCACGGTTGTCACCGTGCATCATGATTTTCATCATGTATAACTGTGCCCACGGTTGTCACCGCGCATCATGATTTTCATCATATATATCATGTATCAACACATTCCCCAGTAATTACTGGTTGGCTCTCTTTATCACAAGCAAGTAGATATTTACTTGTCATTTCTTATCTTGCTTTAATCTCATGAACAAGTAGATGTTTACTTGTATTAATCTCATGCTGCATTTTATAATCACATACGCATAATTTTTACTTTTAGCGCATCTTATACATAACACATATCACTATAGTCAAGTAGATGTTTACCTGCCATTAATTATTCTGTCGTAGTGCTTGTAAATACTAAGCACATTACGAGTCACATACACATGCTATTACATCACATGTCATAGTGCTAACATTATAAACAACTATCATTACTTTACAGAACTATCTTCGTTTCTAGTGTATAATAGACCTTATTACTATCGTGTCATATTTTTATGAAATTAAACTATATTCTACTTTTATTCGTGACATGATACTGGTATCCCATACTCATTTTATATCCACTTTACTGTTTATGACATATCATTTATGACATTATAACTTTGCTAATATGTCTCCCTAATATTTTAGGGACACATCATATAACACCCACTAATCATATTTGACTCTACTAGAGTCATTAACCATCGTTACTTTAATATTTGGTGTAATATTATCACATCCTATTTGACTCCGTTAGAGTCGTTACTAATCTTTGGATATGCCCAGCTATTCATAGCATCATTCTATAATTTGTGGTACTAATTTTAGTACTACTAACTCAAAGCATTCATTTAATCATTTCAAATATCTCATATTGCATACCAACAAATAGTACACAGTTTATCATGGCATGGAACTATTTATAGTTAAGCATGCATATATTATAAATAGGAGGGGGTTAGTAACTTACCACCCAAGTAAGCTTTCGAAAAGGTTTTCTTATCAAATATATCGCTCCCACCGAGTTGGTTCGTCCGAAATTCGATCAACCGCACACTGAACAAGCTTTGTACCGCAAATAGCGTTTCTAATATGGAGGGTGTGTGCGTGTGTTGTGTGTATGTTTTAAGTAAGTTTCAAGGCTGAGAATGTGACACCCTGACCCGGATTCCAACACGAAACCCTAAGGCCGATGCGTCAATCGGATAACAAACACAAACTCAAAAAGAAAAGCACGTGGCGTAACCACCCGTACTTACTAGACAACAACAACAATAAAACCTGATTAAATCAAAACAAGTCATCGGCAACAAAGCTACCAGGACCCAACTAGGAATACCACGAGCTAAAATATGCTCGGGAAAAAACTGCAATATAACAAAAACTATATACAAGAGCACGACATACACATGTCGGCTCCCAAAATAATAATTATATTACAACACAAGATAACACTACCCAAAGTAAAGTTTACATAACTTTACATAACCATTCATCCTTGCCAAAAGAAAATAACTTCAACTATAAATAAGTTCCACGAGCTACAAAACCAAAAGACCACCTATAATCTATTCGTGATCTCGTCGACCTCACCGCGAACTACCTAGCTGGCTCGGATCTAAGGAAAACATATAAACAACAAACGAGGTGAGTTAAAACTCAATAAGTTACTAAATGCAACTACATGGAATGGCACAATGCTCAAGCTATAAAGATAACATGGTAATCATATTAGTATACTAACTGAACATGTATAATCATCACAAGTATACAAGTCACATAAGCCACGTAGCACAGTGATGTTCACATAGGTACAACGTAATTTAACCATATAAGAAAGGATATCATTTCTCATTCTCCATTTCCGCGTTGCTCCTGCAATACACGAGAATAACAAACGTGTCCCGATACTCGTGTGTGATGTATCGGTGAACCCAAAAATCTATCGGGTCTATTAGTTAACCAAAGTCATGCATATTGCTACAACAGTGGGGTTTCATCTCAACTGTGGCCAACAGAGGAGGGGTGTGTGAATTCTGGTACGACGACTTATAGCAATCACAAACATTGATTTGTAAAGACTATAGGTCGTCCCACCTTGACTTAACAACAATGCCAGCTGGACTCGGTACGATGTACAAGTAGGTGATTACTCAACTTATGCAATATAACACCGAGTTCAAAAGTAGTGACTCAATCAATACCAAGTAGATGTCTTAATTCTACTAATCATCAACATCAAACATATAATTGCTAGAATTAAACAACCACATTAGAGTTACAATACAAGTCTCTAATTCAAAGTGCTAGTTCATACACTCCAATAATTATTCAAAATTCAGGAATTTTACCCCAAATGAACTCTAAACTTCGTAGGGTTTTAACATACTTCCTAGAGTATTTAATTCTTCACCAGAATCAACTTCTTTAAGTGTTTACTAACATTTCATAAAAATTGGGCATAGTTGCTATGTGCAAATTTCCCATCTAAGGCCCCAAAATTGTTTTTTAGTTCAATTCCATAGTTGACAATAAAATCTCTACACATGCAATATCATCCTTACCAAGCATTTAGCACAAATACATGTTATACACATCAACATAGCACTTAAACATGAAAATATCATATATACAAGTCATGCATGTGTATTTATAAACAATTATGCAATAATTTCTAAACATACAAAGGGGGTTAGTAACTTACTTGGAATAGACACTTAAACTAACCAAAGATGAAATCAAAGCCTTGCAAATTGGTCTCCTAGTCAACCCTAACACATTGATGGTTTTGGATTAAAAATCAAGTGGTTGAATCTTGGAGAGATGAAGAACACACGTATTTTCACCTTTTCCAAAACCCTCTCGCTTCTATGGTGAAATGAGATGAAATGGAGAGTGTTTGAGGGTCTCTCAGTGGTCTAAGGAGGTGAAAATGCTTTCAAGAGGTGTGGGGACGTGGCTCAAGGTCAACCAAGGTTTAATGGTCAAATTGTCAAAAATTAGAAACTCACGTAATTACCGAGTGAGATGGCGCGCTAAGGCGAACTTTTATCGATTTTCGAAATCTTGGTTGTTGCTCGCTAGGGCGAGCCTATAGTGCGCTAGGGCACGACAAGGACTCCCAAAATGTTAAAAATGTTTCCTAAGTGTTCCCAAGTGATTCTAACATGATCCTAACCTCCAACCAAGTTTAAAACACATATAAACTCGTTCAAATCCATATATAACAAAGCTAGAATGCTATGCATTCCAAGTATGAATGATTACAAGAATTAAATCACCAACTAAGCATACTAAACACATGAAATCAAAGTGGAAATCAATCAACATGCTATTCAAATAAACCTAACACATATGTATAACATGATAGTAATGCATTGAAGTAAACAAGTCAAGTATATGAGGAACCAAGGTATTACAAAGAACCACCTTATATAGGCTCCAAAACAGTGTTCAAACCATGTCCAAATCATTGTTGCTGCTAAGTGTCGGTGCCAGGACGACGACGATGCAAATCAGAAAGCACGAAGTGTCGCGAATTGGGAGCAGTCCGATTGGGTCTTGCCATTGACATTGAGCGACCGCGCCTGACATGAATTTTATGCCTTACCACTCACAAACAGAGCGGCCGTTCTCCCTCTTCTATGCGAGACACCCTTGCTTTGTGCGATTTTAAAACTTCATCCGAATTTAATCTTAGGGTGTTCCAAAACATCTTTGGGGTATATTATAAACCTAAACCAAAGTCTTAAAAATGTAAACCATACTAAGTATAAATTCTTTAGGGTTTTAAAACTTTAAAGTTTCTCAATTCTTTTCCCAAATTAATTTTAACTAAATTACTTTGGTACGAGATCTTACATCAATACTCTCTACCACGAACAATGCAAAAGAAACAAAATCTGACTGTGTATACCTTTGAGGTGGTCTAATCTGCCTCATCGCTCTTCCTGTGGCGATACTGTACTACTCTTTCTCTTATGGGACATCAACATCATCAACAAGCTCGAACTCATCATCTACTATAGGCTAAACTGAAGTGCCCTCTTGCACTTTCTTAGAAATCAGAACCTCTAACTCCAGTTGCTCACTGATCTCTACCTGTATCAATCTTCTTGACTGATTCTTTCTTCGAACGAAGCATGAATTTTTCATCAAACTTGGCATCTTAGTTGATAACAAATTTAGGTGAACCAGGCTCAACACATCACGCTTTATATCCTTTTACCCCATTTACATAACCTAGGAATATGCATTTTTGTGATCTACGTTCGAGCTTACCATAATTAACATGGGGCATACGCAGGACAACCAAATACTTTCAAACTAGAATCACTACAACAAAAATGGCTTTTAACAACATTTTAAAAATGTTGTAATAGGGAAAAGACAACGTTTTCCAAAACGTTGTATAATCCAACGTTGTCGTAGGGTCCAGTTTTAGATAACGTTTTGAAAAATATTGTCTTAGACCTAAGACAACGTTTTTAAAATGTTGTCTTTGGTCTAAGACAACATTTTTAAAACGTTGTCTTTCGGTCTAAGACAACATTTTTAAAACGTTGTCTTAGGTCTAAGACAACGTTTTTTTTAAAACGTTGTCTTTGGTCTAAGACAACATTTTTAAAACGTTGTCTTTGGTCAAAGACAATATTTTGTTTTAAATGTTGTCTTAGGTTTATAACAACGTTTTATAAAAAACGTTGTATTAGGTCTAACACAACGTTTTGTCTAGAACGTTGTCTTAGGTCCCAAGCCTCACCTGAACAATAATAAATCTAGCAATAATCTGTAAATGCTTCACTACACCCTTGTAGTAGTCATTATGAACTCTCCCTTACATATACATGAAACCCTCCTCTTGATCTGTTTGAGGAAATCTTAAAGGCAATAACCATGGTTCTAGATCTGTAGGAATGAAATGAAAATATCACTGTATTTACGATACGCTTGTTATCAGAATAAGTACGTACAGAAATGGGACACATTGAAGGGGAAGTTCCATCTTAAAACAAGTAGGAATCACGAGTAAACGCATGCATTTATTTCTAATGAAATAGTGAAACCAAAACGTAGAATAAGTTAGAGATATTCTATGCGCGGTACAGATACTTCCAATATGTTTCTAGTGGGGAGCAGGGAGGAAATATGCTAGATTGCTAATAGAAACAGTAGAAAGAAAAATCTGCTAGCACATTACTGGCTTTTTAAAAATTAAATGCAGTTCCAAAACGATTTACTCCTCAAAATGGATGATATAAGTGATAGATTAAAAGCCTAAACATGCTTTAAAAAATAGCCTACGCATTGTGTTTCAACAAAAAACAGCCTACGCATTGGATGATATCAGTTGTTTGAGAAGTCGATATGATGCTCCCGCTGTGATAGATAATGATAGCCACTTCCATTTCTCTCCTTGATGTTCTTCTACATATGTTAATTAACTTATCTTCTGCATATGTTAATTAACTTATCTTGGGGGAAAGTAGCTCTTCACTTCTCTAAGACCATTTCAAGTATTTCTGGATTTGGCAACTGATTTGCAGCATTGTTCGTGTAGAAGCTATCTGACTACTAAAGTATGTGATCAGGACGACATTTTGGCTTTGGCAAAGAATACACCAGCAAATAAACCTGAAAAATATTGATAGGACTGAGTGAGTACACACACAACATAAACATTGAAACATCACCAACTGTGTATTTTATGCATGTTGCTTACCAAAGAGTATACTAAAGAGATTTAATTGGTAAACTAAGTGGAACCTTGAAGAACAATATACCAGTAAAAGATATGAGAATCTTGTTTAAGGAGCCCACCAAACTGTAAAACAAACCCAAAATTTCAAAAAGAAAGATTATTGTCAAATGGAGCGGAAGAGCTTATTGGTCAAAATGCTGTAAGGATCTACATGAAGGTATATACTTAGCAAAAAAAGTACTAATAAATATGAAACATGCCACATTACGTTGAGAATTATGTAAGACTAAATGAATATAGCAAAATGTTTCAATAAATAATCTCTTAACAAGTGCTGCCTAACTTACTAGCAGGACCCATATATATATATATATATATATATATATATATATATATGTGTGTGTGTGTGTGTGTGTGTGTGTGTGCGCGCATGTGTTATATCAACTGTGCATATGGATACAAGTGTATTTCCACATATCATGGACCATTGACACTCAAATAAAACGCATTTCAAAGATCAAAAATACAATCATGGTTTTAATGAAAATGCCAAACCAAGCCCATAATGCCTCCATTACTTGCATACATAAACAAAAGGAAAAGGGTAAAACAGAATCTACTCCAAATGCTACCTTTGCTCCAAATCTCCAACCACTATTATTTCAAGAATGTATTTTAGTGATTCATAGCACTCCTTCACAGCAATGTACATATGGTAATCTCTTCCAATCTTTGTAAACAGATACGCATCTTCACCCATAAAATTTCTTGCAGTGCTCAATATTGCTATTAAAATCTGCAAAGAGGAAGATTTAAAAAAAATTAATTACAACTTCATGTAAATTGCAATATGTACATATATACATAATATGGTTTGCTCCACTGAGAGCCAGCAATAAAGAGTTCAAGCTACTGAAACAATCATCTCTGTTTGCAAGGAGTAAGGCTGTATAACCCTTAAGCGGAGCCTTGTGACATGCATTATGGGTGTAGTGGGCACACAAACATAACCCACCAACTCGAACAAGTCTGAGAAGATAAAAGAGTACCTTATGGGCATCAGACTTTAGTCCAGTTGGCTTATGCATGGATATCCCCTCACATTATCAAAAAGCAATAACCAGACCACTCACCTCAAAGTTGTAGCTAAATGACAATTTGCTTAACAATAACAACATCCAGAATAATGAATACCTACAAATAGCATCAGGATTCCAAATGTTAGAAGAGCTTCATCAAAAGCAAGAGCATGAAAAAACAAAGATTCACAATAGGAAATAGGAGATACTTCATGAGAGAGAATTGGCCTTCTTGCATTCCTCATCCGACGTATAACCTAGGCTACATGATACAGAGAAATTTGTTAGGGAAATTCAACAAAGTTCACAAGTCACTCGGTTCATCAAAATACTACGCGATGAATGATGGGAAAGTGAACAAGCTTTATCTCTTTTACAAGTTAGAAGTGTTTACTTATAGTACTTGGTGAAAGCATATGCCAGTTAAGATATTACAAGCTCTTTCAAAAGCATTGACGAAGCTTACCTGTGTCCACCAAGAAAAAAATATTGGATATACTGTAATTTGAGGTCTCAATGTATCTGCCAATTGCTGGTAGAGAAAAAAGAACCATATTAAAATAATAGTTATGGTTTCAAGATTTAAATGATAAAATCCATTTGCAATACCTTCAGAATTTCAATATTTGTCATATCATTACCACGGTCACTAAGGAGTCTCAACCACTGAATAAACCTCTTGGTATAAAGATTTACCATGAGCTAGAATGAAGAGAATGTAAATGCAACTACACACACAAACACACACACCAAATAACAGAAATGGGAAAGAACATCTAGGGTTTCATGTACACTATTTTCTTTAATGAGAATGGATAGTCAATAGAAAATAAATGTACCTGAATTCTAAGAGAGGCACCCTGCAGTTGGTATTTAAGCTTATAAAATTTCTCACCCTGATGCCTTGTTCTGATAAGGTCCTTTGCCATCACCTTAACAGCTCCCTGAAACAGAGTACTCCAGATTATTTATTTAAGCAATAAGAGACCTAAGCCACACAATAACAATTACCACTAAGAATTGGAAAAGGCAGACAAGAAATTCAGTGACAGACACCTGCTACCAATCTCCATAAACATGTGTATAAAAGCATATAATTTTGCCTCTTTTTATCAAAATGGTTTCAATTCCAAGATTAAAGTAACAAGTACAACATGGCGAAAATGGCCAAAAAGTTGCCATTTTCCAAGCCCATGTGGATTGATAATTTCATCCTTGCTTTGTTATCACTAAAGATCCCATTGGTCATGGTTTAGACAGATTCTACATCAATGCCTCCCTACCCAAAATGCACAAAAATATAGAGGACGAACAGCACAAAAACCAGCAAACATACTAGTCAGGAGAATGAGGGAATCTTTTTGTTCATAACCAATGCCGAACCCTTTCTTTCCATGTGTCAAAATGGCAGTTCAAATCAAGAAATAGAGAAAAGATAGAGAGAAGAAGAAAACTTGAATGTCACATTGATAAAAGGTAAGAAATGTAGTGCCCAGGTCATGCCAACTTCAATGTCACATTGAAATAAATCCGGTAGAATAAGCATAGATGACTTTAATAAAAACAGAAATAATCCCTTTGTCCAATAGATAGAGTCCTACTTTCCAGTTTATTTTGACTTGAAAGAGGAGTGTTCTCAATTTAAGCTATAAGTTTCCTCATTTGCCAAATTATTTTTTTCAAGATTAAAATGTTGTTCTCATGCATCATTAAAAAATGTAATTTTAGTGCAATTGAAGAAAATATACAAAAGTAAATACATTATTAAAAAATTGGGACTCCTATAGCTGGACTCTATTTCTGAGATGGCCTCACCAAATTTCCACAGGTGGAACCCCAGTTTCTACCTAGAAGTTCCAAGGCTCCAACGTCTGATGACAGCAAATATGATGGCTAAAAATTATCCAAATGACAATATATTCATAGAAATTGGAAAGACGTAAAATGCATACTTCCCATTAAAAATATTAATAATAATTAAGTAATTAGGCTTACCAAGAAGCTGGAGGCGAGTGGAAACAGAAAAGCATCTATAGAAGTCAGAAAAACACAAGTAAACAGGTACATGCCAAAGAAAAGATTAAGCCCATGCGCAGTGCCCAGAATCTATCAAAAAGTTGATATGCAACAAAACATTCAAGCAAGACATGGTTTTACATTAAAGAAAGAAGGATAAAACTCAGCGCAATAAGAGAGAGAGAGAGAGAGAGAGAGAGAGAGAGAGAGAGAGAGAGAGAAACTACCATAGAAAGGTCCAATGCAATCATAGATAGCTCAGCTTGTAGTCCTAGGAATATGCATGTCACCTTGTCATACTCTTCATTACAAATCTGCAGCATTGCCAAGAAAGAAGAAAGAATTAATGGCGGGTTTGACACCCAATAAAAAATAATAGAAAATAACAAAGTGAAGTACTAATGACAAATCAAAAGTACATTGCTACAAGACTTCTAGCCATTGTCATGGGTGCATAACAAAGAATTAATGGCGGGTTTGTCACCTTGTCATACTCTTCATTACAAATCATGTATCATGGGTGCATGCAAAACAGATTCAATGATCTAGGTTCTCTAAAATTTTAACTAGAAATTATGAAATCAAATTGCAGATATGCTTAAGAACTTGCAATCAGATAAATTGCATGACCATTTAGTGCTGCCATAGATGCAGAGAAAGAAGATAAGTAGAGGGACCAGTGTGACCATTTAGTTCTTTTTTTTTTTTTTTTTTTTTTTTTTTTTTGGAGGCTCACCCATCTCGAGGCAAGCCCCATTGTAAGTCAATGGTTACTAACACATCCCTCAAATTCTCTGAAATTCCTTTAAAATCCCCCCCCAGAGGCGCCTAATATTAATTAGGGAGGGATAATCATCCACTCTAACCACTGGGGGATTCGAACCCAAGACCTCCATTGTGGTGTCCCAGTGCTCTGGCCATCAGGTCAAGTCCTGATGGTTGTGACCATTTAGTTCTCATCATGAAGAGATGAGAAGTGTAACACAGATGAGCCAAATCACAAGAAAAAATGTTGCTAAAATCTAGATGTAATACAAGGTACCAAAGGAAAAGTATGACAATAATGTTGATTGGGATTATAACTAAGCTTTCATGACATGGTGAACATAACGAAGCTGCAGGAAGCACTTTGAAAATCATTGTTGTCCAAGTTTTTAAACCTCAACATAAGAAATCACAGAGCTAAGCATTTAAAACTGGCTTTGGGTAGGATGAAAACTAGACTGGATGAAATCTTACTTTCGTCAACATATGCATATAGATTTATATATGTACAACATTTCATTCTTTTTCTTTTGAGAAATGAAGATTTATATACTCACAACACTTCGCTTTTTTTCTGACTAAGGTAAGTATTGCTGATGTCTTGATAAGAACTAATGGTTAGACTTGTCAACTATAGGATCAAGAGTTTAAGACCCCATTCACATCCCTGTCTGGCCATCCCTTCTGCGACTCATAACCTCATCTAATCTCACTTGTATGTTGTAGATGAACCTGTTAGGTCCATGAAGATGTACTCAAAATATAGGCTAGAGGGGGGGTGAATAGCCTATATGACCTTTATTAAAGATTTCATCAAACGTAAAGATTATGTTGAAAGATAATGATGAAATTATTAATAAGGATAGGTCATCTTCCTTGTTTAAGCAACACAGCCGATATAGTAGAATCAGCTAATGTTTATTAGTAGACTTCAAGGATGGCTGATAGAAAGATATTATTATATTTAGCTGATATTGAAGAATTTGAGCAGCGCAAGAATAAGTAGCATAAGTATAACAGTCAAGATTAAAGCAGCTATAAACAAATAGGTACATGTTTATCATAACAGCAAACTAAAATCTTGTATTAGATGCATCAATTACTTTTCACAACCAGATTGCATAAGATATATCATAAATTACAAGAAAGATAAGTAAAGGCTGAGTGTAACAAAATTTAATTTTATTAAAATTTAGCAGGGGTTTGCTCAAAGACAAACATGCTTAGTACATCAACCTAGGCTCTCTAACCTAGCAATCTCCCCGGGGTAAAAGGAAAGTCAATTGGGATGCCGTAAAGACTCATGATTAGAACTCTAACCTTAGCTGTTTCTAATCCCCTAGGAAGGAGGACAAGAGAAGTGCTAGAGTTAGAGTAATGTGAGAAGAGAATATTAGGCGTTGTTCAAATAACTTGTATTTGAACAATTAAGTGCTGAGCACTCGACCAAGAGTGATGACAATTCATTGCACATTCGACAGCCCTTATAATGTAGTATAAGTCTGCCGATATAAATGCAGTATGGATTATTAGGCTCTTGTTCTTCATCGGACATCTTCAAGCTTGATCAGTCTTTAACGACTTGCAAGAAGCTTGGTCTCTAGCTGTGGATTTGAAGTGTAGCAATTGAAGAGACTGAGTCTTTCGAAAGAAGAAAGAACTCAAATCAAGAACAAAGTTCTTGATCAAGCAAAGCTTCTTCGCCTTAGAAATTTCAGATTTCTCCCTCACAAAGTGTTTGTTCTAACACTTGTATTTTTCTCACTCTAAGTGTTGTTGCAGATTGGAAGCACTAAGAACAATATCAACCACCAATACTCTCGCTAAATGAGAGAATGAAAGTCTTCTTTTATAGGCTGGAGAAGATGAAGTAGTCGTTGGAGCTTGGATGAGTTTTTGCCCGTTAGTGATCTGGATCATTAATGCATCAGAGTGCATTGTGTGGACTGTTGGGCAAAGACCTTTTGTTTAAGCTTTATCTTGAAGTTTATTCGTGATTCAGGCTGGATGAAAGAGACTTAACAAGCAGGCTTGGGATGTAGCGTACTGTGTTTGGTCTTTTATGGAATGTTGCCTTGAAAACTGGAACCAATACACTGAAAAGGAAATTTCTTCAGAATAATAGTCAAAGCACAGACATCGATGTGTATCTTTAGCTGTCAGGTAGATCTTGTAACGAATCTATTTTTGAATTGTAGCTTGAGCAACGACCGATGTTCCTCTTGTGAATGATCAGCTTCTTTGCAGTTGTCTGGTGAAGAGCATGGCTGATACTTGGATCTGCCTATGTAAAAACTGCTGTGGTAAAGAATGCTGATAAGACATGGCCGGTAGAGATGTCTACTGGTGAGACATTGTTGGTAGACATGTCTGCTAGCGCTAGTAGAGCTAATCCATATGAGTAATCATCTTTTCTCGGTATGACAAAGACTTGGACATGTACAAAGACTTCCTAGTCTAATGACCTATGCATTGTTTCATCCAGCTGCCACACTAACCGGTACGCAGCCCTTTTAGCTACTTGTAAAACATGCGTTGTAATGGGAACAAACAAATCACTGGGTTGGAATATGCAAACATATGTATCAGCTGTTTCATAGGCATATTCCTAACAATCTCCTCCAATTTGCTTGGGGCCATTACTACAATTGACATATACATACGGCTCTTTAAAGTAGATGTTCATTCCTTAGTAATAACATGCCTTCCAATGAGTGATCATTTTATCTCAAGGCATGCCCTAAGATGAACTTACAAGCGATAGTGTATGTATAGTCATCTATTGCTAAGTATTTATAGACTCAATAAATAAAGGTACAAATACGAAGCAATGGTAAAATATTTTTAGACAATTATGAGATATAATTGATAAGTAGGCCATAAAAATGCTTTTCATAAGAAAAATTTGTCTTGTAATAAGATTTAAGAGAGTTGAAATAATCTGATCAAGATAGTAATGTGAATCAGCAGGTTTCCAAAGTAAGATGTGCTGATTTTGTACAAGTGTATTATAGCCGACGATTTTAAAAACAGTCCCTTTCTTGTGTAGATTTTGAATTAGCATTTTTGTAAGAGAGATGCTGATAATATAAATAATAATCTTGATGATCGGTCAACTTGATTATGTCGATTTTTATATATGATAAACTATATGTCGACTGACTCTCCTCCTTATGTATATGTCTATTATGTCAGCTCTCCTTCTTAAGCTTATATGTATATGTCAATTTTTATAAACTCTCCTCCTTAATGGTCACAAGCAAAATTTTTTATCATAAACTCTCCTCCTTAAGGATATAGGCATATTGTTATAAACATAAGTATGCGTATATGTTATAGTGCACAACCATAATGTATAAGATATACATATCAAAGGTAGGGAGTAAAGTACGCAAGCAAGTTTTAACTAGTTCAGTTTCATAGTGTAAGAAATGTTCTTTTAAGGGTGTTGTTCCATTGCTTGTAAAGAGATTTTACAAGAATGATCTTTGAAGAACAACTATGTTTGAGGAAATAGTATTTTTAGAAGTTACTTATTGTTACAACAGCTTAATCAGACTTCTTCTCACGATATATATCTAAGTGTGATACCAATTAAGTTGTCCTTTTTGAACATATTGTATCTAGATGTCTCTTCTTATCTAGAGTATGTTTCCTTTTGAATGCATAAGACATACATTTTTAAAGTATATGAGTCATATGCATGTGTTTCTCCTTAATGATCACTTTATATAGTTTTCCTTTAATGTATAAGACATACATCTTAGAATGTTAAAAATTATACTTCAAAGTATGCTATGTGAAAGTATTATTTGTCAAAGTATTCTCCTCCTTAATGAGTGTGTCAAGGTGTGTAACCTTTTGTTAAAGTATTCTAAGTCAAAGTAACTTTCTTTCTGAATGTATAAGGCATACATGTCAGGATGTTTATATAGATCAAAGTAAAATATTGATGTATCAAGACATATATCAAAATATAATTTCCTTCTTAATATTTACTACTTTGTATTTTCTTTTGTATTTAAGTTGTCATATATGTCAAGATACTAGAATGTATGAGGCATACATTTCAGAATGTTTATATTCAAGTACTCACTGTATATTCACATGGTCATAAGTACTGTATATATATATATATATATATATATATATATATCTAAGTTTTAAATGTATATATCCAAGTGTTATCCTTATAAGTGATATATAAAGATTACAGTACTCTCCTCCTTAATGAATAAAGGGGACAAGTAGAAGAATAATCAGAAGAAAGAATAACAGTAGGGAAAGATAAACATAATATATTACACAGAAAACATGTAGATATAAGAAATATTGTTTTAACAAAAACATCAACAAAAGAAATGCTGCATTAAAATAAAACATGTTGAGAAGGGCAAGTTTCTTTTTCTAAGAGTTGGGAATGTCTTGAATAGTTATTGACTTTTCTGCAGAGTTTCCTTCTATTGAAGAATGCTCCTCCTGAATAGGTAAGTTCTCACTAGAAGTGTTTGAGAGAACAGAGGAAGGCCCACGGGAAGGTTCAGACTCAATAGTTGATGTCGCATTCCTAGTGGGAATCCAGGCAATGAAATTAGAAACATTGTTCCTGGGATCTTGACGTCGATTCCTACGTCGTTGACTGATTCGAGGAGTTCTCTGAATCATTTGAGGTGGAGGTGCCAAAACATTCATCATCCGTAACCTCCATTCGGTTTGAGGAATAGGACGAGATGCTGGCTCAGTGGAGTTTATGCTCCTCATAGTTTTGAAAGATGAATTCGAAATAGTTGAGAAAACTTGAGGTAGAGCAGAATGAGAATTAATAGAAACAAGTCATTAGTCTTAATGAACATGTCTCTAAAACTTCTGAGAATTTGAATGGACTCCTTGGGTGAAGAGATTACGTTATAGCGTAGGTATGTGTACATTAAATATGGCCAAGATATAGCCAGAGTGAAATGATGATATCGGCAGAGTTGAATAGAGTTGTTCTGAAGATGGTCTGATGAGGAGGAATTGATATCAAGCATTAGGAGAACAAAATCAGCAAAAATGAATTGATACCTATTGTTGATAAGTAAGATATCAATTGTTAGCAAGAAATGAGATTTGCTAATGAGGGAATGAGTCGAATTAGTGTGATCAACAGAATGAACACACTAGATACTGATAAAACAATGTTGGACATATATCAACAGTTATAGAAATGACTGATTTTGAGACTGCTGTAATATGTCTAGTGATTAGTTAGAAGATAGATAAGTAATTTAGTGGTCGTGACATTAATCAGCAGAGTATGGACTTTGCTGAAGTGTTCTCCAACAAAGAGAATGAGGCATAATATATGACAACAGAGGTTATATCATCTGCTCATTCTTGAAGAAATACTATATTTGAAAATAATAGTATTTTCTGGGAATCTAAGAATATTTAACTATCTTTTGAGTAAAGTCAAGTTATTTTAACAATACCAATTCTTTCTTTCATCAAGTTTTCATATGATAAAGTATAACAAGGTGATTTGAATTCAGCTTGTCTACTGATTAGTTGTTAATCAAGATGATACCAATTGTTATGTGTTTAGAGATGTATACATATATCAATTGTTACTGCTCATGAATAATCTTAGGATATAGATAATTGAGAGTTTTTAATATCATTATAAAATCAACTAACCTTGCCTTCTATTACTGCAATCTCAATAGTTATACAATGTCAAGTAGTTGTCTTGAAATGAACACTAGTTGTTGTTGTGTTAAAGGAAGTAGAACAGCCTTGAATTTTATGAAGAACTGAGATTTTGTATTTAAAGTACATAAGTATTTCCATATACTTTGATAAAGGTGATCTCATTTTTAAAAAAATAGAATTCTCAGCCGTCTTTTCTTTCATACATCAGACAACCTTTGTTTATAACGGATGTACTACTGACCTTGTAATTTGAAGTAAAGATTAGAGATTGAGTGAATAATTTACAGCTTTAAAGGGTAGGTATAGACATGAAAGGTCATCCTTTAAATTGCTGTAGTCTGACTATTATAACTTAGATCAGTAGATTTAGATTTTGATCAATGTGACTTGATCAATCTCTAAAAGGCAATTATCTAAGTGATTGAAAGTATGTGGTAAAAAAAAAAATGGATTGTTACTCAGTATAACAAATTTTCATAGACAAGTTTGATGATGGGTTCTCAGCAGAGTTTGTGCAGGAATTGTATGATCATTTCATTAAGGTCAATTCTTCATTCGTCAATAAATGTTGAGTAAAATTATACGATGAAGAGCAAATTATTAGATCAACACAATTGAAACACATTGATTCATGCTATCAGAAGAATTCAGAGAAGTAGATAGTCATGAAGGAAAGTTGCGGAACTTGTATTCTATAATCCAAACAGTTTTGAATATGTCTCTTTTAGGGATCAGCTGATTACAAGAACAATACAACAAGAAATTGACTAAACTGCTGATTACAAGACAAAAATAAGCAATGATTCAATTTTGAATAGAAAATTTGTTACAGAGTTTTATCCAAGATTTCCTAATCCAGAGGACATGGTGAGTGGACAGAAGTCATGGACTTTGGAATAGATCAAGTTGACTATTTCTGTTTTTGATCTCCTCCAGCTCTGGGAGGAGGAAGAACACATTCACATCTAGAGATTACTCCGGAAGCACCTCAGAGTGATAGCCACCAAAGATTTACTGCATGGACTACGAGTCCTCATGGAAGAGGGCAGAAATGGACATAATAGTCATTGGCAGTTTATAATCTTTGACAACACTTCCTTAGCTACTCTATTCAGTCAAGCTGAATTATCTGCATCAGCCATCTTTAGGGTGATGGCTGGTATACTTGCATATGACCAGACGAGTTATTTGAAACAACAATTTATCAGATGCTTGCCGGACATTTGATAAATCTTATCTGGGATCTTCTCTGTGAAGCTTATGTATACAAGCAAGAGTTGTGATAGTCAGAAAGGTGTATGCTAAGTGATTTCCATAGTGATTCATCTAAAATCATTTTAGTGTATCAGTGAGATTGATAACCAAATGTTAGGAGTGGAGTGAAATCACTAAGAGCATAAATTAATAATCTTCTATCTTACCTTTTAATATAAGGAGGACTTATAGTTGGGGGAATGAGATGAACTCGGCTTGCCCCAATAATCCAAACCACCAAAGGGAGATGAATTACTGCTGTTGCCAAATTGGCCCTTCTATTGTAATCGCTTCAACCCTACTCTTCTCTGAAGGATTGAGATTCATCCAAGTCTACTGTAACAACTACTAATCTTTGCACAGGAGCTAGGATAGGCAGTACGGAATTCATACTTGACTCCTTTCAGTCTATCGAAGGTTATGAAGTCTCCAAATACCTCCTTCTTAAGCGAGCCGTAAGCGGACCTAAAACAAGGATGTTGACTGTGATGAAAGACTGAGTACATATAGGTCTCAAAGAAGAAGAAGGAAAGTGGAAGGAAGGCTGGTGAATTTAGCGTCAGAGTTCTTGCTTGTTAGGTTTAGAGGGAAAACACATTTGGGGATTTTGACTACAGGGGTTTTTACTAAACCACAAAAAATGGCTTAAGGCGGGAGAGGGAAAACATTTCGGGGTCAGGATAACGCCAACGTTTATAAAAAAAAACGTTGTTAAAATATATTTTAAGACAACATTTTCTATCTAAACGTCGTGAATTCCATGGTTTTAACAACGTTTGTTTTGAAAACGTTGTTAAAAGTTAGTTTTTGGACAACGTTTCTTCTTTAAACGTTGTGAATTCAGTAATTTTAACAACATTTATTCTGAAAACGTTGTCTTAAATGTAAACCACAACGTTTGAAATAAAAACGTTGTCTATAACTGCTTTTTAACAACGTTTTACAAAAAACGTTGTGCAAAAAATATTGTTAAAAGTATTTTTTGTTGTAGTGAATAATCAGTAGGCGTACCAGACCATACGTCAATAGGAGTCTTCAATCTAATAGGAATCGGGGGAGATCTATTCACCAAATAGCAAGCCAAATTAACAGCTTTAGCCAAAAAAATATTTAGACAAGCTAGCATTATCGAGCATACAACGTGCTCTCTCCCTGTTCATCCATTCTGCAACCCCATTCTATTGTGGTGTTCTTCTAACAGTGCAATGTCTCACTATGCCTGCATTAGCGCAAAACTCATTGAACTGGCCCTCACAAAATTTTAACCCATTATTTATTCTGTAACGCTTGATCTTCTTGCCTGTCCGATTCTCAACAAGTGCTTTAAATTTCTTGAAGGTCGAAAAAACATCATTCTTGTGCTTCAGAAAATACACCCAAACATATCTCGAATAATCATCTATGAACGTCATTAAATATCGGGAACCTCCTTGTGACGGCTTAGTCGAGGGACCCCAAAGATAAGAATGGATATAATCTAATATGCCCTTCGTTTTGTGAATAGTCGTTACAAATTTCACCCTACTTTGCTTACCATAAACACAATGCTCAAAAAATTCAAGCTTCCCTGTTTTATGACCTTCCAACAAACCTCGTTTGCTGAAAATAGACATCCCTGCCTCACTCATATGCCCAAGCCGCATATGCCACAAACTAGTGTTATCTAAATCTGGATCTGATTAAGAACATACAGAAACTGATGCAACACCAACAATTAGTGCTACCATGAAGCAAATAGAGACTATTAACCAATTTTCCATGAATCATAACAAGATAACCAGTAGATACTTTCAAAACTCCACCTTCACCTGTGTACTTACAACCGAGTGAATCAAGAGCACCCAAAGAGATAATATTTTTCTTCAAATCTGGCATGTGTGCGCATTAGTCAAAGTCCTAACAATACCATCATTCATCTTAATTCGAACTGTTCATATCCCAAAAACCTTACAGGACATATTATTTCCCATCAAAACTACCCCACCATTAATTGACTGGTAGGAAGAGAACCAATACCTGTTAGGACACATATGATAAGAGTAACCCGAATCAAGAACCCAACTGTCACCGGATGACCTAACATATAGAGAAGATGTCTACTGCATTGTTAGAAGTTTCCTCGGCAAAACTAGCAAAATTACTAGTGGTTGAAGAATTAACAATCTTTTTCTTTCCTTTGAGCTTCATACATTTATCTTTCCAATGGCCTTCTTCCTTACAATAGTTACATTCATTTTTCTTAGTCTTAGATTTAGATCTAGACCTGCCTGTATTTTTATTCAAGCCTTTATTACTTGTTCTACCTCTAATAACCAAACCATTAGCCTGATTATTATCCAAATTTCCAGACAATTTTTTCTTTAACTCTTTAGAGTTCAATGATGCTTTCACATCCTCCATGGAAAGAGTGTCTCAGCCATATAACATAGTATAAAAAAAATGCTCCCACGAAGGAGGTAAAGAACATAACAAAATCAAGGCTAGGTCTTCATCATCAATTTTGACATCAATATTTTTCAAAGACATAATAATTTTATCAAAATTACTAAGATGATCTTTAACGGGCGTACCTTGTCTCATACGAAGAGTGTAGAGCTATTGCTTCAAAAAAAGTCGATTTGTCAACAACTTCGTCATATACAAAGATTCTAATTTGAGCCACAAACTTACTGACAATGTCTCAATTGCAATTTGTTACAAAACATCATCACCAAGTGATAAATGAATAGCACCAAGTGCGTGCTCCAACAAGTCATCTTTTTCTTTAGGGCAAATTACACAAATGGTCCCTGTACTTTTTAACTTTTTTGCGATTGGTCCTAACCCCACGCCAGCGGTCCCTGAACTTAATTTCTTGACGCAATTGGTCCTTTCGTCCATTGCCGTCCATTTTTTGCCATTAAATAGAATCACGTGAGTTTCACGTGAGTTAACCCAAGGGTAAATTAGTCAATCTTAATTAAAAAGTACAGGGACCTTTTGTGTAATTTGCCCTAAACTAAACCCACCCCAAAATCATCATCTTCTTCCCTAGCCCACCGTGATCCCTCTTTCTCTCTCTCTCTCTCTCTCTCTCTCTCTCTCTCTCTCTTTCTCGTTCTCTTTCTCTTTCTCTTTCTCTTTCTCTTTATCTCTCTCACACGTACACATACACAGTCACCCAACCAATAGAGATATCATGCATAGGAGGAGTGGTTGAGTCATGAGTGAGTGAAGTCAAGTGGCAGGGACCAAAAAGTACTGTGTACGCTGCAATTTTGTGGGATCTAGATCTAGATCCAGCTAGCGAGATTTGTTGGTAGAGTATGAAGGAGTACTGGTAATTTGCTGGGGATGATCTGCTGGTGGAGTACGAAGAAGATTGAAGTTGATATACTTGAGTTCGCCAGAGAAGGAGCCGGCGTGGGAGTAGAAGACAGAGAGACGACACGTCGGTAGGGATTAGTTCCTGACAATGAACGGTCTTGCAGGGACGGTGGTAGTGGTGATGACTCTGATCTCCCTGATATTGACGAGGTGACTAATTCAAACTCTGAATATTTAATTAGATAAGCAAATTTCGGATCTTAATGTCAACAAAAAGTTTCATTAACATGATGCAAGATGCCAATGCAAGAGATTCAACCGGGTAAGAAGAAAAGCCAGCCAAGGTCTTTGGGGTTGGAAAATAATGTTTACCCAGCGTTGATTCTGTAAATTGGCACAAGAGTGTTGACGGTGATAATAGGGGTGGTATTGTTGATGTTGTTAGCAATGGTGGGGGTGGATGCCGAGCGGAGCACGTGACTTTCCCATTTTCCCAACCCCTTTCTCTTTCTCTATCGTCACCAATGGCCGACAAAAATACTGACGTGCATTGTGAGACTTGCAAAAAAAATGGGTGATAATTATCAGAGATTCCAAATCTGCTATGTGAACAAAAAAAACTCAATTTCCAGACCTGCAATTTTAGATTTTGTTATGGGAATTTTAAATTTTGTAAAAGTAATTTTGAATTTGTGTTCGCCGGCAATGATGAGGTGGTGGAATTCATGGTGGAGTGGATGGAACGGAAGGGGATTAGGATGGAGAAGAAAGGATTGTAAATACATTAATGCCCTTTATAAAGTTTTTAGAAACAAAGATATCATGGGTATTTTTGTCTATTCAAAAGAAAAAAATGTATGGACAATTTTACCCTTACCAAAAATCACATGCATCACACGTGCTTACACTTAGTGGCAAAAAATTGACGGCAATGGACGGAAGGACCAATTGCATTTTACTCATTTAGTTCAGGGACCTAATTTTTGCAAAAATTAGTTTAAAGACCAATCACAAAAAAGTCAAAAAGTACAGGGACTATTTGTGTAATTTGCCCTTTTCTTTATACGACAGTTTCACAGGCAAAGCCTCCTTACCCTTTAACGCCTTAAGCAATCTTTGCTGAACCAACGAAGTACACATTTTTATGCGCCAAAGTCCAAAATTGTTCTTGCCATAAAAATTTTCAATCTCATATTTTGCCGACGCCATGATAACCAAAATTTAATCAAACAAATAACTGTGAATCCCAACATATCCAAACAAACCAAAAGCTCTGATACCAATTTGTTAAAATTGAAGTCTCAAACGATTGAAATCTGACAATTGAATAACGAACCGAAAATAATGCAAAAATAAAATAGACAAGAATTTACGTGGTTCGAAAAATTTCCAACGTCCACGGGCTGAGGAGGCAAAGGTTTTCACTAATCAAACAGAAATACAAATACAATAGTTGTGTCTCAACAAATACCCAAAACTCAAATCTCAATTACACCCAAAATACCACACCCTTCAAAACAACGAACTAAAACTCACAATTCGATAAACGGAATCCTCCACATTGATGTAGTGCACAAACTTAGTTTCTCTCTCTCTCTCTCTCTCTCTCTCTCTCTCTCTCTCTCTCTCGCGGCAGTGTCTTCCAACAAAGAGTAAGTACGAAGCCCACTTTATATAATGAACCAAATTTGTTTACAAGAGATTCCAATATCAATAAGGAATTGGACCAAGATTATGGGCTCCACCAAAACCATGACTAGGATTCATGAGAGAAAATCAAGTGTGGCATGTCTATATTAAGTACCATGCACCCACTCAAATCAAGCCATAAAACAACCAAAAAAAAAGGGCAAACTGCACAAATGGTTCCTGTAGTTTTAGTGTTTTTTGTAATTCGTCCCTGTATAAATTTTTTTTTGCCAGTCGTCCTTGTACCAACCAATTGAATGCAATTGATCCTTCCGTCTAGTTTCGTTATATTTTTCCGTTAAGTCTTGACATGTGCATTGCACGTGTATTTTGGACGGGGTAAAATACTCATTTTGGTTTTGAAAGTACAGGGACCAATTGTGAAACTTTAAAATTGGCTCTCTTTCTTCAAAAACCATTTTTACTCTGTCTCTCCTCCTCTCTCTACTTGCAGTGTATACGTTGCATTCATGGAGAGTTTTTCAATTTGGATCCCATATAATAGGGTTGCTTCTGTAGTGATGAAGTTGTATAAGGAAAAGTTTTTGAAGCATGATAAATTGAGGTTTGAGGAGTACTTGGAGAAAGTCAAGGCTGGGAAGGCCACGATTGCAGCCGGTGCGTTGCTGCCTCATGATATTATAGCATCGTTAAATGATGGTGATGGTGGATAAGTGGCGGAGCTTCAATGGAAGCGGATGGTGGATGATTTGGCCAAGAAGGAGAAACTGAAGAATGGCTTAGCGATTTGTGATGTTTCGGGTAGTATGGAAGGGATTCCGATGGAGGTTTCGATTGCACTTGGTGTGTTGGTTTCAGAATTGAGTGAGGAGCCATGGAAAGGGAAATTGATTACCTTCAATGCGAGGCCGACCCTTCAATTCGTTTTGGGGGAAGATTTGAGTTCGAAGGTTGAATTTGTGAGGAGAATGGAATGGGGGATGAACATTGATTTCCAGAAGGTGTTTGATCTGATACTGGAAGTGGCTGTAAATGGGAACTTGCGTGGAGAACAATTGTCATCTTCTCCTGTGGTGGCAAGGGGCACGATGGTATTGGAGGAATTCACTACAATCACTGGGAACACCGGCGTTGTAGCCCACTGGATGATAGAGAAGTTGCCGGCGGAGGCCGAATTTAGACTCTCTTTCTCTCAAATTTGAAAACACATGGTTGCTGGAAAAAAAATAGTGGACTTTGTTATTGACAATTGTTGGTGCTCAAAATGTTATTCGGAAGCGGAGAGAGAGAGAGAGAGAGAGAGAGAGAGAGAGAGAGAGAGAGAAAAGGGGGAAGGTAGGGGTGGCCGGGTGAACAGTGATGGGTGGCGGTGGGTTGAGAAAAGGATGAACAGTGATGGGTGGCGGTGGTTTGTGAAGAAGATGAACAGTGGTGGGTTGATTTTCGTTGGCTTTAATCATTGATTTTCTTTAGCTTTAATCATTTCATAATTGGTTCTGTACTTTTTAAGATGAAATGACTATTTTACCCATCCACAAATGCACGTATGTGGCAAGTGAGCGAACTTAATGGGAAAAAATTAACAGAGTTTAACGGAAGGACCATTTGGGTAAAATGTCTCGATTCAGGGACTATTTGCGAGGTGTAAGGACCAATTGTAAAAAACACTAAAACTACAGGGACCATTTGTGTAGTTTACCCAAAAAAAATTAGTTAGTCAGTTATAACAGGGACAGTTCTGTGATTGGCTTGGTTTAATGAGACATTTTCCTTTTATATTTAGTGCTGAGGCGATTAGTGAGTGCTTGTCAGCTGGTGGTTGGAGGTAAACTAGGTCTCTTCAGAAAGAAGTGAAACCGTTTGTTATTTTCATTTAGACAATTAAGGATTAGCAAATTGGGTTATATAATTAGCATTAGATAGGCGTCCATTTATGATTGTTCGAATTTCTACACCAACGTTTCTGATTGGTGGATAACTCTAACTTTCTCTCTTTCATGCACACGTAAACACAATCACATTTAATTAGTTGTTAGTTATCCACCAATTAGGATGTTGGTATTGTACACCAACGTTAAGTGTTGATGTATAAATTCATACTATAATTTATAACCACTTATGAGTCTATAACTAGTGGTGGCAATATCTGTCCATGTCCATTTACCCTCCGCTCACATTTGAATGAGTATGAGCATCAATAAATTATTAATGGGCACAAATAGGCCGTGCCCATAAAAGCCCAATGTCTTTCCAGGGCATAAATGGGCACCTATGAATATAAAAAGATTTGAAATATCAAATTTTATTTTTAAGGAAATCTAATCTTGAAATCATACAACATTCATAGATCATTTTTTTAAAAAAAAATTATAATACTTTGAATCATTACAATAGGGTGAACAAGCGAAAAATTATACCAAAAAAACTGTCTGGGTAGCGAGTAAAATGGCACTACCGGGGTATTATTTACTTGCTACCCTGACAGTTTTTTAGACATAATTTTTCCCTTGTTCACCTGATCGATATGATTCAAAGTGCTATTAATTTTCTATGTAGATGATCTATGTGTAAATTATAATTTTAGAAACATATATACATACAATATATGTATGCGAATGATACACGCACACTAGTAAGTACGCGTATGGTACAGGTACAATAAACATGCTCATGAATAATTAAAAAAAAAAACTGTTTATGTTACTTATGTATCTAATGAACAATATTAATATATCATTCCGTGAAAATTTTATCCAAGATTTAGTTGAAATGATTTTTTGTAATGTTTGTTTTTAGTTGAAAATTTTATGTTAATGGGCAAATGGCGCCAAATCTCATTTATGGTCCGTCCATTAACGCCCATCTTATCAATTGGGCACTCACTCACTCGCCAATTTGAATACGTCACCTTCATAAGCGCTGCCAATACCAGCCAAATCTTCCCGTTTGCCACCTCTATCTATGACCATGAGAATTAGTGGGCTGGAGCACTCAAGCCCATTAGAGTCTAATAGCCAACATGCGCCAATATCACTGAAAGAAGTTGAGCGGCTAGGAAAGACAATTGAACGCAAACAAACCTGATGTGAGTTCTGGTGTGATAGCACCAGCACTAACACCAGTACGTAAAGCAGCGGAATAAACAAACTTAAATCAGAGAAATACGCAAATCTAACACTTATCTACAGCAACGTGCTGTAGACAATAAAACTTCTCTTATAAAACTGAATCACGAATTCAGGTACACAAAATAATACTAAGAGAAGAACAAAATAACCAAATTTGATCTTCACACAAAAACGCTCTTGATCTTATGAAAAACTGCTAAAACTCTAGAGCTAAAAACCGTGTATTACAATAAGCCATCCGGCCTGAATTTATAGTTAAAGAGTCCTTGTTTGTGGAAGTTGATTTGCTTGAGGAATCCTTCTTTAAATAGACTTCTACCTTCCTTAATCAACCAAAGCAATCCTTCCTTGACATGGAATCCTTCCTTAGCATGGACTCCTTCCTTAGCATGGACTCTTTCCTTATGTGAGAGATCCTAAAAAATAACCAAAAGATATACTAAACAAATCCAATATTTGGTTAGAAGGTTAGTCAAATAAAATAACCTATTTACAATAAATACAATATTTACTAAATTAACTAATATAAAAGAAATTAACTAATATATAAGAAAGTAACAAATCTCAATACAAGTCAACCTTTGACTTGTCAACATGTGTGAAACAATACACACTTTCAATCTCCCCCTGATTTGTTACTTTCTGGTCAAAACAAATTATAAGTCAAGATCATAACAAAAACTTATTATAAAAATAACAAAAACTCTCCCTAAATAGCAACCATATAGCAAGTGTTAAAATAATTCAAAAACACACAAACCATATTTAAAAATAAAACAAACATAAACATAAAGTAATTATTGTTTTCAAAAACAAATTGTCAAATTGTCTCCTCAACAGCTTGGTCCAGATTTGTCCAACTCTTCCCTCGTCTTCTGAAGTAAATCCCAATGAAAAGTTTGACTTATATCTTCAAATACTTGGCTTGTGCTAGCTGGTGCTCCCCCTTTTTGATTAGAAAGATTAGCCAAAGCAAACAGCAACATGTTCCTCCTGGTGGCCATCTCTTTAAACTGCACACGTGCCTGAAGCATAGACTTCTCAAGAAACTTGATTTCTTCAGCATAGACTACTGCTAGATCAATCTGTGGTGTTGGAGATGTGATCACATCATCACCAACATCAGCCAAATCATCTTCTTCTTCATCATAAATTTCAATAGGAGGATCATCTGAAAATGCTACTGGAAGATCAATTGTACGCTTAGTACATTCCAGCACTAGTTGTATCCCAAAAGGTTCAACCTTTTCCCATAACCTATCTGATTGAAGAATATCCACACCTTGTTTAATGCATAACCCAGAAATTAAACAGGGGAAAGGGAGATCAGAAGGTAGTTCCTTCTCAGCAAACTGAATTATACTCCCAAACACAATTTCTCCAAGATTAAAATCCACACCCTTAAAAATTCTATATATAAGGTCAGCATGGGCTGTGGTAACTGTATTTCGGTTGGAGGTAGGTTTCCAATTGAGGGTTGCAATTTTGAACAAGAAACCACAAAGAGAAGTAAGCATTGTGCATTTGTATTGGTTATGCCAGATAGGATCAAAACCATTAAAAATGGTATTGGCAATTTCATTCTTGGGAGCCATGGGAGGAATTTGTTGAGGACTGGGAGTTTGAAGAAAGGAGTTAATCATAGCAGGGGAAAAAACAATGGTTTTTCCTCTGACACACACTTTCTCAAAATTTTCAGATCTAGGATCTTGAATGGATTAAAGAAGATTGGCATAAAATTCGGATACAAGAGAAGGAAAGAAACTAGAAGGATAAGAGACAGTATAAAGGAGACCTTTTTCCTTCAGGTACCTAGTCATCCCAATATCATCAAAAGTTTTATCTAAAACCCTTTCAACAATGAATCCTTTCATTCTGAAAAAATCAAATCTTTTCTTTTCATCTTTGGTCATGAATTTTTCAGGAGGATGAGGACTTACAGTTCTCTTGGAAGGTTTTATCCTTGATGAACGCCTAGGCATAGGCGTGGAGCTCACTGTTGCTTGGGTTTTTCTGGAGCTTTTCTTCCTTGATGTGGATGCTGGTGTGATCACATCGTCATCAGCATCTTCCTTTTCAGCTTCCAATTCATCTCTGCCCAGCTTAAACGTTTCATCCTCTGCTTCATCACCATCATCAGAGTCCATAAGCGGGACTTGTTCAGCAATAGAGGCAGTTGCCTTTGCCTTTGATTTTCTTGCAATGCCTTTACCCTTTCTTAGGTCAATAAGGGCTTGAATAGGGATATTGTCATTGTCCTCTTCCTCGTCATAATGTTCACTAACAGAGGAAAGGTTACCAGCCCTTGGTGATACAGGAGGTGTGATAGCAGAGGGAGTAGCACGCCTTGGCAATACCTCAAAATCTTCCGCCTGTGGCCCTTCGGAGTCACTTGATTCTGTGGGTATGATGTACTTTCTACGCCGGGAACGACCAGCACCAGAAGGTTTAGGTTGTGCGGCTGTTGCAGATGGGTTATCGGAGTTAGTGGCGGAGGATGTCTTCCTCTTTCGTTTCGTTTCAGCATCTGGCTCAAAGTCTTCATCATCACCCCCTTCTAGAAATTCAGGGTCAGCCATGTTCGGCCTAGCCCTAGGAGCGAAGGATTCCATCTTGGGCGAGAAGCCTTTCTGCCTCAAGGACCAATTTGGGCCCTTTTCCATACCATGATGAGCTCCAATTGACTTTAGGTCACCCGAATTTTCAACCTCAATGACATTGTCCAGTGCCCCAGGTAATGACACAGAGATCGGTGCAGCTTCTGTATCAACAAACAGTTCCATGGCACCTTCGGTTGAGACCAATGGAGACAGTGGAGGAGAAACGGCAGAGCTTGAAGGGGATGATCTAGCTGGAGACGCCATGAAGGAACCTGATAGAGAGCAGTAGAGAGAGAACAGAGAAAGAAATATTGCTTTGGGAGAAATTAGAGAGAGAAAGATCGCAAAGTGAATAATGGAGACAACCTGTGGTATGTATAATGTGATAGCACAGTTAGAGACCTAATAGGAAAAGGACACCTAAGACAACCCTGGTTTAGGAGGGAAACAAATTAGTCTGGAATCCAAAAAGATTTCTAATTTTTCGCAACTTCTAGAGAATCCTTTGATGATAAGGAAAAACATAGGCCTTTTTTTTTTTTTAAAGATTTCCCTTTTGTGAATGATATACCTGCCATAAGAAAAAAAAATTCGTAAAATATACTCCCCCTAAATACATGGACATTAGCAATATAAGATTCCTAATTTTGTTGAGCACAAAATCTTTTAAACTCAAAAAAATAGGAAGAGAGAAAAAAAAATATAACAATATTTTTCACCAATGACCAGGTTGACCTAACTGATGTCTAGGAGAATGATGCATAATGTACACACATATGAAGGACAAATCTCAGTATAGGTGTGGCATGGGATGTAATCACATCAGGGGACACATCTCTTCTAAGAAAGTCAATGAATTGTCTTCTTGTCTTGCTTGGCCTCTAGAATGCACCCACCCATTTTTTATTTGTGGAAAAAGATTTTTGGATAGCTTTCACTCTACTTTACCTTCATGGATAGCCCTCTTTCGGATGATTTTGTCACTTTGTGACCCTTTTTTTTTTTCACACCGAAATCATGACTTCATACCATGAATGGAGCAGCTGTTTCCCTTATATTAGGCACCCACCAAGAGACATCCATTAGGATAAATATGTGCCAACATATGTGAACACTATTTAAGAAGAATTCACAATTCAGAGAAAAGTCGTGTCAGAGAAGTAATACAAGTGACCACACTGAGATGTATCGTGCAATGCATTTTTTTTTTTGTTTTTGTTTTTTTTTTTATAACTATACAGGTGTAGGTTCTGATGTGATCACATGAGGGATCACATCATCAGATGACACACAAACTCAGAGACTTCCTTAGGGTAGAAAATCTCAGAAAATCAAGGGCTTTGGTGAAAATATCAGCCAACTGTTTTTCAGTGCCTATAGATTCCAAGTTAATGATTTTTTTCTCAACAAGATCACGAATAAAATGATGTCTAATGTCAATGTGTTTAGTACGTGAGTGTTGAACATGATTTTTTGATATTTCTATGGCACTTAGATTATCACAAAAGACAGTTAAAACATCGCTTTTAAGCCCATAATCCTTAATCATCTGATTCATCCAAAGAAGTTGAGAACAACAATTGCCAACTGCAACATATTCTGACTCAGCAGTTGAGAGAGAAACGCAGTTTTGTTTTTGACTATACCAAGACACTAAGTTGTTCCCAAGATAAAAACAACCTCCAGTTGTGCTCTTTCTATCATCAGCATTACCTGCCCAATCAGAATATCCGAATCCTACCAAATTTGTATTTGTATCACGAGTGTAGCTTAGCCCTAAGTTGACAGTTCCCCCAATATATCTAATTGTCCTTTTGACAGCCTTGAGGTGGGAGATTTTTGGGCTAGCTTGATATCTTGCACATAGACACACACTGAACATGATGTCAGGACGACTTGCTGAAAGGTACAACAAGCTCCCAATCATGCTTCTGTATAAGGTGGGATCAACATCTTCACCATCCTCGTCCTTACACAATTTTTGGGTAGATCCCATAGGAGTCTTAAGATGAGAAGAGTTGTCAAGAGAAAATTTTTTGACTAAATTTCTAGCATACTTACTTTGTGAAATGAATATTCCTTCCTTACTTTGTTTTATTTGGAGTCCTAGGAAATAGTTCAATTCACCCACCATGCTCATCTCAAAGGTGGTGGACATACTAGTGACAAAGTAATCTAACATGTTCTTGGATGAAGATCCAAACATAATGTTATCTACATAGATTTGACGTAGAGCTGGCAATGGTCAGGGCCAGCAAGCCCACCGGCCAATACTCAATATCCGGGGCCCCAATTTTACTAGGGCCGAAGAAAAGTAAAGCCCAGCCCAGCCCATCAAAGCCCATCGGGCCATCGGGCCAAAAAGCCCTTGTTGGAAAAATAAATAAAATAAAAGGAACAATGGTGATGCCAATTGCCAAATTAAATTCTAAGTTACTTACTAAACAAAAGCAATACTATGATTTATTGTTTGTCCTAACTGCTAACTACTAAAGGTAAAATAATGCAATCACCGTATCAAACATTAATTAAAATGAAAATAAATATGATACTAGAATGGTCCGAAACTTTAATTATTTAAGAAGTTAACTTTATTGGTCAATTAAAGCAATAATTAAACAATAAAACAATAATCAAATTGGAACATGTTGCTTCAATGTTTGAGATTGCATTACAGCATATATAAATCATAATATCAAACAATAAAGCTAACATGACCATTCCACTTAGCTTTAAAATAGAATTGTCTTTAATTATTGCTTTAATTATTTAAGAAGTTAGAATTATTTTTTGAGTGAAAATAAATAAATAATAATAAAATTGTGCGGGCCGGGCCTAGCCCAAAAGCCCTGGGCTTTTTTGATGCAAGCCCAATTGAACCGTCGGGCCTACTGGACCGGGCCAAAAAGGCCCGCGTTTTTTTGGGCCTCAAAAAATTAAACTTTAGCCCATACAAACATCGGGCTGACTGGGCCGGCCCATTGGGCTGGGCTAATTTTGCCGGCTCTAGATTTGAGCCACCAAAATCCCCTCTTTATTTTTCAAGATAAATAAAGTTTTATCTACCTCACCTCTCTTAAAACCCATTTGTATGAGATGCTCAGTGAGTCTCCCATACCAAGCTCTAGGAGCTTGTTTCAAGCCATATAAAGCTTTCTTTAGCTTATAAACATGGTCAGGACAATGAGGATCAGTGAATCCCTTTGGTTGTTCAACATAGGCTTCTTCATTAAGGACACCATTTAAGAAGGCACTCTTTACATCCATTTGATGTAAAGTGATGTCTAAATAACATGCAATGGCTAGAAGGAGCCTAATAGTTTCTATTCTAGCAACTGGGGCAAATGTTTCTTCAAAATCAATCCCTTCTACTTGGGTGTAGCCTTGAGCTACAAGCCTAGCTTTGTTCCTAGTTATTTGCCCATTTTCATCTGTTTTATTTTTGAAAATCCACTTGGTCCCTATAACATTTCCACCTTTTGGTCTAGGGACCAAGACCCACACATCATTTTTCTCAAATTGGGTTAATTCTTCTTGCATTGCCATAATCCAATTTTCATCTTTCAATGCCTCTATAACATTCTTAGGCTCAATATGAGACACAAAACAACAAGAGCTTACCTTGCTTACCTGTGAGCTTACACAGTTCAATCCAGCCAATTCTCTGTAGTTGACTCTTGGCTTTTCCCTTGTGCTTACTTTGTCATTTACATTACCAACCACCTGTGTAACTGGGTGGTTCTTTTGAATCCTGCTTGGTATGTCTCTGGTCCTGTCCAGATTGTCATCTTCACTGTCTGAACTTTCTGGGTCTGATGTAGAGTCATATTGACCTGATGTAGGTGGTGATGTGATTACATCAGGACCTGCATCGTCTTTCTGCAGCTCTGTTTGCTGCGTCTGTTCAACAGTATTTTAGGTATCTTCCATTGTTTCCACGCAACCTGAGACATCATCTTCAAGAGTTTTTAGATTCAAATCAGCAGTATCATCAAAAGTGACATTGATAGATTCCATCACGGTTTTAGTTCTAAGATTGTAAACTCTATAAGCACTGCTATTTGTGGAATACCCTAGAAATACAGCTTTGTCACTCTTAGAGTCAAATTTTGACAGATAATCTCTATCATTCAGGACATAACATATGCAACCAAAAACATGGCAGTACTTAAGAGTAGGTTTTTTACCAAGAAGAATTTCATAAGGAGTCATGGTTGACCCAACTCTTAAGAAGACTCTATTTCCTATGTGACAAGCTGTGTTAAGAGCCTCAGCCCAGAATCGTTTAGAGATGTTTTTAGAACTAAGCATGACACGAGCCATCTCTTGCAAAGTACGATTCTTTCTTTCAGCCACCCCATTTTGTTGGGGAGTTTTAGGGGCTGAAAAATCATGGGTTATTCCTTTGGAGTCACAAAATTCAGAGAACAAAATGTTCTCATATTCAGTTCCATGATCAGATCGAATTTTGATAACTTTCTTACCATGCAAGTTTCTTACTTTCCTATACCAAACTTTAAATACTTCAAGTGATTCAGACTTTTCTTTTAAATATAGGACCCATGTGTACCTAGAAAAATCATCTACACACACAAAAGAATATTTCTTTTTACTTAAGCTTTCAACCTCAATGGGTCCCATAAGGTCAGTATGGATTAATTCAAAAATCTCAGATGTGGAACATTGATCAATCTTTTTGTGGGAAGCTTTAGTTTGCTTGCCTTTTTGACAAGGACCACACACACTTGCTTGTTTAAAATCAAGTTTGGGTAAGTGTTTAACAGCATTAAATCTTACCAATTCTTCCATTTTTCTAAAACTTGCATGACCTAACTTTTGATGCCAAATCTCAAGATCATTTATTTTGGAGCTAAGGCAGGATAAGTTGTCACCAAATTTGTAACAATTATCTTGAGACCTTACTCCAGTGAACAAGCATTGATCAGTGTTATCAAATACTTTGCATTCATGCTTGTCAAATTTAACATGCAAATTGTCATCACATAGTTGGCTTATACTAATGAGATTAGCTTTTAAACCTTCCACATGATAGACATTTTTCAATTTTGGCATATGATTAACACATAGAGTACCCTTACCAATGATCTTACCTTGGGCTCCTCCCCCATAGTTCACGTTTCCACCTTTAATTTTGGTGTAATTGGTGAGAAACTCTATGTTACCTGTCATGTGCCTTGAGCACCCGCTGTCGAAGTACTATGAGCAAGCTACGCTGCTTTTGAGTGAGGTGAATATCACTTTGCATTCCTCACTTTTCTTTTCCATCCACACAAACTTCCCAGTTTTCTGATGATGTGAGTGGTGATGTGAGTACATCCGGGGGCTCATCTGGGGAGCAGATCTTCCAAGGTCATGAATCCTTTTGTAGCAGAAGGGTCTGATGTGACCTGGAACAAAACAGTAGTGGCATACAAACCTTTTTTTCTTAGGATTAGTTGTATGATGTTTGAAAACTTTGTTCTTTGAGGAACTCTCTCCTTCTTTCACAAAAGAGGATTCATAGCCAAGACCAGCTTTTGAATTATTTCCCAAGTTCAGAACTTCTTCAAGTTTGGCCTTTCCAGTATTTAATTTTGTAAAAGTTCCGTTGGCCTTTTTAAGTTCCATCTTGGTCTTCTCGAGTTCAATATCACGCTTGGTGAGCATGACCTCGAGTTTGGCTATGGCATCCTTTTGATTACCATTTTCAGTGGTAACTTTTTCAAGATCACCTTTCAAAGTAATAATTTCAGAAGAGAGTTTCTCATTAACCTTTTCAAAAACTGCTATTTTTTCTACTCGTTTTTCCCAATCAGCAAATAAATCAGTATAAGCATCAAGAAGTTCTTGGTAACTTGCATCACAATCTTCTTCATTCTCTATTTTCTCAGACAGGGGAGAAATAAAATAGTAAACCTCAGAGTCAGAAGATGTGATGGTTAACGTGACTACATCTGAAGCTACATCAGGCTGATGTTCGTGACTAGTGGGCGATTTTTCCATGATTGCTAAGTTTAGCATTTCATCTTCGTCCTCACTATCACTAAGGGTCGCACACAAGCTCATTCCCTTTTTCTTCAGAGTATTGGCACACTCATTGGCATAGTGTCCAAAACCTTTGCAAGCTCTACATTGAACAGTTTCAGATCTTTTCTTAGCAAAACTAGTAGGTTTCTTGAAACTACTCTCAGTATCCTCTTTTGTTTTTTCAAACGAGTTTTGAATTTTTGAAGGAAACTTGTTGGCCCGTTTATTTTTTAAGAAAGACATAAACTTTGTGGTCAGAAGGGCAACATCTTCAGTTTCCAAATTTGAAGTGTCAATTTCTTTGGAGATTTCTTCAATCTCTTCTGGCACTTTGGATACATTAGAGAGAGCAGTTGCAAGAGCAATGTTATCAGCTTTATGTTGCTGTTGAATTGACAGGTTCATCTCAAACATGGTTAGAATACCCACAAGAGTATCTAAGCCCATGGTTGTAGTATCATGTGCCTCTTCAACAGTAGCAATTTTGATATTAAACTTTTCAGTAACAGTTCTTAACATCTTACTTACCATTCTAGCATTTGATATAGGCTCACCTAGGGAGAGACATTCATTTGAGATTTCTCTCAATTTAGCAGAATAGCTTTTTATGTCCTCAGTCTCATTCATCCTCAAGTTCTCAAACTTGGTCATGAGAATTCTCAACCTAGTGGCCTTAACACTATCATCACCTTCACAGTGACTTTGCAGAATATCCCAGGCTGTTTTTGCTACATTTTGATTTATAACAAGACGAAACATATGTTTATCCACATGACTTGATATAGCACCAAGAGCCTTGGAATTATAGTTAGCTAAAGTGACTTCAGCGGTAGTCCAATCTTCCTCAGGTTTGAGTTTGAAGATTTTTTCTGAGGTTTCACCCTCAGGACTCTTACTTTCAACCTTAGGAGGAGACCATGGAACAATGATACTAAGCCACGCCCTTTCATCAATTGCTTTGATGAAAAGACTCATCTTAGCTTTCCAAATAGCATAATTAGTTCTATCCAAAACAGGGGGACGGTATTGATTCAAATTCCCTTCCATAATGACTGCTCTTACAAGGATCTCACTCAGTGTAATCGAGTGATAGGCTCTGATACCAATTGAAATAAGTTGAGCGGCTAGGAAAGACAATTGAACGCAAACAAACCTGATGTGAGTTCTGGTGTGATAGCACCAGCACTAACACCAGTACGTAAAGCAGCGGAATAAACAAACTTAAATCAGAGAAATACGCAAATCTAACACTTATCTACAGCAACGTGCTGTAGACAATAAAACTTCTCTTATAAAACTGAATCACGAATTCAGGTACACAAAATAATACTAAGAGAAGAACAAAATAACCAAATTTGATCTTCACACAAAAACGCTCTTGATCTTATGAAAAACTGCTAAAACTCTAGAGCTAAAAACCGTGTATTACAATAAGCCATCCGGCCTGAATTTATAGTTAAAGAGTCCTTGTTTGTGGAAGTTGATTTGCTTGAAGAATCCTTCTTTAAATAGACTTCTACCTTCCTTAATCAACCAAAGCAATCCTTCCTTGACATGGAATCCTTCCTTAGCATGGACTCCTTCCTTAGCATGGACTCTTTCCTTATGTGAGAGATCCTACAAAATAACCAAAAGATATACTAAACAAATCCAATATTTGGTTAGAAGGTTAGTCAAATAAAATAACATATTTACAATAAATACAATATTTACTAAATTAACTAATATAAAAGAAATTAACTAATATATAAGAAAGTAACAAATCTCAATACAAGTCAACCTTTGACTTGTCAATATGTGTGAAACAATACACACTTTCAATCACATCTGCTAATGTGCGGGAGGGCGCGCATGCATAGAAAAACCCCAAAATTAGACGGTATGTTGGTTAATTAAAAACAATTGTGGAAGATATATTTTGGTTAAAACACAAAATTATCCCGTTAACGTGTGTTGTGGGGGGTGTTTAATGATATATTCATTTCGTTTTAGACAAAGAGTTCATTATTTTATTTTGATATATTTCCTTTAATTTTTTTTTGTGCCTATAATCTTCATAGTTTCTTAACGGAAAAATGTTCTATTTGGGCACTGTGCTTTGAGCAATCTTTAAATTTTTCCACTGTACAATTTTTTTTTAGCAAAGTTCCCATTGTAGTTTTAAAAAGGGTTGCAATTTTGTCATTATCTCTAACTATCATCCAATTCTTCACAAAATTAATTTCAATCACCTCCTCCCCTATAATTTTCTAAATGGGTTGGAAGATCCTTATCGGTGTTCGAAATTAGAGGGTGTAAGTTAAAGTTATTGACATATGTCAATTTCTTAAATGAAAATTTCTGAATGGCTTTTACTTAAAAGTAATATTAATATGAGTTATTAAATGAAAATTAAAAGTAAAACATTGTAAAAAAATAATTCCTATATAAGATAATTATTTATGAAAAAAAATTAAATGGCATAATTTTTATATTGGCTATTATATGTTAAATTAAAACTTTTATTCTTCTTCTAATCTTATATAATTTCCATTAAATCGAGATTTTAAGAAATTAATGCAAAAATAAGTTTACAGTTTTCTAGTCAATACTCTTTATAAAAATTAATTACATTGAATGAACGAGTGCTGCCGACTAAATAACCATTTACTTTTTAACACTAGTTATCATTAAGAATCTCCCAACATTTTGAAAAACCCTAGGAGAGGCAATTGAAATTAATTTCGTTAGAATTTGGATGACGGTTAGTGATAATGACAAAATTGCATTTTTTCAAACTACAATGACAGTTTTATTTCAAAAATAGTACAGTGGCAAAATATAAAGATTGGTTAAAGTGCAATGGCAAAATTGACGATTTTTCTGCTTTTAAACTTTAACCCTCTACTTGTGATATAGGCATTTTGACTATGCTCTAGTATTTTTCTAATTATGACAAACTTCAATGATACTTATATATTTTTTAATAATTAAAAATTTTAAACTTGGATTATTTGGGTAGAACGACGGGAGTATGTTTGTTTTGTGTTTCTTTTTTTCTTTTATTGATGGGAAGGGGGGGGAGGAATACTTTCTCAAACTTTTTTTCTCTCCAGTACACCCTTTTTATTTTTAACCGCTAAAAGGCCTTTTGAAAATTTTCTTCCTAAAATACCCTCAACAACATCGTTGCTTCAGATTTGAGATTCAAATTGATGTATAAATGATTTCATGTTGTTAATATAGTCTTTCCTCATGTTTGGGTATCAATTTTCATGCATAAAATACGAATTTGATCAAATTTAAATTTTATCCCGTTTTTCTTTGTTCTTGAGCTGTTTTGGGCACTTAAATCTCTGTTTTAAGCTTCGAATTTGTTTAAAATTAATCTCATATTATTATCCTAATTTAGTACAATATTTGTGCACAATTTTTCTACCAAAAAATACTATTTTTGAGCTTCAAATCAAGCTTGATAGTGTGCTGTCCAAAAACAGAGGAAGATGTTCTTGGACTGATTTAATTCGCCAATCACAGTATGCAACAATCAAGTTTCCTAAAGCGCGTTGCGATGATCGCGATGCACCAATTGTTGCATCGCGATTGCAAAAGTGGTGCATCGCGATGCAAAAGTGATGCATCGCGATTGCAAAAGTGGTGCATCGCGATTGCAAAAGTGGGATGCACCAATTGTTGCATCGCGATTGCAAAAGTGGTGCATCGCGATTGCAAAAGTGGTGCATCGCGATTGCAAAAGTGGTGCATCGCGATTCCAAAAGTGGTGCATCGCGATTTGCAAAAGTGGTGAATCGCGATGCAACAATTGTTGCATCGCGATTGCAAAAGTGATGCATCGCGATGCCAAAGTGGTGCATCGCGATGCTTTGGTTCCCTAAAGCGCGCTGCGATAATCGCAATGAACCAATTGTTGCATCGCGATGCCCCAATTTGTTGCATCACGATGCAAAAAGTAGTGCATCGCGATGCCAAAGTGGTGCATCGCATTGCCAAAGTAGTGCATCGCGATGCCTTGGGTTACTGAAGCGCGCGTGTTTTTCTTTCATTAATGGCATAATCGTCTTTTCGCCCCAAAAATGCCTTTTTCCGATTTTAAAAAAAGATGAGTGGACTGAAGCAATTACAAATGTTTGAAAAGGGACCGGCCTGTAATTCACCCTAATTAAGTTTGACGGAGTTCTATTAGTCTTCTTTGTTCGAGTGAGGCTTCTAATGTTGGGTCTGATACTTTAGGTTGTTAGCTCTTTTTTTGGTTTATATTTGAACGACTTTTAGACTATGTTTGTCTTTTATGTTTTCATATCAAAATTTTAGTCACAGTTCAATATTTATAGGCTTTAAGCGAATGCAAATTTTACCCTTAACCCTTCTTCAGTTTTTCAGCCATAAACGTTGATCAGCCATTTTGGCAATCTTACGGTGGAGTGTAAAGTTAGGTTCTGCTTCTGCTTCTGTATATCTTTGTTCCTCCCAACCCCTCATAATTTACTTGTTTTCAATAATATTCTCACTATTTAAAAACAATATAAGAAAATTAATGAAATTAGTCTCCTTGAATAAAACAACTCAAAAAACAAAAAAAAAAATATGACTCTTTTTGAGAAGAATAGATAGACTAAACGGACCAACGAGCACTAGCTCAACTGGTACCGCTCATTTCTCTTAACAGAGAGATCAGGTGTTCAAGTTCCACTAAAGACACCCTGGTACATAACTACTCTCAACAAAGAGATCGGGTGTTCAGGCCTCACCAGAGGCATCGTTTTGTTCAGGCCTCACCAGAGGCATCGTTTTGTTCTAGCCACACCAAAGACACTATATAGTCTTTCAAGACATTAAATAATAATAATAAGGGTTGGGGTAAGGTTTATATCCCCTCCAACCTTTAAAAAAAATTAAAAATAAAAAAAGAAAGACTAAACGGGACGAAGAACTCTACCAAAATTGGAAGCAAGCTTCCTTTTTAAATGGATGCTTTTCTATCTTTATGGGGCAAAATAAAGTATAATTCTTTTAGTGGGATTGAAGGATAATAGAAAAGGTGAAATGAAAGAAAGTTAGAGGACAAGAAGAGGATTTGGAAACTGTAGAGATTTCATTAATTTTTTTTTAAATTAAAATATGTACTCCGTTTCTAAATAATTGTCTTTTTCAAAATTTTTAAAGTTAAATTGATTATTTTTTAAACTCGGGCAAAGAAAGAGAGGTTGTATTTGTGAATGTGTAAAGTATTTTCCTTCCTCTAGAGATGCTCCCTCTACAGGTCTCATTCCTGGCCCCAGCCAGCCAATCCATCATGCCGGCCACACTTCTCACCCTCCTCAGCCCATTCGTCCAACTAATGGACTGGTGCGCTCCACTCAAGCTCCAAGTTTATCTTGAGTACTGATTCCGGCCCCCTGGCTCAAGAAAATCCTTCCTCTCTTGCTAAGGAAAACATCACGGCCTCCTCTCCAGTTATGGGTCGATCTGTCTACACTCCAGGACTGTTGGAACAAATGGGTTCTCATCTTCGAAAGCCTACCTCTTCCCCAGGACCACCACAGCGTCCTTCTCCATCCACCCGCCCAAGCTTTGATCATAGTCCAGTTCCATGTGCACTCCAAGAAGCTACCAGTAGTGATGTGTCCTCCCCTCCTCTCAAATTCAAAAGCATTAATTAATGAGCTCGTGTATAAATATCCACTACCCGAGGCATTAGCAACACAAATTCAATTGACTTTGAACCCCGTACGTTCAAACAGGTCGCATCTCTCTCACAGTGGCAACATGCAATACGGGAAGAGCTTGGAGCTCTACATAAAACTGGTACTTTGTCACTAGTCCCTCGTCCTCCCGGTGTGAATGTAGTCAGAAGCAAATGGGTCTACAAATTTAAAAGGCATGTAGATGGTACCATTGAACATCTCAAGGCTCGCCTCGTGGCCCAAGGTTATACCCAATAAGAAGGTGTAGACTATGATGAGACTTTTAGCCCAGTCATTAAGCTGCCCACCATTCGCACTCTTCTCACTCTTGCTCATTCTTGTGGTTGGTCTATTGAACAACTGGATGTCCGTAATGCCTTTCTTAATGGTATCCTAAACGAAGAGGTATACATGGCTCAACCTCCCGGATTCAGTGACACCACATTCCCGACTCATGTGTGTAAATTACATCGAGCAATTTATGGGCTAAAATAATCTCCCAGAGCATGGTTTTAGTGGCTTCATGACTTCTTAATCTCTCTTGGCTTCTTCAACAGCAAATCGGATAGTTCTTTGTTCATTCATCATAATGGAGCAGACATGGTTGCTATTCTCGTGTATGTCGACGACATTCTTGTCATGACCCGACCCAAGATCCTACGTGGAATCTCGTCCGGTTCGTGAGACGGGACACAAAATGCACAATTTAAAAATCACTTTTCGTGCAAAAACCCTGTAATGCAAGTGTAAGTTTATTTTAAAACAAAACATCATTTCACGGCAACAGTTAAGCCGGAGGATAACACATGAAATAACCAACAAACCCACGAGCTATGAAGCTCGGGCCAAGCATATAACATTAACACAGTGCGCGGAATGAAATGGTTAACATCATTTACAAAAGCCTGACATCCATGTCGGCATCTACAAAAGAGTATAAATGAAACAACAAGTACGGGACTTCTACCCAACTTTACAATGTTTAGATAACATGTGTACCCTCGGCCTCACCAAAAGAAAATACCAGGGCTCAAGGAGCACTACCAAAAGAAGGACTGACGACTACACCGGGTGACGAACGATCACTGAGGGTCTCTTGCAGGCTCGGGATCTAAGGAAAAATAATAAACAATGGACGGAGTGAGTTATAAAACTCAATAAGCTACTAATGCAACAATATGGCATGCGAGATGCGAACAGTAGTAAGAATTTCATATAACATGGTTGGCATAAGATAGCAGTTCTCAATCATCATCAAATCAAGTAACTCATGACACAAGTCACGTAGCATGCATCTCACGTAGGTGCAATATATAAACACATATAAAAGGATACCGTCGAGGTACACCTCCGACATTCAAACTTCCAACCAACCAACCAATAATACCAATGTAGAAACCGTTGATGTCGTACCCGATCATCGAACCAATAACCAAAACCAAAGTGAACCATTTTCCGTATTCACGTCGACGTGAAGACTCGGTCCCCACGACCCGAGAAACAATCACGGTATAGCTTACAAAGGTCGCGTTTATTCCGTACAACTCTTAGCGCTATAACCCCTACCGTGGCCAACGGTAGGGCGAGGCCCAGTGTATTGGCCTTCGGTTATTACGTAGCCCCAGCTCACGCAATAACCGAGCGTCAATACACCTCCAACAAATATGCCATGGACTTAACAAATGCTCAAGTAAATGTTTACTCGACACATTAACCAATCAACCAAATGTTCAAGTAGATGTTTACTTAACATTAAATAAAAGCATTATACTCCAAAGTAGGGAGTATAACGACCACAACAACAACATGCTAAGGTATGCCAATAATTCTAGTGTACATAGTCATACAACACCAATACCAAATTTAGCACAATACCAATATACTTGTATCGCGTAACCAATCCCCCAACGGGTCTCTCGAGCATCCAAAGAGCTCACAAAACACACACGTGGTCACATTAATTATCAACCCTAACCGACTCCGTTAGAGTCATTTTAGGTTACTAATGATGTCGAGTTACGAGAGTGATCTTGCACTTTAATCCTAGCACATTATCGCCAAATTTCGAGTCCCCAACATCACATTACGAGCTATAGCATTATTCACAAGCCCACAACCACATTTCATGGCAAAATCACATATTCACATATCTAACTTGGTAACTTCACATAATAGAGGTCTAGGATGTCATATGAGACATAAAACGAGAAGAAGAGGGGGTAGTAGCTTACCTCTTGTCGAAAAAAGTGAAGAAAACGAAAATCTAATCGATGGGAAAGCTTCTCTTCGGCAAGACCTTCGCAACGGCATGCTCGGATCGTTGAGATTCCTTCACAATCTCAAGAAATCTCCACTTCTCTCTCTAAACCCTCACTACTCTCTCTCTATGTTCTATGGTGAAGGGGGAAGGAAATGAGAGTGTTTAAACACTCTTGGAAGCTTTTAAGTGGCTGAGAGAGAGAGTGTTTTCAGCCTGCTGACATGGCGAGCTATGGACCACTTAATTCTACCTGTTCGCGCTTCGCACGGCCGTGCCAAATAAGCTGCACGGTCGTGCCAACCTCGCACGGCCGTGCTAACATGGCTGCACGGTCGTGCCAACCCTTATAGAAAAACCTGGTCTTTCTGGAATGCTTCGCACAGCCGTGCCAACATGGCTGCACGGTCGTGCCAACCTCAAAACACAACTTTGACATACTGGAGTGTCTCGCACGGCCGTGCCAATATAGCTGCACGGTCGTGCCACCCTCAAAATAAAATCTTAACCTACTGGAATACTTCGCACGGCCGTGCCAACATGGCTGCACGGTCGTGCCAAGGCTCATACGTCCAAACACAGTTGGTTTTGCCCTCTTTCCTAGGTCCGAATACACCACACTTGTAACACGTCTTAAGCACGATAAATTACGAGAGTTAAGTAACAACATGGCATACGAAACACATGGAATTAAACATGAATGTAAATGACAATTGAATGAGATGAGATATGCAAAGTATACATGAAATTATACATGATGTAATGATGCAAATGAGGCGGGTGTTACATTCTCACCCCCTTAGAATAAATTCGTCCGCGAATTTACTTACCGACTCCATCGAACAACGCGGGATATTTCTCACGCATCTCCTGCTCGGTCTCCCAAGTGGCCTCCTCGACATTGTGATTCCTCCACAACACTTTCACGAGGGGTATTGTCTTTGTCCTTAACACTTGTTCCTTGGTATCCAAAATCCTTACAGGTTGCTCGACATATGAAAGGTCGGGCGTCAAATCCACCGGTTCATATTCCAACACATGTGAAGCGTCCGTCAAATACTTCCTCAACATCGACACGTGAAACACCTCATGAATACCTGACATCGATGGCGGCAAGGCAAGCCTATATGCCAACTTTCCGACTCTTTCCAATATCTCAAACGGTCCGATGTACCTCGGGGCCAACTTACCCTTCTTACCAAACCTCTTAACCCCAATCCGAGGTGAAACCTTCAAAAACACGTGATCACCGACCTCAAATTCAAGATCCCTACGTCTATTGTCGGCATAACTCTTTTGTCTACTCTGAGTCGTTTTCAATCTTTCCCAAATAATTTTCACACTTTCCGCCGATTCATGAACCATTTCCGGACCCCACAAATTTGCTTCACCGACTTCATCCCAACAAATCGGAGAACGACACTTCCTACCATAAAGTGCCTCATACGGGGCCATCTCGATACTCGACTGATAACTGTTATTGTAGGCGAACTCGATCAATGGCACATGCGAATCCCAAGTTCCCTTAAAGTCCATCGAGCAAGCTCTCAACATATCCTCAAGTATTTGAATCGTTCTCTCAGACTGTCCATCACTTTGCGGGTGAAATGTTGTACTCAGATTCAACTTCGTCCCCAAAGCATTCTGAAGCGACTGCCAAAACCGAGAAGTAAACCGCGGATCCTTGTCCGATACAATGCTCACCGGCACCCCATGCAACCTCACAATCTCCTGAATATATAACGAAGCAAGTTTCTCCAATGAATCCGTAACCGCAATGGGAAGGAAATGGGCCGACTTAGTCAATCTATCGACAATAACCCAAACCGCATCATGACCTCGTCGAGTCCTCGGTAACCCTGTCACAAAATCCATTGCGATATTCTCCCATTTCCATTCTGGAATTTCCAAAGGTTGCAACAGTCCAGCTGGCCTCTGATGTTCTGCTTTAATCTGTTGGCAAGTCAAACACTTCGACACAAACTCGGCGATTTCCCTTTTCATTCCATTCCACCAAAAATTCTTCTTCAAATCCCAATACATCTTGGTACTCCCAGGGTGAATTGTGTATTTAGACTTATGGGCTTCATCTAACACTTGTCGCTTCACTTCCTCAATCGCCGGTACACAAACTCTACCCCGATATGTCAAAATACCATCACTATTCTTAGCAAAATCCGGGGTCTTACCCCCACCTAACTCATCAATCAATTTCTTCAACTCCGGATCATTCTCTTGAGTCTCCTTAATCCGTTGGAACAACACCGGAGTAGCCCGAATATTAGCAAAAATCACCCCATGGCTAGATTCACTAGGACCCCAATCACGAATGTCCTCAAGCATCTTCCATTCCCTAGTCATCAAACAAGAAATATACGCTTTCCTACTTAGCGAATCCGCAACAACATTGGCTTTTCCCGGGTGATAAAGTATGGTACAATCATGATCCTTCAACCGTTCCATCCACCTACGCTGCCGATTATTCAACTCCTTTTGTGAGAATAGGTACTTAAGGCTTTTATGATCAGTGAACACCTCAAATTTAGCCCCATACAAATAATGCTTCCATTTATGAAGAGCGAATATAATCGCAGCCAACTCGAGATCGTGTGTCGGGTAGTTCTGTTCATACTGAGTCAACTTCCGTGAAGCATATGCGATGACCCTTCCGTTCTGCATCAAGACACATCCCAAACCTTCTTTCAAAGCATCACTATAAATCACAAACCCATCGTGTCCATTCGGCAATGCTAAAATAGGAGTCGTAGTCAACTTTTCCTTCAATTCCCGAAAACTCGCCTCACACTTATCATTCCACACAAACGGCTTATTTTTCTGAGTCAAGGTCGTCAACGGGGTTGCAATCTTAGAGAATCCCTCTATAAACCTCCGATAGTAACCCGCTAATCCCAAGAAACTCCGAATTTCCGTCACCGTCTCGGGTCTCTTCCAACTTACCACGGCCTCGATTTTAGTCGGGTCAACTGAAATTCCTTTGCCTGAAACCACATGACCCAAAAATGTTACCTCCTCCAACCAAAAGGCACACTTACTAAACTTAGCATACAGTTTCTTTTCCCTCAAAACCGTCAATACAATCCTTAAGTGTTTCTCGTGCTCTTCTCGAGACCTCGAGTACACCAAAATGTCGTCGATGAAAACAACCACAAAACAATCAAGGTACGGCAAAAACACCCTATTCATTAAATCCATAAATACCGCGGGTGCATTAGTCAACCCAAAGGGCATAACCACAAACTCAAAGTGCCCGTACCTAGTCCTAAATGCCGTCTTAGGAACGTCCTCCTTCCGAACCTTCAACTGATGGTAACCACTTCTAAGGTCGAGCTTAGAGTACACTACGGAACCTCGAAGCTGATCAAACAAGTCATCAATATGCGGGAGAGGGTATTTATTCTTAATCGTAACCTGATTCAACTCCCGGTAGTCGATAGATAACCTCAACGAACCATCCTTCTTCCTCACAAACAATACCGGTGCACCCCAAGGCGATACACTCGGTTTAATGAAACCCCGATCAAGCAACTCTTGCAACTGAATCTTTAACTCCTTCAACTAGGCCGGCGCCATGTGATATGGTGCTTTCGATATCGGCGCGGTACCCGGTAACAACTCAATACAAAATTCCAATTCTCTATCAGGGGGCAATTCGTAATCATTAGAAAAGACGTCCGAAAATTCACGCACCACAGAAACATCGTCCAACATGACCACCCTTTTCGATTTATCCCCCACACAAGCCAAGTACCCCAAACAACCACGTGATAACAACTTACGGGCTTTCAAAGCCAAAATAAGTCGAACACCACCCATGCACTTAACACCAACAAACACAAAAGACGACATATTCGGCATATCAAAAGTAACAAACTTCTTACGGAAATCAACCACGTCATGGTGTGCATACAACCAATCCATCCCCAAAATCATATCAAAATCCCGTATAGGCAAAACAACCAAATCAACAGGCAAATGGTAGCCATCAATAATCACATCACAATCATGATAAACCTCAGAAGCTACTTGGCACTCTCCCATCGGAGTAGACACCTCTAACACATATGGCAGTGATTCAGGCATGGCATGCAAATGACAAGCAAAATGTGATACGATGTATGAATGCGATGACCCTGGATCTATAAGTACTCGGGCTTTAGCGCTAGAGACAAATAGGGTACCTCCTATGACGTTTTTGGCTTCGGGCACTCTATTTTGGTCTAGGGCGAAGACCCGACCCTGGACTTAAGGGCGACCCTCGTTGTCTCTCTTAACGCCTGCATTCGGCTGCGCACCTCCCGGTTGGACCCCTCTATTCCTAGGGCAATCCCTCTGAAAGTGCGTGCCATCCCCACAGAGGACACACTTCCCCTGTTTCTTCCAGCACCTGTCCTCCGTATGACCAGTCCTCGAACAAAAATTACATGTCATCCCCTGGGCCCGCTGCCCCTGTACGGTGTTTCCCTGATTTCCTGTCCTCTGCTGATTTTGTCCTCCCCGACGGTTATTATTTCCCTCTTTGTTGCCAGTCCCACGGTTATTCTGATTCCTCCACCTTGACTGTCCCGATTGTTGAGTCCCACTAATATTTCCCCGTTGATTTCCACTGGTGTTCCCCGATTTAGTTCGGTGCTCTTCAATGTCGTGCTCGATTCTGTAGGCTTTATCCACTGCTCTCTGATAGCTTGTCAGCTCAAGTGGTATGAGTTGCTTCCGATACTCAGTCCTTAACCCCTTCACAAACCGGTAAACCTTCTTCTCCTCCGTCGGTAGTAGATGCGTGCAATAACGGGATAACTCAGTAAATTTGGCAGAATACTAAGCTATCGATAGACTCCCCTGCTCCAGGCTGAGAAACTCCACTTCCTTCCTCGCTTGTATCACATCCGGAACAAACTGATTCCGAAACCGCTGTAAGAAGAGCTAGCTCCCACATTCTCATTGTCTGATCTTGTACCCAGCTAGCTTCCAAAACCTTCCACCAATGTTCAGCCGCATCCTCTAGTTTGAATGTGGCGAACTTGATCTTCTCCTCATCCGTACATCCCAATGCTGCAAAAATCTTTTTTGTTGACTCAATCCATCTCTCGGCTTTCTCCGGATCTGGTTCACCATTAAAGCTCCTAGGTTTCATCTTCAAAAACCTTTCCAATCGGCAGTCATTGTCCCCGACTCCCCCGGCCGGTTGCACCACTCTCTGTCCACTCACTTGTCCCTGTCCATCCATGGCCTGTCTATTCATGTCCATGGTCTGTCGGTTCATCTCCATTATCGTTTGCAAAAACCCTTGCATGGTGTGCATGAAGGCTTCATTCTGATTCCCATGCCCCTCTGACGACTACCCGGTAGCTTGGTTAGGAGATGGGTTAGACGGCCCAGTAGGGCGGGTTTCTCTCTCTGCTTCCCCAGCCCAACTCGTACCAGCTACATTTCGCATTTCAACCATGACTGATTACCTGTAACAAACACTCATCGTTAACGACTCAGACACACAACCAACCCCCACCTAAGCCAAGGATACCAAATCCCAGCGAGCTAACTTATGCTCTGATACCAACTGTCACGACCCGACCCAAGATCCTACGTGGAATCTCGTCCGGTTCGTGAGACGGGACACAAAATGCACAATTTAAAAATCACTTTTCGTGCAAAAACCCTGTAATGCAAGTGTAAGTTTATTTTAAAACAAAACATCATTTCACGGCAACAGTTAAGCCGGAGGATAACACATGAAATAACCAACAAACCCACGAGCTATGAAGCTCGGGCCAAGCATATAACATTAACACAGTGCGCGGAATGAAATGGTTAACATCATTTACAAAAGTCTGACATCCATGTCGGCATCTACAAAACAGTATAAATGAAACAATAAGTACGGGACTTCTACCCAACTTTACAATGTTTAGATAACATGTGTACCATCGGCCTCACCAAAAGAAAATACCAGGGCTTAAGGAGCACTACCAAAAAAAGGACTTACGACTACACCGGGTGACGAACGATCACTGAGGGTCTCTTGCAGGCTTGGGATCTAAGGAAAAACAATAAACAATGGACGGGGTGAGTTATAAAACTCAATAAGCTACTAATGCAACAATATGGCGTGCGAGATGCGAACAGTAGTAAGAATTGCATATAACATGGTTGGCATAAGATAGCAGTTCTCAATCATCATCAAATCAAGTAACTCATGACACAAGTCACGTAGCATGCATCTCACGTAGGTGCAATATATAAACACATATAAAAGGATACCGTCGAGGTACACCTCCGACATTCAAACTTCCAACCAGCCAACCAATAATACCAATGTAGAAACCGTTGATGTCGTACCCGATCATCGAACCAATAACCAAAACCAAAGTGAACCGTTTTCCGTATTCACGTCGACGTGAAGACTCGGTCCCCACGACCCGAGAAACAATCACCGTATAGCTTACCAAGGTCGCGTTTATTCCGTACAACTCTTAGCGCTATAACCCCTACCGTGGCTAACGGTAGGGCGAGGCCCAGTGTATTGGCCTTCGGTTATTACGTAGCCCCGGCTCACGTAATAACCGAGCGTCAATACACCTCCAACAAATATGCCATGGACTTAACAAATGCTCAAGTAGATGTTTACTCGACACATTAACCAATCAACCAAATGTTCAAGTAGATGTTTACTTAACATTAAATAAAAGCATTATACTCCAAAGTAGGGAGTATAACGACCACAACAACAACATGCTAAGGTATGCTAATAAATCTAGTGCACATAGTCATACAACACCAATACCAAATTTAGCACAATACCAATATACTTGTATCGCGTAACCAATCTCCCAACGGGTCTCTCGAGCATCCAAAGAGCTCACAAAACACACACGTGGTCACATTAATTATCAACCCTAACCGACTCCGTTAGAGTCATTTTAGATTACTAATGATGTCGAGTTACGAGAGTGATCTTGCACTTTAATCCTAGCACATTATCGCCAAATTTCGAGTCCCCAACATCACATTACGAGCTATAGCATTATTCACAAGCCCACAACCACATTTCATGGCAAAATCACATATTCACATATCTAACTTGGTAACTTCACATAATAGAGGTCTAGGATGTCATATGAGACATAAAACGAGAAGAAGAGGGGGTAGTAGCTTACCTCTTATTGGAAAAAGTGAAGAAAACGAAAATCTAATCGGTGGGAAAGCTTCTCCTCGGCAAGACCTTCGCAACGGCGTGCTCGGATCGTTGAGATTCCTTCACAATCTCAAGAAATCTCCACTTCTCTCTCTAAACCCTCACTACTCTCTCTCTATGTTCTATGGTGAAGGGGGAAGGAAATGAGAGTGTTTAAACACTCTTGGAAGCTTTTAAGTGGCTGAGAGAGAGAGTGTTTTCAGCCTGGTGACGTGGCGAGCTATGGACCACTTAATTCAACCTGTTCGCGCTTCGCACGGCCGTGCCAAATAAGTTGCACGGTCGTGCCAACCTCGCACGGCCATGCCAACATGGCTGCACGGTCGTGCCAACTCTTATAGCAAAACCTGGTCTTTCTGGAATGCTTCGCACGGCCGTGCCAACATGGCTGAACGGTCGTGCCAACCTCAAAACACAACTTTGACATACTGGAGTGTCTCGCACGGCCGTGCCAATATAGCTGCACGGTCGTGCCACCCTCAAAATAAAATCTTAACCTACTGGAATGCTTCGCACGGCCGTGCCAACATGGCTGCACGGTCGTGCCAAGGCTCATACGTCCAAACATAGTTGGTTTTGCCCTCTTTTCCTAGGTCCGAATACACCACACTTGTAACACGTCTTAAGCACGATAAATTACGAGAGTTAAGTAACAACATGGCATACGAAACACATGGAATTAAACATGAATGTAAATGACAATTGAATGAGATGAGATATGCAAAGTATACATGAAATTATACATGATGTAATGATGCAAATGAGGCGGGTGTTACAATTCTTGTGACTGGTTCGTCTTCTCTTGCTGTTGCTATGGTCGTTGATCAAATATGTGCAACCTTCGATAATCGTCTTCTGGGTCCTTTGGATATTTCTTGGGTATTGAAGCTTCACACTCAAAATCATATCTTAGTTTAAATCAGTTTAGGTACGCTTCCGAACGTCTTCGAAAATTTAACATGGAAGGGTGCAAGCCTGGTCGTACTCCCATGATTGCTGGCTCTCATTTAGATTCCACCACTGGAGACCCTTTACCCGAGGCCACTACATATCGCAGTATAGTAGGAGGCTTGCAATACCTTACACTGACCCGACCCGACATCTCGTTTGCAGTCAACTAAGTGTGTCAACATATGCATGCTCCCCGTACGCCTCATTTACAAGCTGTAAAGCGAATTTTTCGCTTTATTAAAGGAACAATCACTCTCGAACTTCACTTCCAAGCCTCCCAAGATATCACGTTGTTTGCCTTTTCGGACGCTCATGATTGGGCTGGCTCACCGGATGATTGCCATTCCACCTCGACCCGACATCTCGTTTGCGGTCAACTAAATGTGTCAACATATGTATGCTTCCCGTACGCCTCATTTACAAGCTGTAAAGCGAATTTTTCGCTTTATTAAAGGAACAATCACTCTCGGACTTCACTTCCAAGCCTCCCAAGATATCACGTTGTTTGCCTTTTCGGACGCTGATTGAGCTGGCTCACCGGATGATTGTCGTTCCACCAACGGTGCGTGTGTGTTCATTTGTCCGAATGTAGTTGCATGGACAGCCAAAAACAAACAATTGTGTCCCGATCGAGCAGTGAGGCTGAATACCGTGCATTGGCTACTACCGCTGCCGAACTGAGGTGGTTTTCCTTTCTCTATCACGAACTCGGTCTGCATTTACATGATCCTACTATTCACTATGATAACATCTCGGCCATTCATATGTCTCGTAATCCCGTTTTTCATGCTCGCACTCGTCATGTGGAGATTGACTACCACTTTGTTCGTGAATTACAACAACTGGGCTTCCTTCGTCTATGTCACGTTTCCACCCGTGATCAAATCGCAGATGTCTTCACTAAAAGCTTAGCTCTACCTCGGTTGCAATTACTCTCGGACAAGCTGCAGCTCCGTTCCACTTCACTTGGCTTGCGGGGGGTTGGGGGTGTGAACGTGTAAAGTATTTTCCTTCCTCTATTTTGCATAGTCTTAATTCAGTGTATATATGGCAGTCAAGCTTTTTATTTGTAAGCTCAATTCAATGTATTTTAGCAGTAAGTTGGATCATCTAATTTGTATTTTAGTATATACTGATGCCTTGGCAGAATTAAAATGTAGGTCGGGTTTTCTTCAATATGCAGCTTTATTCTAGTTCTCTCATTCTTCCTTCCAATGTCTTCTTTAATCTTTTAGTATAAAGTATCCTGACAACCAGTGTAAAACTTTGTTAGATTACTATAAACATGAATCCATAAATATTTTTCACGATTAAATAGCAAAAAAAAAAAATTAAGTAGCCGAACTCAAGCAATTAGGATTAAAGCTAAATTGAGTCGAGTCGAGCCAAATTGAATAATGTATCAGTAAAGTAACCGACTAAATTTGGAAAATGTTTTTATTGGTCTCGAGGTGGTGGATAAGTATAGCATTAGCATAAGCATAAGCATTGTCTATAGGCGTCGGATCTTATTGCTGATTTGCAAGCTGGCTTATATATTCTCCACTCCCTCCTACTCCCAGGTTGAGGAACAAACGTAAAAAAAAAAAAGAAGAAAAAGTGATGGTTCAATTAGGGAGAACCCATTGGACATTATTGGAACCAAGTAGAACTAGCCTGTTATCCTTCCACTGCAAGGAGGGGGAGGTAGTCGCTGCTCTGTGAAACCAGCCTGACGCAGTGCCCTCCACACTATGGGCCACGAAGCCCAAGCCTTCGCTCGAGACACATGACCCACTCTCTGCTTGGAACGGACAGGCCAGACGAGAGCTAGCTCAGAACCAGTCTGTTGGATTGAACCAATGTTCCATCACATTAACACCCCCACTCAGGTTACAAGCCCGCGTTACTGAGCTCGGTGATGAGCAACCATATTCGGTGAATTTATTAAGTGAAGCTACTTTCTGATTGTAGTTGATGTGGGTTGAATTATTAATTTTGCAGTGATGTGCTCTTTCTCTCCTCCTATCTCTTGACCATAGAGACTGTTTCCAGGCCCCGAAGAAACAGAAAAATTGAACTAAAGTAGGACAGTTTTTAAAGATTGAGAGTTGAGATGGATGAAGTTTCTGTAAATTTTGATTTTTGTGGGAGATATTGTATGTATAATATCTTCTTGAGCACTAGAAAGAAGTAAGAGTAAAACTTGGATAAATGAATGGAAATTCAACCTCTTGATTGTCTCGAGCAACATTAATGCTACAAGATTTAGCTAAAGAAACAATCAACTGAAGATGGCAAAAGTTTGCAGCTTCGCTAATCTTTATATACAGAAAAGAATACTAGTGCTGCTTAAGTTGGAGAAAAAAATGAAATGAAATCAATCTTGGAGCGAGAGTTCAGTTTACCGGCTGGCTGTCATTGCATCTCACTTTTACTGTCTTTAGGATTTGGGTTAACATATCAGAGGAAATCGAAGCTTTGCTTACTCCTAATAACAACGCAAACTATGGTAGAGATGAACCCAACTTGAAGAAGAAGATAAAACAAGCCATTGACAATGTTATTTCCATCTGAGCCTTCCCTTCACAAACTTACATCTTTCTTCATTTGCAATTTCAACTTCCCCTCTAGGTGCTCAGAATGCAGGGACTTAGTTCATGTTTAGATGATGTCTACATTTGACTACTTTTTCTCGCGTTTGTGTAAACTTAAGACATACGACAAATGTTTTTGCCAGTAGGTTTTTTGCCAACTAGCTAGCAACTCCATGGACGGAAGATGCACCTCTGATTTGTTAGGCTCTTGACCGACAAGATGGAATTCGCTTGAAGCTAGTGATGGATTCAAATCTTCTATCCCACCCTCTGTCACACCCTCTGTCTCATTAAATCTCAGCCCGTTTCTTTATAAAAATTGTAAAAAGATGACCAGTTAAAATAATAAGGACAAGTGTAAGGCTAGGATTAAGTGGGAAACGAAGTGTGATAGGGAGCCAGATAGAAGATTTAAATCACAAGGTGATAACACGTAAAATTAAACTCAGGTCATATATATAGTTTTGGTATATATTGAGTTACCTTGTAAATGGGTCTCCTATTCAGAATAAGATTGTTAATTATAGTATTGTATTGAGGGTTAATAACCCATACCTATAAATAAATACCAGTCTGTGCCGTACTCGATCAACACAGAGAGTATTCGGCTTCTCCTTTCTATTCTGTCTTGTGTGTCTGTCCTGCTGTCCTGTTCTTCCTTTTATTCTGTGTATTGCTTAGTTTCTTTATGGTATCAAAGCAATAAAAGTATTCCTCAAGTTCTTCATGGTATCAAAGCAATAAAAGTATTCGGCTTCTCCTTTTAGAGCCCGTTTGGTCGAGCGTTTTGGCCAAAACGCAGGGATAAAACGCAGCTTATTTGCAAAAAATGTGTTTCAATACTGTTGTTTCAATACTGCGGCAGAAAATGCAGCGTTTTCAAAACGCAGCTGCGTTTTAAAACGCTGGAATTCCCAGCTTTTTCCCAAAACGCAGGTTTTAAAACGCTCCTAGGAAAAAAAAAGCTGCGAAGTGATATCCCAAACGTATTTATAAGGAAAAACCTCCGTTTTTAAAACACTGCGTTTTTTAAAACGCTGCGTTTTGTAAACGCTGTACCAAATGGGCTCTTATTCTGTGTATTGCTTAGTTTCTTCATGGTATCAAAATAAAGTACTCCCTCCGTCTCTTATTTATTGTCTTGTTTGACACGACACACGGATTAAGAAAAAACTTGATTGTTTGACCCGACACACGAATTAAGAAAAAACTTGATTATTAATATTGGTATAATGTTTGACTTGATTATTAATATTGGTATAATGAACAAAAGTGATGTCCTAAAAAAAATTTTGAAAACAATAATTTAGGGCCGGAGGGAGTATTATTTTTTAGTGGGATTGAAGGATAATAGAAAAGGTGAAACGAAAGAAAGTTAGAGGACATGAAGAGGATTTGGTAACTGTAGAGATTTCATTAATATTTTTTTAAAATTAAAATATGTACTCCTTCGTTTCTAAATAATTGTCTTTTTTAGAATTTTTTAAAATTAAATTGATTATTTTTTAAACTCAGGCTAAAAAAAGAGAGGATGTATTAAGTATCCTGACAGGCAACGTAAAACTTTGTTAGATTACTGTAAACATGAATCCATAAATATTTTTTACGATTAAATAGCAAAAAAATAAAATAAAATTATGTAGCCAAACTCAAGAAATTAGGATTAAGGCTAAATTGAGTCGAGTCGAGCCAAATTGAATAATGTATCAGTAAAGTAACCGACTAAATTTGGAAAAAAAATTTATTGGTATCGAGGTGGGGGACAAGTATAGCATTAGCATAAGCATAAGCATAGTCTATAGGCATCGGATCTTATTGCTGATTTGCAAGCTGGCTTATATATTCTCCACTCCCTCCTACTCTCAGGTTGAGGAACAAACGGAGACATGCACATTCCGTTTGTTATATATATATACTAAAATGGAAAAATTAAAAAGCATTTTAATAAAACAGCTCTGCTTTAAAAGAAATGCTCCATCTGTACTTTAAAATGAGTTTTGTTTGATTCGGCAGAAACTTTAAGAAAAGCTAACTGATTAGGAAAGCTAACTATTATAAATATTAAGCTGATGTTTTTTTTTTATTATATAATTATTTAGTTTTACGGCTTTACGAAAATTATGTATTTGGTCCCTCCTCATCAAAAAAATGCAATCTGGTCACTCGATTTACATTTCTTTGTGAGATTCCCCCTTTGAGCTGTTACCGTCAATTTTTCTGTCTGCTTTTTAAAAAAAATTCTCAAACTACCCTCTCTTCCTCTTCTCCCTATTTCCCCTCATCTTCTTTTTCAACCTCCCGTATTTTTGAAGCATCTATTGAATCTTTTGTGTAAAGCTTCAGAACACTCTCACTTCTCTCTCTCTCTCTCTCTCTCTCTCTCTCTCTCTCTCTCTCTCTCTCTCTCTCTCTCAGTTTAATTGAACCACCGGATACTCAATTGTAACAGCTACACACACTCTGACCACTCACTGAGTCATGGGCAGTGAAATGAAGTACGAGATCGGCCAAAACGCCTACATCAAGCTCGTCCTCCATGCCCTAAAGCACAAGACCTCCCCCATCAACGGCGTCCTCCTCGTCCGCGTCACCGGAAACGTCGTCCAAATCACCGACTTCGTCCCTCTCTTCCACTCTCATATCGGCCTCCTCCCTCCCCTTTAGATCGCCTTAAATATGTCTGCCCCACCTCCCCTCGATTCAACAGTCTCTACACTCTCAAGCCCCAATCTTAGGGTTTTAATTATTTGGTTTAATTCTATTTTTGTCGCAGATAGAGGAATATTACGGTTCCAAGGGATTGAGTATTGTTGGCTACTTTCATGCTGATGAGAGATTTGATGACTTAGAGCTTGGCAGTGTTGCAAAGAACATTGGCGATCACATTTACAAATTCCTCCCTCGATAAAGCTGATAATGGGGAGTGTTTGAAAACTGAGGTTGATCTTTGAAATGAGAAAAATGGGGTGGACCCTAATGGGATGATTCTGCAATATCATTGGGAAGATCCGAAATTAGGGCTAAGGTTTGATTTTGGAATTGGGATTTTTCTTTGCTTGAAAATGATGAAGTTGGGGCGGTGTCTCTTTGTCTCCCCCTCTCATCAGATTTCGGAAGAAGCAAAAGTACAGAAATCGAATTGATAGAAAACCTAGATCTAGAAGGGGTAATGGCAGTAAATTGGTTTAAGATAGCAGCCAAATCATCATGGCAATAGCAGTAAATTGACGGTGGTGCAAGTAGGGGTAGTGGTGGTATGGGGGCGAACTACAACAATAGTGGGGTGGCGTTGGTGGTGGACTGGCAGCGATGGTGGGTGACGTTGGGTGAGAGGAGGATTTGGTTTAGAGATGGAAGCCATGGAGGGTTTGAGATGGAGAAAGAGGAGATGGCGGTGGTTCTGGGTTGGGATTGGGCGGTGGATGGTGGCGGGATTGAAATGAGGACTGGTAGCTATGACAAACACATACATTGATTTTCAGTGTGGTTGTGTGTGTTTGTTTGTGTGTGTGTGTGAGAGAGAGAGAAGGTAGCCTTTAGTACAATCTTTTGTGAGGGAGGAGAGATCGATAAAGAGAAAGAGATTTTGAAAGAGAATTTGAAAGAGAAAGAGATTTTGGATTTAGTACTTTGGCTGCTGCTGTATTTGTATTTCAAAAACAGGGGAAGTTGAAGAAGAAGATGAGGAGAAATAGGGAGAAGAATAAGATGAGGGTAGTTTGGGTATTTTGTTTAAAAAAATAGACGAAAAAATTGACAGTAACGGCTCAAAGAGGGAATCTCACAAAGAAATATAAATCGAGTGACCAGATTGCATTTTTTTAATGAGGAGGGATCAAACGCAAAATTTTCGTAAAGTCGAGGAACCAAATAATTATATAATTCTTTTTTTTTTTAAATGTCCATGTGAGAGTGAGTCCCAATTAAAGTAAGAATCAAATTAAAGTTAAATGGTAAAATAATATCCAAAAAAAGAAGAAGATAAGACTGTGGACACTTTTTTAAATCAGCCTAAAAGAAAAGATGGATTCCCTTTTAAAAACGAGAGTAAGAAAAATAACTTTTTAGCAATCATACAAATTAGAAAATTTCAATTTGAGCATCGTATGTTCAAGTTTACGAATGTAACCATCATACTTATAGTTGTGCTTCAAATTAAAATCGTCAACTTTTGTCATATATTTCAAAGGTGGCTTTCTAAACATACAATATGGACTTTCTCGGACCCATATAAACTTAAATCATAAAATATTTTAACAATGACTCTCTAAACAAGTTGACGTGGACTTTTTAGGACTTACAATATATGAGTTTTAGAAAGTTCACATCAACATGTTTAAAGAGTCGTCGTTAATTTTTTTTAACAAAGATTATAGGTCACATAAAATCTATAACAACATATTTAGAGAACCAACGTTAAACTTTTAATTTTAAGCGTGATTATAAGTACGATGGTAAACTTATAAATGTAATTAACAATAAGGACTACATTGTCTCAAATCATTAGTATGTTGGTCACATTTTAAGTATTGAAATTTTGTTGGCTAAATCGATTAACCTCAATTTGTACAATGGTCAAAAAAAAAAACTATTTATCCCTTTAGAGAATCAATGTTAAACTTTAAATGAAATTTAGTAATCTAAGTTTAATTATAAACGTGATTATAAGTACGAAAATAAAATTTATAAATCTAAAAATACGATGATCAAATTAATACTTCCAAATTATACGATGATTCAAAAAAAAAAAAAAGAGTTGTTATTAACAATCTCAAAGCTCCAAGTACATTCACTTTCTAAGTATCCCCTCCTAAATTTTCAATCCCCCTGCACTAAATACACCCCTCCTAATTTCTTATTTTACCCTCTCTCTCCCTCTCTTTTCCCCCCTTCCCCACTCCTTCTTCCTCCTCCCATCTCCCAGTCAAGCCCGCCTCCCCTCCTCTACCTCCTTCCTTCTTCCTCCATTCTCCCTCTTCCTCCCTCCTTCCTCCTTCCTTCCTCCTTTCTCATTCTTCATCGTGTTCATATCTCCATCATTTTCTCATTCAACCTAAAATAATTATATGAAAATCAAATTATAGTTTTTATTAAAGAAACAAACATGTTATTAACAGAACCCACTTCCAAAAATATGTGAATTTGTATCTCCATCGTTGCCCTGATTGAAGAAAAAAAAAAAATTTTTTTTTGAAGTTTTCGGCACTGTGTGACCAGGAGTACCGAACATCAGTATAGTTGTTCTGCACCCCTTACCCAACAGCTTTAGCTGTTTTCGGCTGGAGATTGCGAAATAGTAATTAATTTTTTTTCTTTTTTTTAAACCTAAAAAATAAAAAATACATAAGGGCATTTAAAACAAAATTTATAATGACATTTTTGTAATATATGAGGGGTTGTACTTAGAGGTTTAGGAGGTGTTAATAGCAATCCTCTAAAAATAGAAAAAACGACCAAATTGTGAGTTTTTTTAAGAAATGGAAGGAGCACGTGATATAAGATGAATGAAAAATGAAAAAGAAAAGAAAGGAAAACATATGCATTGGGGAACAATGGGAAAAAATAGTGAAATGACCAACGTACTATTAAAAAGTTATCGATTTAACTAACTCTTAATTTACTAAATGTGACCAATGTACTCACTAATTGAAGTCAATGTGGTCTCTCTGACTAACGGCCCATCCATAAACTTAACAGACTTGCTGATTAAGGCCAAATGTGACCAAATGTGAACAATGTACTCACTAATTGAGGCCTCAATTAGTGAGTACATTTGTCATATTTGATATCAATTAGTGAGTATATTGGTCACATTTGATATAAATCAGCAAGTCTGTTAAGTTTTTAGATGAAACGTTAATCAGAGGGACTACATTGATCTCAATTAGTAACTACATTTATCACATTTTGTATATTAAAATTTAATTAGTCAAATTAATAACTTTTTTTATAGTAAGTCGGTCATTTTAACTATTTTTCCCGGAACCATGTGGGTAGGGGGAAAGCGTCAGCGTCGGTACCACATGCCTATGTTCGCCACCAACCATGCATGCATGGACGTTTGATGCACTTCCCCATAATTAAGTCTTCAATCTTTCCTTTCCTAAAAACCTCATTTATTTCAAATTTCGTCTTTTATTGTTTTTCAGTTTTGTGTGGGCCTTAGCGTGCCAATGCATTAATTAGGTCAACTTAAGGCTCGTTTGATTTAGCTGTTTTCAAGCGTTGGTAAGTTGTTTTAAGTTAATATTTAGCTGTTTCCAAGCGTTTGTAAGTTGTTTTAAGTTAATGTAAATAAGGTAATTTTAGACATGAAAGGAATGAAAGAAAAAAATTAGTTTGCAAATAAGGATAATCATAGAATATAAAAAGTTTCATTAAAGAAAATGATGATATTATTATTATTATTATTATTATTAAATAAAATGATGATTATTATTCTTATTAAAGAAAATGATTATTATTATATTATTAAAAAATGATTATTACTATTATTATTATTATTATTATTATTATTATTATTAAAGAAAACAATTGTTATTATTATTATTATTATTAAAGAAAATGATTATTATTATTATAATTAAAGAAAATGATTATTATTTTTATTATTAAAGAAAATGATGATTATTATTATTATTAAAGAAAATGATGATTATTATTAAAGAAAATGATTATTATTATTATTATTAAAATAAAATGATGATTATTATTATTATTATTATTATTATTATTATTATTATTATTATTTTATTATTATTATTATTAAAGAAAATCATTATTATTAATATTATTATTATTTTTACTATTATTAAAGAAAATGATTATTTAAGAAAATGATTATTATTTTTATTATTAAAGAAAATGATTATTATTATTATTATTTATTTATTATTATTATTATTATTTTATTATTTTGTTATTATTATTTTTTTAATTATTTATTTATTTATTATTATTATTACTTTATTTTATTTTTTATTTTATTTTAATTATTTTTTTATTATTTTTATTATTATTTTGTCCTAAGGGGGCATGGGTGGCTTCCATGTTTTTGTAAACTAGAAATAAACACAAAGCCTAGTGCTTAAAACTTATGACTTTAAATGTGTTTTGAATAAGTTTTATCATCTCAAATCAAACACTTAGAACACGTTTGGTGCGTCTTTTCAAAATGCAGAATTTTCAAAACACTTTTTTTTTCTTATAAGCACGTTTGTGATATCATTTCAAAACGTAATTTTTTTTAATACCATTTCAAAACATAATTTTTTTCAGCAGTGTTTTAAAACCTACGTTTTGGAAAAAAAAAAAAACTAGAAATTTGAGCGTTTAAAAACTCAACCGTGTTTAGATATCACGACTTTTTCAACGCAACATTGATACGCAATTTCTGCAGATAAGCTTCATTTCATTCCTGCGTTTTGACCAAAGCGCACGACCAAACGAATATTTAAAAAATAATTTATGATAAGTTAAAAGGCATAAACACATCCCAAAGTGTAAAATTTCCCTTTATAATCTTAATTCAATTCGATAGTTCAAAATATAGTTTGTTATGTTATATGTACGTTCAATAGTCAAATATGTACTTTTTACTACTTGAACTATACAATATACTTATTGAACTATAAAGCCGTTTATAAACATTGTTGAATCGATCTCATTAATATTTTGTCGCACAATAGACGGAAAAGCCTTTTATAATACCTCAATAGTATTAAAGATAGCTGAAAAGGCCCATTTTTAAAGACTCATGGATGCCCTTTCCTCCTCAATCTCCAAGTTTTCTGGCAAATATTAACCTCTTTTCTCTCTTAATTTCCTCCATATGTTTCTCCCAGCATATATATTAACCAAATTTTACAGAAGTTATTGTCAGTGACGCAACGAAAATCAACAACATAAACTTTTACCACGAGAAATACTTTACAAACAAGCCTACGACGGCTTAGGGTTCTACACACAAAGCGTATGAAAGAAGAAAATATTAATATTGGAAAAAGCTGACTTCAAAACCCTAAAAGGAAAAATTAAACTGAAAATTATAAAAATACCCAAAATCGACTAAAAATCTTTCGAGCCCAATAACACTGCTTGAACAGCGTTTTTTGGCCTTAAAACGTGCGCGTCACAAGGTTAACCTAGTGTGTCTTATAGGTCTAGTCGAGAGTTTTGATTTGATATGCGGTGGGTCCCGTAGTTCATCCGGATGCAAAAGTTATGGTCTTTCTGAAGACAAACTCCTTAAACTCGTGATTTCTACTAGATCATCTTTTTAAAACTAACACTTCACACCCTTCAACTTTATTTTTTCCCAAAATTCTTCGAACCCTCTATTATAATAAAAAAACATGTCATCCACTTGTTCTACATCGGCCAATGAAAAGGATACATATTGCAGCAAGAACATAAATCGTTCCACAGGAAAGGAAACAATACATAACATATTGCAGCAAGAACGTAAATCGTTCCACAGCGAAGGCAACAATATGTACGTATTGATCATCACAAACACAGAATGTGACGTTTGACGGAATGTAAAACACTTCAAAAATTTACCGAGTGTTTGTCTCAAATATTGTGATATCCCACATCGGGTAGATGTGGGATTTGTATATGCCTTATAAGTGGCCACCTACTACCACTGGGCACCAATCTATCCATGGACTTTTGGGTGGCTTGTGGTGGGCCAGTTGACCCAAGTGTTTAGTGGGCCAGTGCGTGGGCTATCTGTGGCGGATCGGGCTTCAAGCTCGGGTCGTTACAAATGGTATCAAAGCGGGTCCCGGCCGAAAATGTGTTAAACATATCGCGTACCGATTTTGTGCTCTTTTACTTTAATATCGTATAGGATATCAAAGATTGTGGTAAGATTTGTGTAATATCTCCACATCGTATCGTAAGATACGATATTGTGATATGCACATATATAATTATCATAAAATACGGTAAGATACTGTCAAACTATGGTCTCAATTATTTGGGACTAAAAATAGAAAGCAAACAGGATGACCCTACTAAATGCAGTAGCCCGCGACAACTGTTACCATTACTACAAAGAGAACAAAGAACCTGAGTTAGCATAAAGTATTGCTAAACCAGACAACCCTCCCCATCTTAGTCTCTCAAAACTCTCCATTCTCTGCCCTTCACTCCTCAACTCACCTTCTCACTATGATCGGCTTCAACGATTTGTACTGTGTTTTAACTGCCGTAGTCCCTCTTTATGTGACCATGTTCTTGGCATATGCTTCTGTAAAATGGTGGAACATTTTCTCCCAAAGCCAGTGTGCAGGCATCAACAGGTTTGTCGCCACCTTCGCAGTCCCACTCCTCTCCTTTGAGTTCATTTCTCGCATAAATCCTTACAAAATGGACCTCCGTTTCATCGCCGCCGACGGAATCTCCAAACTTCTTACCCTAATAGTCTTGTTCTGCTGGGCTAAGTTCTCTGAAAGAGGAAGTCTAGATTGGGCTATCACGGTTTTCTCCCTCTCGACACTCCCAAACACTCTTGTTATGGGAATCCCACTTCTGAAATCGATGTATGGAGACGATAAGGAATATATCATGATACAAGCCGTAGTTTTGCAGTGCATAATTTGGTACACATTGTTATTGTTTTTGTTCGAATATAGAGAAGCCATGATTATCATACTGAATAAATCAAAGGGCTGTAACGATGGTAACAATAGTATTAGCCAAAAAAGTGGAGAGAGTTTAAGAGAAACTCAAGAAAAACTCGGAAGAAGTACCCGTAACGAAGATGACATCGTTAGTGTCATTCTAGCCACACCCTCTAATCCCCAAATGCTTCAGAATAATGTGAACAGGGTAGCACCGGTTGTTGCAAGTGCTGAAGACGAGAAGAAAGAGGTACATCTGTTCATTTGGAGATGCAGGTGCTGCACTTCTCAAGGCAAGTCATCCCTAAAACATCACACGCACATATTCACGTATGCATATGTACATATAACATGGAATTTGTAGCAGGCATATGTGAGCAGTCGGTTGAAGCTTGTAGTAGGGAGAATACTAAAGCAGAAAACCTTGAACAATCGAGTAGTATGCAGTCTTCGGCATCAGTAGAGCTATTTGGGAAAATCCTAAAAATAGTATGCATTAAGCTTCTGAGGAATCCAAACTCATATGCCAGCTTACTTGGACTGGGTTGGGCTTCGGCTTCTTGCAGGTAACTACCGGCATTTTAACTCTCCTCTAGGTCTAAGAATGTGTTTGAAGTTGAAATTTTCGTGAGTTAATTTGTATATATCCTATTTCGTTTTCTCTGCCAGATGGGGAATAAAGAAACCAGAGATTTTGGATAAATCGGTTACTATTCTGTCCGATGCAGGTCTCGGTATGGCTATGTTCAGTCTAGGTATGAATTCATGGTTCTTTTAATGCATTGACGTAACTACCGTATGAAATGAGTCAAAATTATGTATCTTGTGTGGTATTTAAGGTCTGTTCATGGCTGCACAACCGAAAATTATAGCCTGTGGGAAGAGAGTAGCAGCATATGGGATGCTTGCGAGATTTGTTGCTGGACCAGCAGTGATGGCAGTTGCTTCATTGGGTGTTGGCCTAAGAGGCACAATCCTAAAAGTTTCGATTATACAAGCCGCTTTGCCGCAAGGGATAGTTCCTTTCGTATTCGCTAGGGAATATAATTTACATCCAGATGTTTTGAGTACAGGGTTAGTCTTAATACCGTGTCTAAATTTGCTATATTATTCATGTCACGCTGTGTACGACTCTACTGAGATGCCAAGTCTGTGTGTTTGTGTGCGCGCAGGGTAATATTTGGAATGATCGTCTCTCTCCCTATCACGATACTGTACTATATCTTACTAGGCCTCTAACCGAAGTACAAGGCAAGGGTAATGAAAGGTCCGGGCAGCCTTGATCCATCAAAAATTTTCATCCTTAAGAGTCAAAGTACGATAAATACTGTTAAACATGATATATGTAGCAAACATATGGTTGGAAATTATTTCAGGTCAAATTCATTCTCTTTTAAGTTGTATATTGCTCACAGCTATGCTCAGTGACGAGCTTTGTTTCTCAAACAAAGGGTTAACCCAACGGCTCGATCAAGCCCCTCCCCCTCCCCCTTCACACCCACAGAATCAGTCGGCACACTCGGCACATTTGAAATCAGATTGATCTGTAAACTCTACATGTGTAACCTCTTAAAACAGTACTAGAAATGAATTACACAGCTTGAATAGGGTCATTGAGCAGAGTTCAGCGTAGACAATCTAACTAATGCGTGCGTTTGAAATCATATTCATGCTGCTCAAAACTACTATAGGCTTAATTACGCTTACTTGAGTTAGAGCATTATGTCTTGGCTCGTGAGTTAAGCTCACCAAAAGTTCGCACTCTGTCATTTTAAGGTTAGGTGCGCTTGACAGAGTACCAAAAATATGTACACTAGATAAGACACCAATGCAATCTAGCCCCGCTCAAATTGGAAATGAAATGAGCTTGGGCAAGATGGATTCAGTAGATTAGAGATCAGAGTCAAAATTTTTCAAGCTCATTGAAAGTAGGGCTGCAAATGACCACGCCCTTCGTGAACAAGCTCGGGTTTGGCTCGTTATTAAGGACTCGACTCGAACTCAATTCATTCAAAATTGAACCAACCTTGAGCAATACTTCTAGGCTCATTTATAAGACGAGCCTAGCTTCAACATCAAAATTTGGCTCGTGAACATGCTCAATGAACGCTCGTCTAACTTTTTTTTATACATTAATACTCGCGCGCGCGCAAGCACACACACACACAAATATACATATATAATGAAATATGTATTTTACATTATACATTATTGCGTATTCGTGATAGATTTAAGTCTAAATTTTCTAAACCTCTTATATATTACTATATATAGACACACACACACACAAACATAAATTTATTGAAACATAATAAAATATGAAAAATAAATACACAAATTTGTGTTTAATTCTATGGTCCAGAGATATTATTATTTTTTAAATAATGATGGTTTGAACTTGAACATTCATTCATAAATTAGTCGAGCCGAACTTGCTCGTGAACAACTGAGACATAAATCCAAGTCAAGCCTGAAAATCGCATACGCAATTTTAAATGAAACTGATCTTAGTTTGAGCAAACTCAAAATGATACGAGCCAATCTGAGCTGAGTCAAAGTTAGGTCGTCTCGACTTGGTTCATTTGAAGTTCTAATTGAAAGTATAACGCGGGCCAATGTGGGATAACAATCTCCCCTCCTGCATCGGGTCCGGGTTGGAGTAGCAACCCGTACTGATACCGGTATTGAGTGCTATTGGGCCTTCTCAATACCCAAAGCTAGCTCAAAAGATGAGGCTTTCCTCAAACTTATTAACCGGACACCTACCCCTCCCACAGCCGACTTGGGATAACCCAACAATAAATACATAGAAATTAATCTGAAATTGTTTTGAATAGACGGTGACAAATTGATAGAAATGTTTCGAATAGCAAGCACTAAAATTAAATGTAGTTTGGAGGGTTCCTGAAAGAGGGACAAAGATTTGGTCATTTTCATGTGACTGGTTTAGTCCAAAAGCACTAAAGCAGGGCCCCCTTTCATTCAATGATTAGCATAGGAGCTTGGAGCTTAGAAAAATAAAATTATTTTCCTTTTCATGGTTGAGCCGAGTTTTATTTAACTTGTTTAGTAAACGATCCTTAAAACGAGTTAAGTTTTAGTTGGCTTGTTTTGTAAATGAGTCTTAAGAAGAAAAAAATAATAACAATAATAAAAATAAAACTTGAGTTTGATTAGTTTATTGATGATAGAGCTACTTGACCTTAGCTCGTTTGATGTTAAAATTACACGGCATAATAATAACATGAAACTTAGAAAAAATTATTCATTTATGTAGCAATTTAATACTCTCACCGTCTCAAATTGAGTGTTTTTTTTTTGGGTTTTCGTAAAATTTACGGAAGTTCTTTTAAGCCATTAGTAGAACATATGCATTTGTCCTTGCACATAGTGACATGACAGAGAACAAATGTGAATTTAATAACTTTGTACCAAAAGAAATAATCGAAACGGACAAAAAATAATCAAAAGGGACAAAAAAAATCAAAAGGGACACTGTTTAGGATGGAGGGTGGAGGGAGTAATTGTTAGCTATTAGATTAGACAAGTTCTAATCACAGATTATTTATAGCAATTGTTTGAACGAAACAGATTATCACATAGCATTTATGAATCGTATCAGAAGCAGATTAAACCAAGGCAAAACAAACAATTGTTGGACAAATAGAATTGAAGCTATTAAGGTACAGAATTAATTAAGGAAAAAGAGAAGATGAAAAGAAACTTATCGAACACGTCGAATCGCCCGATTAAGGACTGGCCTTGAAGAAGAATTGTCCCCTTACTTACTGGTGCAACAGCAGAGGTCAGCAATCCTTGCTCCCAGGATAATTCAACGCCCAAAGTCGAAGCTTTGCACTATCTTCTTCGACCTTCTTCGAATACTGCTGCAGTTCGCCGGAGATCGAGAAGAGAAGGCTATGGATGTGTTTGTTTCAGCAGAATACTCGTGAGAGAGAGAGCACAATTTGATTTTAGAAATCAGTTATAAAGATAGAGAAGAAAGACGTGCAGAGTACCACTACTCACGGGAAGAGAAAAAACTGGAACGGCAAGTCGTCGTGGAAACGACTAGGTCAAAACAAATTTTTTCTTTTGTATCCCGTAGTAAAAGATAAAAGAGGAGTAAAACACTTTAAGTGAATTTTGTCCAAAAAGATAGAGAACCGAGGGAGGGCCCCTCGACTCGAGACATTTGCCCAAACGCCCACGCCCACACGCCCACGCCCACACCCACACCCACGCCCGTGCCCGACCTGGCCCGGCCGAGCCGAGCGAGCGAGCGCGCGTGTAGTGTTTGGTCCAAGCCACCTAACATGTTACTTGAGCAAAGGCCCCTTAACCATGTTAGTATTTATGCCTCTCAAGTTTATCTTTTCCTTCCCATGTGGGATGACACCAAACCCATTTAAGTGTTGCTTTATTCCCTTTTTTCCTGAACTTCTTTTAACTGTGGATTTCAACCATTAAGTGGCATTATTCAAACCATGAAAGTTGTTTATGTACATGCATGTAACACTTCTCCAATCCTCACATACGGCATTATCATCATAAAGCTCATGAATGAGACTTACAAGATGGCCATTTAACATCACATTTCTAACAATCCCCCACAAATCCAAAGTTGAAACTCAACTCGAAAGAACATAATGTGCTTTCAAAGATGGTACCTTCCGGTTTGAACCATTATCTAAGCTATCTACCTAAAATCCCACAGGAACTAAGTGAACAAAGTTCTTGATAACTTGAACCTTTGATGTGGCGGTGTTGGTGGACAGCAACACATTAACGGCTATAGCAGTAATCTATAGGTTTGACGCATTTCTGGCCATGCATCCCGATCCTGTCTGAAGAATGTTTTCGAGAATTAACCCATACTCTCTTATTGCGGCCTCACAATAACATTCTCGTAGTTGGGCATCTCCAAGAGTGCGTTGCTTACACCCTGCCTTAAAGGCTCGATCCCATTCAAAGTCTTAAACTCTTACTATCCTGCAACAGCTAGCATCTACCAAGTTTGTCAAGGAATAGACACAGACACTTACGTGTCACATTTATCAGATGCTCAATTCACTCTACAGTTTGTTGATACCACATTGAACCTTCTTTATGGGATCTCCATTCAGATAGGTTGGGTTGCTACCGCAGATGAATCAACTATGGGTTTCAGTCCCATTCCTAACCTGGATTTTACAACCTGACTTTAGTCAAGTCCTTTAGTCAATGGATCTGCTGTATTGTCTTTGGATCCAACAAAATCAACAGCAAATACCCCTTGAGACACAAATTTCCTTATAGTTTTGAGTCTAACTTGAATGTGTCTCCTTGTCTTTTGATTGTACTTGGTACTCTTGATCTTTGCAATTGTGCTCATACTGTCACAATGCAAACAGATCAGTGGAATCGGCTTGCTGATGATAGGTAACTCGGACATTAGTCCCACGAACCATTCAGCCATGATTCCTGTAGTATCCAAAGCACACAGCTCGGCCTCAAAGGTAGACCGAGACAAAATAGTCTGTTTGGTGGACTTCCAGGCGACAGCCCCACCACCAAAAGTAAATACGTACCCCGTACATCCATAACTCCCGGAGTTCTTGGCTATCTAGCTTGCATCACTATATCCTTCAAGAATAGGAGGATATTTACCGTAATGCAAACCTAAGGAACTAGTTCCTTTCAAGTACCTAAGTACTCTATCCAAGGCCTCCTAATGAGTTCTGTTTGGACAAATAGTGTACCGACTCAACTTAGACACTGAAAATGCAATATCAGGTCTAGTACAGTTAGCAAGGTATCCCAAGCTACCAATGATCTGAGAATATCTTAATTGAGACACAGGTATCCCACTTTCATTCTTATACAAAGCTACAGAAGGATCATATGGTGTTTTTGCAATTTTTCTATTTTTATAGCCATATTTCTTAACTACTTTATCTACATAATGAGATTGTGAAATAGTTATGCCCTCGGTTGACCTAGTCAACTTTAACCCAAGCATTACTTCAGCGACACCCATATCCTTCATTTCAAACTTTATTTTCAAGAATGACTTAGTCTCAACTATTATATCATTGTTTGAGCCAAACAATAATATATCATCTACATATAGACACAAGATAGTACAAGCATCACCCTTAACCTTGAAATAGACACACTGATCTTCATCACAAAGAATAAAGCCAAATGATAAGACAACCTTATCAAATTTTTCGTTCCATTGCTTAGGGGCTTGTTTAAGTCCGTACAAGGACTTAACCAACTTACAAAATTTTCTCTCGTTGCCTTTAGCCACAAATCCTTCAGGCTGATCCATATAGATCTCCTCTTCAAGGTCACCATGAAGAAAAGCTGTCTTAACATCCATTTGATGAATGTTGAGACCCAATACGGATGCCAATGCGATGAGCATTCTAATAGTAGTCATACGTGCAACAGGAGCATAGGTATTGAAGAAATCAATGCCTTCCTTTTGTTTGAAACCTTTAGCAACTAATCGGGCCTTATACTTATCTATGGTTCCGTCTGGTTTCAACTTCCTTTTAAAAATCCATTTGCACCCAATAGTTGCGCACCCAGGGGGGAGATTAACAAGTTCCCATGATCCAGTTTGAATAATGGAATCCATTTCACTTTTTACAGCATCCTTCCAATGAATGGCTTCGGGTGAGGCCATTGCATTTTTTTAAGGAAGTAGGATCACCCTCAAGATTGTAAGTAATAAAATCACTTCCAAAATCCTTAGTGACCCTAGCCCGTTTACTCCTTCTAGGTTCATCTAGTTCATCTGACTCAACGTCATTATGACTTGAACTACTAGGTGCTACCCCCACATTTGACATCCTTTCTACTTGATCAGGAATGGATTTTAATGTGGAGTCTTGATTTTTATTTGAAGTATTTTGAGGCACACCTATTTTCATGGGAAATATATCTTCAAAGAATGTTGCATCACGAAATTCAACAATGGTATTCACATCTATGCCAGAAATTTCAAATTTGACAACTAGAAATCTCAAGGCATAGGAGTGTTCCACATAACCTATAAAGATTGCATCAACAGTTTTAGGTCCGAGCTTTTTCCTTTTATGTTCAGGGACTAACACTTTTGTAAGGCAGCCCCACACGTTAAAGTACTTTAAGCTTGGTTTTCGACCCGTCCAAAGTTCATAAGGACACTTATCTTTATGTTTCAGGGGTACCTTATTCAGAATATGGCAAGCCGTATTCAAGGCTTCACCCCACATATATTTAGGTAATCCAGAACTTTCTAATAGACTATTAATCATATCTTTAAAAGTCCTATTCTTTCGTTCTACCATCCCATTTGACTGAGATGAATAAGGAGGTGTTTCCTCATGCACTATGCCAAATTTTTGGCATTCCAGTACAACTAAGTTGGAAGTGTACTCTCCTCCTCTATCAGACCTTAACCTTTTAATTTTCTTTCCAGTTTGTGTCTCTACTTCATTCTTAAAAACTAAGAATTTTTCAAATGCTTCATCTTTACTTTTAAGTAGATACATGTAGCAGTATCTAGTACAGTCATCTATAAAGGTGATAAAGTATTTCTTATGGTCACGTGTAAGCACACCATTGAACTCGCAAATATCTGTATGAATCAAATCAAGTAATTCTGAATCCCTATTCACCGAGTGATATGGTTTTCTTACTTGTTTAGCAGTTACACATAATTGGCATTTTTTTAGTTTTATCAATATTATGCTTTGGAATCAAATCTAAATTCATCATGCGTTTAACAGAATCTAAATTAACATGACCCAAACGACAATGCCATAAAGTAGATGAATCAAAATTCTCAGATACATAATTTAATTCAACAAAGTCAACCACAATTTTAAATAGTCCATCTGACAAATATCCCTTGCCAATAAATGATCCATCAAACAAAATTACAACTTTATTAAGTTTAAAAACCAATTCAAAACCCTCTCTCACAAGAATAGATCCACTAACAATGTTCCTTCTCATGTCAGGAACATGGTGCACACCATGCAAAGAAAGGACTCGCCCTGAGGGAAATCTCAAGTCCACGCGTCCGGTCCCATGCACTTTAGCAGCACTAGAGTTCCCCATCATCACTGTTCTTCCAACTGCAGGCTGATAAGAAACAAAGAGCAATTTATCAGCACAAATGTACACATTTGCTCCAGTATCTACTAACCACTCATTGGAATTGTAAATAGTAAAAATTTGAGGATTTATAGAAACATACCCACTAGTATCAGGGCCTCCAGTCACCATGTTGACTTGAGGTCCACCAGCTTGACCCTTTGCCTTTTTGTTCGGACAAGCTTTGGTCCAATGCCCCACCTGTCCACAAGTCCAGCAAGGTTTGTTTGCCTTTGGTTTCTTTGCAATCTTCGATTTGGCCTTTAATGGATCTGGATTATTCTGGACAACAGGTTGTTTGTTTTTGGGCTCTCTAATAATTTTACTACCAGTTACAACATGTGCCTTTGGTTGATACTCAATGGGCACTTGACTACCCTCTTTCCTATGCTCTTCTTGTACTGTAATGGCGTGCATTAAACTTTTTAAAGTGATTTTTTCCATTTTGTGTTTGAGAGTCATCCCGAAATCTTCCCATGACTTTTGGAACTTTTCTATTATGGCCATCACTTTAAACTTTTCGAGCAATTCCATTTCAGCTTCTCGAAGAGAATGCAAGATCAGTTCTAACTCTTGAGTCCGTTCTAGCACTGATTTACCCTCTTTCATTTCAAATTTCAAGAACTTGGAAACAAAATATTTTTCAAGACCATTGTCATCAGTGTTATATTTCTTGTCTAGTTCATCCCAGAGATCTTTGGCATTGCCTGGAAAGGTGCAATAGACATCGAATAATGTGTTGGACAAGCCCAACAGTATCAATCCTTTGCCTATTTCATCTTTCTCGCGCCATACCGCAGATCGATGCATACGACTGAGATCATTTTCGACAACAGGAGGAGCCACAGATAAGACTATCGAGAGTAAGCCCTTGGTGATTAACCAAATCTTCATGCGTTGTTGCCAACGCTTGAAGAAATGCCCAGAGAATTTCTCCGGCATTCCAGTTAAATCAACCCTTTGCGAACCAACGGTAGCATAATCATTGACAGTACCAGAACCAGACCCAATTTCAGTAGTCACAGTAACGGAAGAGGGGTTAATAGATTCATTAGGAGTTCCACTAGCCATCCAAACAGATTAGGCAAAAAAAAAAATCTTCTTCAAGATTGTTAGCTATCAGATTAGACAAGTTCTAATCACAGATTATTTATAGCAATTGTTTGAACGAAACAGATTATCACATAGCATTTATGAACCGTATCAGAAGCAAATTAAACCAAGGCAAAACAAACAATTGTTGGACAAATAGAATTGAAGCTATTAAGGTACAGAATTAATTAAGGAAAAAGAGAAGATGAAAAGAAACTTATCGAACACGTCGAATCGCCCGATTAAGGACTGGCCTTGAAGAAGAATTGTCCCCTTACTTACTGGTGCAACAGCAGAGGTCAGCAATCCTTGCTCCCAGGATAATTCAACGCCCAAAGTCGAAGCTTTGCAATATCTTCTTCGACCTTCTTTGAATACTATTGCAGTTCACCGGAGATCGAGAAGAGAAGGCTATAGATGTGTTTGTTTCAGCAGAATACTCATGAGAGAGAGAGAGCACAATTTGATTTTAAAAATCAGTTATAAAGATAGAGAAGAAAGACGTGCAGAGTACCACTACTCACGGGGAGAGAAAAAACTGGAACGGCAAGTCGTCGTGGAAACGACTAGGTCAAAACAAATTTTTTCTTTTGTATCCCGTAGTAAAAGAAAAAAGAGGAGTAAAACACTTTAAGTGAATTTTGTCCAAAAAGATAGAGAACCGAGGGAGGGCCCCACGCCCACGCCCGGCCGAGCCGAGCCAATCCGATCGAGCGAGCGCCCATGTGGTGTTTGGTCCAAGCCACCTAACATGTTACTTGAACAAAGGCCCCTTAACCATGTTAGTATTTATGCCTCTCAAGTTTATCTTTTCCTTCCCATGTGGGATGACACCAAACCCATTTAAGTGTTGCTTTATTCCCTTTTTTCCTGAACTTCTTTTAACTGTGGATTTCAACCATTAAGTGGCATTATTCCAACCATGAAAGTTGTTTATGTACATGCATGTAACACTTCTCCAATCCTCACATACGGCATTATCATCATAAAGCTCATGAATGAGACTTACAAGATGGCCATTTAACATCACATTTCTAACAGTAATAAATTTACTTCAATGTCGTAAAATGATAAAACCAATTACATTATGAGGCGTAAAAAGATAATAGTACTAAGTACTACCAATATGCATAACATCTTGCACTTAAATACATAACATCATCATTTGAATACAACAATATTCAAATTGAAATACATAATACATTACTATTGTTAACTTCAACTAACACTTCTCCTCCTACGACTAGACGCAGGATGCGAAGGTCCTGCCTGATGTGGTCCCTTATCATCTGGACCTCCTAATGCATCATATGCTCGTAGGATCACTAACTCAAACTCTTCTCTGGAGATAGATCGGTCTCCAGATCTCAATCGTTGCACCATCGGTTGCATTAAACCCCGTGCAGATTTGACAATGTCCCAAGCATCTAACGGAGCAGTATCAGCTGCGTTGCTGACGTAGGAGGACCGACGGTCGGGGTCTTGAACTATGGGATGTGAAAGTGTAATACCATTCAAGATATGAATGGTCACACTATCCTGCTGGTCGGGCAGGTCGACCAAGTCTCTCGCCAGATAACACATGACTATCCCATTGTACAAAGTACTTGACAAGTACCCCCCATATCGCCGCAGTCTATTGGGTTTCCTTTCTGGGAACACCGGGAGCAATATGGGCGTATGGAATTGTCTGTACATATCCAAACTGTCGCAGGACTCGATCAGGATGATATGGCTCCACAATAGTGTTTGCTGAGATGCATCCATGGTAATACGAAATGTGGTCGAGCGGAAAATGTTGTCTCACCATCTCCGTATATTGCTTCCAAATAACCTGTAACAATTTAAAAAACAAAAAATTACAACATGTATATTTCACACGAGAATTTCACGTCAACCAACATATATAAAAACACATTAATACTCACTTCACTGGGTTAAATGGAGTCAAGAACCTCACGCACTGCCATTAATCTTTCTATAGATGTTCCTTGTCCACCCTTTGGTAGCCACCTCTTTACAAGAGGATTTTCCTCATTGTACTGAACGTTATGTGGAGGCCTAAACATTAGGAATCATTCGTATATCCATGCCTACATGAAATGCAATAAGAAGACACAATAATGAGTTCATAATCTAATAAATATTTATTTCAACATATTGAAAATAAGTAAAAATATGAATTTCCTACCTCCAACAACGGGGAATATCCAGCCATCTGTTTGGTTGTGAGTCTAGACGCTAGCCCTAGCTGTCTATAGAGATAAGCTGGAGTGGCAGCTCCCCATGCATATGTATGAACACTCTCAAGATCAACCAAGAACTCCAAGTAAGACGTATTTACCCGAGTGCCACTCTTATCAGCAAAAATTGTACAACCTAAGGTGTATAATAAATAAGCCCTAGTTGAGAATGCACGCCTTTCCGGATCATCTGACATAACATCTTCACTAAACCTCTCCCTAAACCACTCTAGCCTCACAGAAAATCCCCTCGCACCGCGCATTCCTTCTATCGCTTCAGTGTAAGAAACTCCCAACCATTGCTCAACATTATAAGTAGAGGTTGGTGTAAAACTCTGTCTCGATAAAACTGGAGTCCCTCTGATCGGACGACCTATAAGGCAAAATACATCAACCAATGTGATTGTCATTTCGCCAAAGGATAGATGAAAGCTATTGGTCTCAGGGTGCCAGCGTTTCACAAATGCACTGACTAAGACTTTGTCAACTTCAAAGTATGATGTTCGCCTTAATCGAAACAATTTGGAGGCTTTGACAACGTCCAACCACAAAGGGTCACATGCTTCTCTGTGATAACTCCACTGAACTAGTTTCTCAGTATGATTGTTACACTTGAGAAGCTCTCTCTCTTCCCCCTGCCATATCAATCGTGCTACGTGCGACTCATAAGTAGTCAGTAGAGATGGATTAACAGGACCACCGGAAAATAGGGTATATGTCACGTCTTCTGTTTCCTCTCTAACATTTTCTTCTCCCATATCTCCAACATCTTCCTCTCTATTTTTTCCAAAACCAGCATCTCTTTCAAAATTATAGTAAGTCATCTGTATAGAAGATTGTTCTTGTTCCTGTGAGACGCATGGGGGATCCTCAGGCTGTTGTTGTTCACGTTGACCTCTTTCTCTTCTGTTTGAAGCAGTGGGTCTTCTTCTTTCATAGACATTTGCTAATTTACCTGCAATAATCACAATATGGATCAGCAGAGATTAAAGAAACTAACTTGTAGAGAAAATTGGGAAGGTATGAAGGAATACCACATTCTGTTCGGGAATGACTTATAGAACACTGCAGTGGTGTTCGGGATACATTGTGGAACACTCCAATAGTGTTCGGGAAAGCTTATGGAACAACACAGTGGTGTTCGGGCTGAGTTGTGGAACACTGCAGTAGTGTTTGGGAAATCTTATGGAACAACACTGTGGTGTTCGGGCTGAATTGTGAAACACTGTAGTAGTGTTCGAGAAATCTTATGGAACACCACAGTAGTGTTCGGGACTGGTTGTAGGAACGTCTTCTGTTTCCTCTCTAACATTTTCTTCTCCCATATCTCCAACATCTTCCTCTCTATTTTTTCCAAAACCAGCATCTCTTTCAAAATTATAGTAAGTCATCTGTATAGAAGATTGTTCTTGTTCCTGTGAGACGCATGGGGGATCCTCAGGCTGTTGTTGTTCACGTTGACCTCTTTATCTTCTGTTTGAAGCAGTGGGTCTTCTTCTTTCATAGACATTTGCTAATTTACCTGCAATAATCACAATATGGATCAGCAGAGATTAAAGAAACTAACTTGTAGAGAAAATTGGGAAGGTATGAAGGAATACCACATTCTGTTCGGGAATGACTTATAGAACACTGCAGTGGTGTTCGGGATACATTGTGGAACACTCCAATAGTGTTCGGGAAAGCTTATGGAACAACACAGTGGTGTTCGGGCTGAGTTGTGGAACACTGCAGTAGTGTTTGGGAAATCTTATGGAACAACACTGTGGTGTTCGGGCTGAATTGTGAAACACTGTAGTAGTGTTCGAGAAATCTTATGGAACACCACAGTAGTGTTTGGGACTGGTTGTAGGAACACTGCAGTGGTGTTCGGGAAGGATCCCACTGCAGTGTTCCTACAACCAGTCCCGAACACCACCGTGGTGTTCCTTCAACCAGTCCCGAACACCCCTTCGGTCAGTTATGACATATAACAAAAATTAAGAAAACCCAGCATATAAAATGATATTCAATGGACAAATTGAAACCATTTAAACTTAAAAATAGAAGAATTTCATACCTAGGGCTTTCTTCATTGTGAAATCAAAGTTTCTAGGTCTTCTTCTTCTTTTCTTCTTCTTCCTTCTTCTTGGCTTCCTTCTTCCTTACACAATATTACTGGGTTGCTTTTGGGAAGGAGTTAATAGAACGGTGTTGAGTTTGAAATTGTTTGAGTTTGAAATTGTTGGTGTATTGAGAAATAGGGGTGGGTGTGATGATATTAGGTGGGTGTATTGGGAAAGAAATAATGAGTTAAGCGAAAGGGGTAAAATAGAAAATGTTGGGTGGTGTATTTAGAAATTATATTGGTGTAAAATTAGTGGAGGGGTGTATTAAGAAAATGGGTGTATTAAGAGGAAAAAGTGGTGTTAATAGTAAACCTCTATATTAAATTAGTAAAACTTAATTTTCATTGTTGCCCGGTTTGAAAAAGAGAGGTGAAAGGTGATAATTATGCAGAAGTGGGCTTTGTTGTGCCACCTAAGCAATCTTCAACCGGTTGAAGAATTACAACCGCTTTATGCCTAGTCACCCTCCACAATGGTGCCCTTCATTTATCAACCAGTTTATAAGATTTTATAAAGCTTTATTTTTGGCCCATTGGAGCTGCTCTAACAGCCAAGGTTTTTTTTAAATCATGAAATAGTATAAGGTTTTTTTTAGAGTAATTTTTCGTCATTTCCACGTAAGATCCACATGGTTTGCCAAATCAGCCTTCTGTCATTTGTTTTAATAGCAAGTTGACGGAAGGTTTTGATTAAAAAAAATAAATAGGTGAAGGTTCAATTTGCAAAAAATAAAAACACATGGTTTAAATTGAAATTCCGAAACTAGTACTGGGTTTATTTTACAATTATCTCATAAATTAATTCATTTATAATTTTAATTAATATATTGCATATTTCAAATATTGTGTATAAATAAATTAATTCATTTATTTGCATATTCCAAATATTTTGTGCAAATAAATAAATTTATTTATAGTTTAAATTATTACATTACATATTACAAATATTTTGTTTAAACAAAGAAATTAATTTATAATTTTAATTAAAATGTTGCATATTACAAAAATAATAAATTCTTCGTACAAACAAACAATTTTTTTTTAAAAATAAGATAATTTAAACATTTTACATAAACTAAATCCTCTAATAGATGACACCACAGCAAGCCAGCTTAACCAAGTTGGCTTGATGTTCATGATGTAATTGCGGATTCACGCTCTGTAGGATTTGAACCTACGACATCGGGTTTTGGAGACCCGCGTTGCAGATATTCTAGGAATTCTTAGGTTGACCAGATGTTAGCTTCTGTGGGGGTATTTCCGGTATCATCAATCCAATTCATAACCTGATTACATTCATCCTCTATAATCATGTTGTGCAAAATAATCCATGTTAACATAATTTTTTTGAGTTATCTCTATACTAGAATCGAGCAGGACCTCTTATAATGGCTCAACTAGATTGGAGCACTCCAAATGCTCGCTCCACATCTTTTCTTGTAGTCTCTTGTCTTTCCTTGAAATTCTTTCTCTTAGGAACCTCTGGGCAAGAAAAGCTTTTGACAAAAGTAGCCCATTCCAGATATATTCTATTTGTTAGGTAGTATCCTTTTGTATATTGTGTACCATCACTTCAAAATTAATCGTTAGTGCATTTCCATGCAATACGTTATTGAATAAAGACAATTCATATAGCACATTAATATCATTATGAGAACCTGCGACCCAAAAAAGTGCATGGCATATCCACAAGTCTGTAGGATGCAACTGCTTCAAGCACAATTATTGGCTTTCCTATGACCTCTTGCAAATTGACCTTACCAAGCGACTGGAAAGTTTCATTCCCAGTGCATACAATTAAGACTTCCTAACATACTTGTGAAGTCGTGTCTCTGCTCATGCATTTCAAGAAGACATTGGGTATCAGTCGTATTTGGTTTTCTCCAGTATTAATCTCCAAACACTTCAACAACACTCGACAGAAGTTAAACATGCAATTTATGGCAGCTGTATCACCTAATCGGAGGTACTCGTCGAGATGGTCAGCCAGATCTCCATAAGCCAATTGACGGATACCCGTAGTGCATTTTTTAAGTGCCGACGGACTTCTTCTTTTTGCTGCATCGAACCTAAATTGAAAATATTGTGAATGATTCTTCAATGCATTAACTATCCGAATGAATAAGTTTCTCTGCATTTGGAAGCGTCGTCAAAATATTTAATCGAGATACAATGGCTTAATAGAGAAGTAGTTATTGACAAGTTTAGTGTGTTTGATTTCACGATTTCGGTTGAAATACCTTCTCCTTTATCTTATGTTGTTATTGACTTTCACCACTTCAATCAACTGTTGGTGGTGTTGAACTAGTGCCAACATAATTTGTTCACCTGAAGAATCACTGGCTTCATCGGAGTGGCCTTCAACTTCACTATCTGTGGTAGAAGTAGTGGAATATTGAGACATTTTGTGATAAAAAGATATACAACTTTATTTTGCAAGACAATGTTTGTAGATTGTTGATTCCAAATATGAGTCTTCTATATATAGAACATTAGTTTGTAATGGCTACTTTATAACGACTAATTTACCTGTCAATAACATATTCAATATTTTCAAACGACACAAAGACATTAATAATTGGTAGATTGATTACTGGAAAAGGAGAATTACGTAACGTAAAAAATTAAAAATTACATAAAACAACATAAATTTGAAACAGAAACAAGCCATTTTTATAACAATATTATTAAGTGTCCTTTCCAATCATTTGTGAATATAGAGAAAGAACCCATTTAAAATCCCTAAAACAAAAACCAACCCCAAGCACATCTTCTCCTTCCATTGATAGATTTTATTTTGTGATTTTAGCCTTATAGACTCCCTAACATGACTTCTTAACTCAAGCTCCAGTTTTTCAATTTCTTGCTTTAAAGTTGAGTTTCTCAGTTTTTCCTTGGTCAACTTCACTTCCATCTTTGACATTTTAACTTGTAAATCATTTGCCTCATCTCTAGATTCGCTGATTACTTCAACTTCTCTTTTAGGAAACTGATCAACTCATTCAAAATAACCACAATTCGTTTGGAGATCCTACAAAAATTGGACACTTGAACATATTAAAATCAATGAATCCAATTTTTCTACAAAATTTACAAAATGAAAGGCTTATATACCTTGTAATTTGGACACCCATTAAACCTCATTCCTGGGTTTTTTCTAGTCAGTGATGTCCACTCCGGAGCTTGCAGGCCACATCTACAAAACTTCACTCATCTAGATTTGTTGCTTTGTTGATCCGAGGCAGTTATTGAAGATGAGACCATTGATTGAAGAGAAAAGAGTTCTCTTCAGGAACAATAGAGAGAGAGAGAGAGAGAGAGAGAGAGAGAGAGAGAGAGAGAGAGAGAGAGAGAGAGAGAGAGAGAGAGAGAGAGAGAGAGAAAGAGAGAGAGAGATAATCAATTCATAATCCTCCACACATGTTCAAATCGGAACAGCTTCTTGCTTCGTCCCTGTATTGTGGATATGAATTCTTAAGTAAATCCTTGTCACTCCAACGACTTCGATAATCAGAAAATAGTTTATTATAGATCGCATTGAATTGATTCACTAACAGCCAAATCCTATTAATCTTTTGTCACAGATCCCTTGGGGCAATGTTCGTTGTAATAAATTATAACATGTCCCCAGTAACGATCACTCTTCTGGTTGTTACTGATCACTTGATCTTAGCCAATAGTCAAAATTGAGTTTGCAAGGACTACGTCCTCTTCTCTAGACCAGTTTGACCAAATTGTCTGACCTTTCTCCGATTTCTCTAGGATGGACGATAGCGTTGCCGGTTCTTTTTCCAATGCATATGCATCTAAACTTGCCCTCCTTGATTCATTTAATGACATACTATATGGAGAAAATGCACAAGGAGGGGCTTGCATGAAAAATGTGCTTCCCATAGGCTGCCAATATTCATGTTGAGGCATGTAATTGGGAGCACGAGGAACGTTACTCGAAGATTTCGGAAAATTTTGAGAACCTTGAAAATTTCCAAAATTTTGTGGAACAAATTGATATTTAGAAAATTTGGTGGGCATTGAGAGGTAGAGGAAAATTGAGAATATTAGGCATTGTTAGGAAGACGAGAATTTTGATAATTTGGATTTTCTTCAACATTTGAAAAATTCAATAAATTTCTAAAAAAATGCTAAGAATTTTCATTCAATTTGGACAAAAATTGTAATTCTACGATGAGAAATTTATAATAAAAATAAGGTAACAAAATTGAAGAACTGAAGATATAGAAAGTGAGATGAAAAATTGCAATTCTAGAGAGATAATATTTTAAGAGTGAAAATTTTAAAGAAATATAAGATTTGAGCATGTATTTATATAGGAAAAAAAAGAGTCACCGTTTAAAACAGTTTTCTTCAAAAACAAAAATGGACAAATTGAAAACGGCTAGTTTTTTTAGTGATTTGGTTTGCAATTTTGGACTTTCTCTATCTAATTAGTTCCACTAACTTTTTCTTTGATGTCAAATGCACTCTACTCTAGAACAATCCATAAGTCATATTAATATTTTGGAGGGAAACTCTAGAACACTTTAAATGAAACTTAACATAGATATTGCAATGTATACCGAATGAGAGATACTAGGTTAAAAATGAGTAGAATCTATCGAGTATTTGAGGAGTACTAAATTTTGATTTTTTTTTTCTTTCAGAAATGAAGTCAAAAGTCTTGTTTATAATTACGTATTATCGTCGACAAAATACCTTTACACCTCACACAGTGAAATTATAAGAAACGATTGTACTAAGTATACACATAGTCTTCAATCTTTCGGAACAATTACATGATAATAATATGGCAGTTTTCGAACAGTTGATCATCATGTCTTGCCCATTCTATGGTGACCGCGTTCATTCAGTCTACCGATGATAATAATATGGCAGTACTCGGATCAGTTGATCATCACGTCTGCCCATTTTATGGTGACAGCGTTCATTCAGCCTACTGCCTACCGTGAAAACTACTACTTTTTTATCTTTTACAATTATAATCACACAATATTTAGCTGAAGAAGTACAATTTTTACCTTGCTCCACTGAGTAGCTCAAACTGGCAACAGTCTCAACTCGCTAGTTGCAAATTCATTTCATTTCAACTCTTGCCATAAACGGCCATTTATCTCCAATTTAGTCGAGTTTTAGCACTTCCAAGAGGCAGTATTGAAACCTTGGCAAATATACACAATTGGGATTGACAGTCATACTTTTAGTTCTTGAAACCATAATCAAATGCCACAACGCTGATATTTGTTCCCAAACGCTGAACGAGGGCAATGACCCCAATTTTGCTACTTAATGCATGCATGCATGCATATGTATGTATGTATGCATGTGCATGCATATGTATGTATGTATGTATGTGCATGCATTGAAATGCATGAAACACATATGTATGTATGTATGTATGTGCATGCATTGCAGTGCATGCAATGCATATGTATGTATGTATGTGCATGCATTTATGTATGTATGAAACACAAACAGGATGCGGGGCTTGTGGTAGATCTAAGATAGCTCACCAACCAACAATGAAATTGAATGCAGATTGCAGCTAGCTGGTACTGTAATGGAGCTTTGTCAACCTACAATTTGCTTGTCAAGGAAGCTAGGTTTTTGACCCATTTTTGCATTACCAAGTTTTGGATCCTACAGCCAACTAGCCATGTTCCAGTGACCACTCAAATTTTAAGGCCAAAAGATAAACACAGAACATGGTTTCGGAGCTAGATTCCCCGTGTAGTGGGGGTGGAAGGGCTAGTTGTAGGAAAATTTCGTGTTACTCTCATCTCAAGTTTTCCAGTTAATGAGAAAATAAAATCGGGCAGCAGCTAACGTGACCACAAATGTAATTTTCCAAATGTATATCATGGTTCAAAAAATATTGATACCACTAAAACAGAGTGAAGAGACATGTACCTATTATCAGATCCATTTTGACACCGGAGTAGTGGGCTTATGACCAGCTGCTTCTCACATCTACATACTGTATGCATGCACAGCTGCTCTTCATATCAGCAATTCAGCATAGTGTGCTTCAAAGTTTTTACACTTCAAATCGCGCCACTCATTTGGGAAAATACTCATTCAAATTCTTCCTCTGAAGGTTGATACAGAATGATCAGAATTACTGATATAATCCAATGACTGCTATAAGATATTAAGCCTGGGAAACATTCTTTGAACATTGCGGGATAACTCTGATACATATGATGGCATTACAACATGACTAAAGAATGTAGGGATTAACCAACTGTCATGACATCATCCAATGGCTATGCTATACAACGTGCTAAGGCTTGAGAAATTTTTTTACTTTGATTATTTGGAGATAGCTTTGATACATATGAAGTTACAACATGACTAAATGAATATGCATTTAACCTTTTAAGAAAACATTTCTCGTGTAGTGGAACGAGGATCTAAACTACCAATGAAGCCCATAACTAGCTGCCTGCATAAGTGGATGAGCCAAGTATGCACCAATAGTCAATGCCGTGATCGATAAATATGGCAGCCGAATGAATTCCTTATAGTAGTCTTTGGGCAACTTCTGGCGGCCATCAAGAATAGCTGCAAATGGTAAGACGCTTGTTCGGCTCTTCACAACCTCAAAATTCTCACCATATCGAATGGCTAGCCTCCTGTCTCCATTCCAAACACCAAATAGATGATGGCCTATCAGCCCAACTGAGGCTGCCACAGCTACAGAGTTCCCAATCCAGATTGTGTGAGCCAAGCACCAAATTACCTGTCCAACCATCTGAAATGGAATACAGGACTGTGATTGGCATACTAACTAGAAAACAACACACATGCACGCGTGCACGCACACACAGACATATTGCACGGATGCACGCACATCCAGAGTTGTCTTTGGTAGAATCAAGCCAATATAAAATTATTTTACTTGCCTAATAGCAATGCTTTGAAACGAGTCTCACTTTTTCCAACGTGTGGAATCAGTCAGGACTTGTGCAATTGTATATATTTCACAATTCTACATGTCAAAATGTCTACACCAATAGAAACTGTTCATATGAATTCAAGATGAAGCTGGTTGTGAACTACTAGCATCAGTTGTGGTTCTAACTTCACATACATACAGAAATTTGACTGCAAGTACATATTGGATATATTGCTCTCTGTATGTAATCCTGAAGCACAAGTAAATGTTTTAAAGGAGAGGCTACAGCAATACACTAATTTAACCCATTGCAAGTTTGATATTAAAGGATACCTCACAAGCACAAATGACCCCCTCACACCAACAACAACAGCAACAAAATAATAAAAAATAAAAAATTGACACACAAACACATATAATATATATATATGGGGGAGTATTTAATGGTTACTTTTTTATTTAACCATCAATGGTTACTCTTATTATCAACCATTGGATCAAAAATTAAAGGTTGAGATTTAATGCATTAAATGACTCACCTACTTGCATTAATTGCATTTTCCAACTAACCATTAAATCTCAACCTTTAATTTTTGATCCAATGGTTGATAATGAGAGTAACTATTGATGGTTAAATAAAAAAGTAACCATTAAATACTCCCCCATATATATATATATATATATATATATATATATATATATAAATATGACGAAGTTTTCAATGATTACAACATCTCTCTAACCATCGATGGATACTATTAATATTATCCATTAGATTAAAAATTGATGGCTAAGATTTAATGTTTAGTTGGAAAATGCAATTAATGCAAATAGGTGAGTCATTTAATGTAATTAATTTCAATCTTTCATTTTTGATCCAATGGTTGATATAACAGTAACCATTGATGGTTAGAGAGATGAAGTAACCATTGAATACTCTCCCATATATATATATATATATGTGTGTGTGTGTGTGTGTGTGTAAAGAAGGTTTTAATGGTTACTTTCTCTCACTAACCATTAATGATTAGTATTATATTATCCATTAGATCAATAATCAAAGGTTGAGATTAATTGTAATTAATGACTCACCTACTTGCATTAATTGCATTTTCCAACTAATCAATAAATTTTAGCCTTTGATTTTTGATCCAAAGGATAATAATTGTAACCATCAATGGTAGTCAAATCAAGTAACCATTGAAAACTCTTCCATATATGTATATATATATATATGTATATATATATATATATATATATATATATATGTATATATATATATATATGTATATATATATATATATATATATATATATCAAAGTGTAAATTACAAAATGCCCCCTTGAACTAATTTAGCAATCAATAAACCAACTACAAGTACTTGACACACTACCCAGTTCCCACCAAAGACCATCAAAGCTAAAAAGAAAAGAACCACATGCTTCACACATGACATTAATTAGTACTAATGTACTTGAAGGTTTGACCAATTTTGACTCTTTGCAGTCACCCGTAATGTCTTTCTTGAACTCTCGTAGTGTCTTTCTTGAACTGGCATGGTAAACATGTCTGCCGATGATGATGATGATGATGATGATACCAAGTTCTTTCGGTCCAAGGGCAAGTGTCCATGTGATGTAGAACAAGTGGCTGACATGTTTCTGACTAGGATGGAGGGTTCGAAAAATTTTGGGAAAAGTGTCAGTTTTGAAAAGATGCTTAGTAAAAATCATGAGTTTGAGGAGTTTGTCTTCAGAAGGCCATAACTTTTGCTTCCGGATGAACTACGGGACCCACCGCATATCAAATCGAAGCTCTCGACGAGATCTACTTGACTCACCGGGTGTAACCCATGACTCACATGTTTTAAGGCCAAAAAATGTTGTTTAAGCAGTGTTACAAGGCTCGAAATAGTTTTAGTTGGTTTTGGGTATTTTTGTAATTTTCAATTTAATTTTTCTTTTTAGGGTTTGGATTGTTTTAGGGTATAAATACTCTTCTTAAACACGTTTGAAGTCAGCTTTTCAATATTAATATTTTTTCTTCTTTCATACGCTTTGAGTGTGGAACCCTAAGCCATCGTAGGCTTGTTTGTTAGGAATATCTCGTAGTAAGAGTACTTGTTTTTGATTTCCGCCGCGTCAGTTGGTATTGGAGCGAGTAACATCGTGTGATGGCGACTAACGAAGGCAACAACAACGACGCCAACCCTGGACTAATCGCAATCCTTGGGCTAATACAATGAACATTGGTTGTTGCTGCAGAAGGGATGCAAAACATGCAGGTTGGCCTAAACCCTAGGCAACGGGCAGGGGCATGTGAAGCAAAACCTATAGGGTGCGGGGTGAACCCTCTTCGTGACCAACCGGCCATGGATGAGGATTCAGATTCGGAAGGAGAAGATGAACCGTGATCTGAATCTGGAAGATTTCTTGGATTGGCTTTCGGAGGTCGAAAAGTACTTCGACCTAATGGGGATTACAAAGGATAAGCAAGTCAAATATGTCGCGTATAAGTTGTGGAGTGGTGCTTTTGCGTGGTGGGAACAACTTCAGAATAATAGAAGACACTAGGGTGAGCAGCCGATACGTACATAGAGGCGGATGAAGGAGGCGTTACGGCTTCGTTTCTTACCTACAGATTATGACCAAGTCCTATTCCAGAAATATCATGATTGTCAGCAGGATGATCAGACCGTTAACCAATACACAAGCGAGTTCCGTTGCGTGCAATAACTTGAATGAGACTCGGGGGCAACAAATTGCAAGGTATGTTGGGGGGCTTCGCACAGCGAGTAAGAATCAGGTTCAAGTGTATATTGTTAATACAGTTGACGAAGCCATCATGTGACAACCAAGGCCAAAGCACAACAGCAAGCCACACCGTTTCGGGGTCGGTCGACGTTTAGGAGGTTCGGGGAATCATCGTCGACAACACCAAGGGGCAGTATTCGGGGTCTAAGCAATCAGTAGTTCAAGAAAGAACCCAGACTTTGGCTCAGAAAGTTGGGGAAGAGAAACGTGATCCTCCTGCCACTACCTAGAATCAATTCCCGCAGAGGAATACTAGCCAACCCACAACTGGATGTCAGACTAACAATCCCTACGCCAAGAGCTATGGTGATAAGCGTTTTCGATGTGGGCAGAGCCTGGGCATCTGTCAAATAATTGCCCTAACCGCGACAAGGTTAACATGCAGAACAAGATGAGTTTGATGAAGACGAGTTTGGGGTGGATGTGGAGGAATGCATAGAGGATCCCAATGGAGAATATGAGGATGAAGGGCATGAGACGTTTGTGGTTCGCAGATTGATGCTGACAACTCCAATAGAGAGCGAGGACCCACAACGATACAGTATCTTTTGCACTCGGGGAAAAGTGAATAAGGTGATTGAGTTGATCATAAACGGTGGGAGCGGTGAGAATCTGGTTCTGTAGTCTTGTTAAGAAGCTGAAGTTGGTGGTGCAGAAACATCCTACTCCCTGCAACGTCACTTGGATTAACTCTGTTGGCAATGTCAAGGTAACCGAACAATGTGTTGTACCTTTTTCGTTGGTAGATATAAGGATGGGGTGTTTTGTGATATTGTTGATATGACTGCATGCCAATTACTGTTGGGTAGGCCGTGGCAATTTGATGCTAATGGTATGCATAAGGGTAAGGATAACTTGATTATTTTCATTAACGATAAGGTGAAATTTACCTTTGCCCTCTGATTGAGAGTGGTCTTTCCAAGGCAAGGTGAAAAGCTGTGATTTCCCTATGTACCGGTAAGGAGTTCGTTAAGGAGAGTTCTCATGCTCCTGTTGTGTTTGCTGTGGTGAATAAGGGATTTATTGGGCTTACTAACTCTATCCCCGAGAAGCTGCGCTCTTTATTAGAGGAGTTTCGTGAGATTATGCCGGAGGAAATCTCGTACCGTGTGCTACTCTCCCTAACCTTTCCCACTACAGGATCCAGCGAAGCATGATATTCTAAGTGAACAGGTGGAGGAGTTACTAAAAAGGGGGCATATTCAGGAGAGTATGAGCCTATGTGTAGTTCGAGCCCTCCTAGTGCCAAAAAAGGATTGGACTTGGAGGATGTGTGTTAACAGTAAGGCAATCAATAAGATCACAGTGAAATACAGGCTTCCTATCCCCTGATGACATGTTGGAAATGTTGCATGGTGCTAAAGTGTTCTCAAAGATCAACTTAAAGAGCGGGTACCATCAAGTCCGAATTAGGCCTGGTGATGAGTAAAATACTGCATTCAAAACGAAAGAGGGGCTCTACGAGTGGCTGGATGCCTTTTAGATTATCTAATGCTCCGAGCACTTTTATGCGTATTATGAATCAAGTTCTGAAACCCTTTAATGGAAAATTCGTGGTGGTCTACTTTGACGACATTCTGATTTATAGTCAAATTGAGGAGGAGCATGTCGAACATCTGCAAGCAGTGCTAAGGGTTTTGAAGGTGAATGAGTTGTATATTAACCTTAAGAAGTGTAATATTATGCTTGATAAATTGTTATTCTTGGGATATATTGTCTCCGCTTATGGCATACAGGTAGATAAGGAGAAGGTTCGAGCAATTAGAGATTGGTCTCAACATAAATCTGTAAGTGAAGTACGTAGTTTCCATGGTCTCGCCACTTTCTATCGTCACTTCATCAAGAATTTCAATACCATCATGGCTCTAATTACAGAATGTTTGAAGAAAGGGAAATTTCAGCGGGGCGAAGAAGAAGCTAATATTAGCTTTGCAGTCATAAAAGAGAAGTTGACCAACGCATCGAACCTAGCCTTGCCAGATTTTAGCAAACCCTTCGGCGTTTACTTTAGTCATTCAACACAAGAGGATGCCCTGAGTCGTCGGGCGAATCTGTTAGTGACCATGCAAAATATTGTTGTGGGGTTTGACTACTTGAAGGATTTATATGCGTCAGATGAAGACTTCGCAGCTGAATGGGCTAAGTGCCAGGGTAGTGAACTAGTAGGTCCTTTCATGATTCAGGAAGGGTTCCTATTCTTTAAGGACCGATTGTGCATTCCAAAGGGTTCAGTACAAGAGAGTTTGATTTCAGCTGTGGCAAAGATAAAACGATGTAGTTGGTAGCACAGAGGTACTATTGGTCGCAGCTGAAGCGAGACACTTATAAGTTTGTCCAGAAGTTCCTCGTATGTCAGACTAATAAGGGGCAGTCACAGAATACGGGGTTGAATTACAGTTAGTAGTTCTTTCCACCTACAGACTATGGCCAGAAGTGGTCAACCTAACATTGGGGTCAATTGTGCGCTGATTGTGTAGTGATAAACCGAAGCATTGGGATCAAGTGCTGGTTCTTGCAAAGTTTGCTTTCAATAATGTGGTTAATCGTACTACCAAGAAAACCCCATCCGAGGTTGTGTACCAACGTCCTCCTAGACACTCTCCATCTGGTCCCGTTGCCAAAGCTACCGGGATATATCCATTACAGCTCAGCATATGACTGAGAAGATCGAGGCGATACAGGCTGAAGTGGTAAAGAATATTGAGGCCTCGAACGGTTGAAGGTTTTTGCAGTGGGTGATTTGGTGATGGTTCATTTGCGTAAGGAGCGTTTCCGGTGGGTACGTACAACAAGTTGCACCCGAAGAAGATAGGACCATGCAAGATTTTGCAGAAAATAAACGATAATGCTTATGTTGTGGTCTGCCGTATGGTTGGAACATTTCTCCTACCTTTAATGTGGCTGACTTGGTTGAATTCTTCCCTGATGATTCTCTTTATTCTGCCAAGGACTCCGGCGAGTTCTTTCCAAGTAGGGGCAATGTAGAATAAGTGGCTGACATGTTTTTGACTAGGATGGAGTGTTCGAAGAGTTTTGGAAAGAAAGTAAAACTGAAGGGTGCAAAGTGTCAGTTTTGAAAAGATGCTCTAGTAGAAATCACGAGTTTGAGGAGTTTGTCTTCAGAAGGCCATAACATTCGCGTCCGGATGAACCACGGGACCCACCGCATATCAAATTGAAGCTCTTGACGAGACCTACAAGACTCACTGGGTAACTTGTGACTCGCACGTTTTAAGGCCAAAAAATGCATTTTAAGCAGTGTTATAAGGCTCGAAAGAGTTTTAGTCGGTTTTGGGTATTTTTGTAATTTTCAATTTAATTTTTCCTTTTAGGGTATAAATACTCTTCTTAAACACGTTTGAAATCAGCTTTTCAATATTAATATTTTTGTGTGTGGAACCCTAAGCCGTCGTAGGCTTGTTTGTTAGGAATTTCTCGTGGTAAGAGTTCCTATTGTTGATTTCCGCTGCGTCACCATGGTAGATTTGGAATAGTATTGGTGCTTTTTATTATCACTTGAGTTGCTTAGTAGTAGGTTTTGCGTCTCTAATGCACATTGCTTTAAGCTGGCCGTTAATACTTATAAAAATATATATAAACAAAATATTGAGTTGCTTAGTAGTTGGGAGTCATTTCTTAGTTGGCAGCCCAAGTTCAACTAGTATGAGAAGTAGCAGAAGAATATAAATAAGGATGTTCTCTTTCATTATTAATCAGAAATCACTATTGTTAGAGAATAAGCTTGTGAGATTGTGTATGTTCTTCTACCAATCCCTTGGGAGGATGGGTTTTCTCTTTTCTCCCTCTTATTCTAAATTTGAATTCTAATCAAGTAGTAAGAGAATCCATTTTGGTTGTCCAATTCCGCTCACAAAAGACATCAGGAAGTGGTTAAAGGGTGACCACCTAAAAGTCTTTGCTTGAGAGGGTGCATCTAGGTTGGCAAGTTGGAAGTCTGTTTGTCTATCTCGAGCGGGCAGGGCTCTTTGGGACGGGGCAGACAGATGAATATGCTTCTCTTCACCGATGTCCCGTGTGGGGGATTTTAGTCTATCAGTGTATATAGTTTACGCACATACATATGAATAGATATATGTACAGAGAAAATTGAATATAAAGGGGACAGGCAGAATCTAGACAGGTGCAAATGGAGTTTGTGCAACAGCGAAAGGTTGAAAAGTAGCGAGGCTGGTGTGCTGGGTCCGGTTGAAAGTGTTGGGTTAGGTACGGGTGCATGGTAGAATGGGTGAGGCTACTTTTTTGTATTTCTGGTAAAGAACTGAGGGTTTAACAGGCTTTCATAAGTCTCAATTGTGCATCTGACCAGGCTTAGCTGATCAATTTGGGGTTTTACTGGGTGAAATAGTTTAAGGGGTTTATTGTGCTTTATCCAAACACTAAACACCAGTTGTGTTATTATTCAGAAATAAAGTTTCAGTTAATGTTACAGATATGGATCACTTCTTATCATCCACACTCCTTGGCCAAAAATAATGAGAAGTGAGAACAGAAATAAATTCATACAAATAGTCTGGGGGTTTCTTCATACATGGCCTAGTCAAACCCCCAATCTTATATGACCTCACTTACTCCAAAACATCTTATATGACCTTTTTTTATTTGAAAACCTCAAAATAACCCCCCTTTTTTGGAATGACTAACATTCGTTCAAACAACTTACATGGTCGTTCGACGTTCGACCCATGAACACTCATTCATTCAAACGACTCAAGGACGTTCAAAACGACTCACTCAATCGTTCAAACTACTTAAGGGTCGTTCAAAACGACTCATTGAGTCGTTTGAGAGAGGGAGATCGACTAGGGTTAGAGAGAGAGATTGAGATGTACCTTAAGCAAAGATGATGACAGAGGGCGGAAGGCGTCGACGGCAATGGAGACGATGTGGGGCGGAGGAGGAAGATGGTGCAGTGCTTTAAGGAAAGACGCAGGAGAGGAAAGACGGTGTGGTGAGGAAAGACGCAAGAGAGAAAGATGGCGTGGTGAGAGGAAGAGGCTGTGAGTTAGGTTGTGAAGGGCTTGACGGTGTTTTTGGAAGTTTGTATTAATTTTTAGTCAAAGGCCATAAAATACTTGGTCGGGTCATAAGACTATACTTGATATACCACAATAGTCTGTGTTACCTCGACTCGGTTAGGAGGATCGGATATGGGTGTGGATTCGGGTGTCAGATCCGCCAAAGTTAAGATTTTGCACTAACTTATAGTAAATTTGCTACACCCACACCCATGTCATTTCGACAAGGGTACTTTGGCAAAAATGAAGGTCCAGGTAACATAGCAAGTAGTTGCTTAAGTTTTGATCACAAGCCAACATTTTAAGGCTTCCAAAAGAACATTCAAAATAAGGACAGTGGAGGCTTTACCTGTGGATGCCTAGTGATTCTCATGATCCCACTTTCCCAAAGATGCATTTTAGGCTTATCAACAGCTGCTACCTCTAATAAATTAAAGGTTGAAGGATAGAGAAAGAAGAAGGAAATAAAATTTGAGAGCCACAATAGGTGATGTAACCATGGAATGCTCTGCAACTGCCATAACTGAACACCATCGTATCTGTGGTTGATGAAATACACCTGAATCATAACCCTTGAAACGTTAACCAAACTAATTAAACAAGCTCCAGAAAGTATACGTAGGATGACCATAGACCAATAGTGGTCGATAAAATATTTAATATCATAGAGGATAATGGCTAATATGGATTGGGGAACTCACAACAGTACTAACAGCTAACGGAAGAGATGTTCCAGCAAACAAAACACGGTAAGCACGCTCTCCGATAAGTTTCTCTCCTGGGTCTCTGAGACTAGCCAAACCACTGTGCACAATCGCAAAAATAAGAGTAAGCAGGAGCATCACAACCTGCATAAAGGATGTCAAATGATCAAGTCTCATTAGGCACTAAAGAGTATCAAAAATAAGACAATCGGCCTTGACACCCTCCAGTGTAGCAGAAAGAAAAAGAAACACAAGACCACTAATCCTTTATGTTTTCGCACCAAGCATGACAAACACCTTCACAAGCATGAACAGAAAAGGAAAAAAAATAGAAACTGTATCCCTAATATTTAGACATTAGAGGTATTCCAATGAAGAGTTACAGAAGAATGTTAGGAATCAATATATCTCCAAACAATGATCGAGATAAAACACAAAAAAGAAATAATGATAACAAAATTAGGCTGCTCTATTTTATAATACAGATGGTATAAAATGGCATACTATGTTCAAAATAGAGAGACTTATGGTCCTGTTCTACTATCTGGATTTCTAAAGTTGTAGTGGATCCTTAGTTTCTCATGAAGCAGGAGAAGGAACAATTAGTAAATAAAGAACTGTGCTTCGAACATTGTCTATTTACTAAAGATTATGAGAGTTACGAACACAAACGGACTGTTCCACACCTCCCATCAGATTCTCATACGCTTCCATTAAACTCTTATGTTGATGCAGTGGAAGAAATGAGAGTTAAATCTAAGAAACACAAAGTTCTACAGTACCATCTTCTATTAAGGACTGGAATTGCAAGAGTTAACTAATCTACTTGTAATGTTCCTGATCATGTAAAAGACTGCAACATCTGAAAGACTACTGATAATTTCTCTTCTTCTTTCACGCTAAGATGGTAGGCAACACAAATGGGAGTAGCCGTAGCTTTCCAAACTCCTCCCACTCAAGGAAATGCGACATGCAGGTGGGATGAATTCTTATCTACTTGGCAAACCTTGGTTTCCAGAAACCAAAAAAGACTGCAACTACTGAAAAGACTAATTATGGAACTACCAAAAAACACAAAGAACAAAATAAGTTTGATCTTTTAGAACCACATTTGGCTCCTAATGTTGTTGATGACAATAATGAATGTTGATAATAAAGGTAATACAAACGAAAATATTTAGGAACCACCTGTCCTTAATTCAACAACTGTAATCAATGTACCTAAGCTACCAAGTTTAGATGAAACAACAGCATATTCATCTCCAGTTAATTTTGAAAAGGTTGCTAATCCAATTCCTACTAATATCATAACTAACTCCACAACTCACTTATCAACCTTTTCGAAGAACTCTCTACTGATTCTACTACTCCTAATTCAAATTCAACATGAACAAGAATCATATAGGCATGATTTGCTTGCTGAAGTTAAAGAAGTCAGAAATCACCCAATTGATCAAATCATTGGTGATCCATTGGCTGGTGTTCAAACAAGGGGTGCATCCAGAAATGAGTACATGTATTCATCAGCATCTCGCTATTCCACATTGAGCCTAAAAAGGTTGAAGAAGCACCTGAAGATCCAAGTTGAATTGAAGCTATGCGACAAGAGCTCAATCAATTTGAAAAGGTGTAAAGTTTGACATCTTGTTCCAAACCAATCAAAGTAATTGGAATCAAGCAAGCTCAAGGCTATGCCCTAGATATGTTATCGAATGAGATCAAGCAAGGATGATCAAGCATGAAGAGTTCGAGAAAGCTCGAGAGTTCGTCAAAGGCATCAAACAAAGGCCGTGAACTACGTAGAGTACGAGTGGAGGATTCAAGGATTCTACATCAACTTGATTCGAGGATTCATTGATGATCTGGGATACTTCAATGGATATTCAAACAATGGAGTCCATGGCGAAGACATGACTTGCTTTGTAAGCTTCAAAGACTCAAGGAAAGATGGTCCATATCATACAAGACGCAAAGGAGGACCTTGGAAGCACAAAAGAAGACTTTTTCGAAGCTGAGCCACGCGCTCGTGCCGGATAATGGCGCGAAGTGCCCGACAGATTCGAGCAATTCCGAATTTGACTAGGTTTCCGTGTTTCCTTATATTTCCTTATTAGTTTAGGGTTTGAATAAGTCCTTTGGATGTGGGTAATGTATTTCCTTATAAGATTAGGGTTAGGAACCAGTCTTTTAGGCCTATATAAAGGCTCCTCTTTCATTGTTAAACTGAGATTATGATTATTGATATTGAATTGTGAGGTTTTTTCATGCTTGGTTCCTTGTGGACTGTTTTGGGCAAACATAAGAGAGACTTGTGGTTGTTCACGTATACTTATCAATTGGCATTCCATATCAATTGTGGCGTTCATCATTATACTTAGGTTCTTAGATCTCGTCGATTAAAGGTTGTTCACGTATGTTGAGGTTGTCAATCGCGTTGACTAGGGGTCGAGGTGTCACCCTCAGCTTCTTCACTTTGATCCTTGCTTCTAATACGTGTTCGTGTTGTGTCAAGGTGGAATCGCTTGAGGAGTTGTGTATCATTTGGTATCAAAGCAAAGGTTCGTCCATAATCTATCCTTACTTTAATTTTTTTTTAATTAGAGTTTTCTTTCAATTCTATTCTTAATCTTCGAATTAGGGTCATTAATCCTATTTCGTTCTTTTATTATTGTTCTTTGTTTCAAACCCTAAAATCTGCTAGGGTTATAAATCAAAAAAGAAAAAAAAAAAAGGGGGGGGTATTGTTATTAATTATTTCGGCCAAGCTTAGTACAAAAAAAAAGGAGAATTGCTATATAGATTTCGGCCAATACAAAAAAAAAAAAAAGGAAGCCGAATTATTGCAAAAAAAAAGAGATTGCTTGATTGCCAAAAATTATTACTACCAAAAGTTGGGAAATTCAAAATCTAGACTCGAGATTAAAAAAGAATTGAATCTCTTCTTTCTCTACATAAAACTCTACATATTTGCATCCATTCATTCATTGAAATTCTTATTCATATTCTTTCTTCTACACGTTTACCCAATTGTTGGAGTTGCTCATTGAATTGCCACGTGTTAACTTGTGATGTTTGATTAGTTCTCTTGGAACTTTGTTTTTTGAGAAATTGAGGGATAAAAGGGTGAGTTCAAAAGAGGGTAAAAGTCAATGATTGTGTGATACACAAGGGTGAGTGATCTCATCTTGCGAGTGAAACACGTAAGGGAGTGTGTGAGCTAATTGTTTATTGCTAACATATTTTCTACAGGTTCAAAAAAAATGACGAATGATAGTAGATTGATGATGGAGGCTATGTTGGCCAGAATGTATAGAATGATGAAGGAGCGTAACGAAAAAATCTTAGGAGGATCGATAGGATAGAGGGGAAAGAACAAGGGGGCAGAATTGTTAAAGAGCAACCACTCGAGAGGAGAGGTAGTACTCGAGTGAACCCTAATTCCAATTCTAGATTGAGGAGCATAGAGAATTCCATAGAGATGCCCAAGATTGAAAATCCTAAACCTAGAAATAATGGATTTGTGAGATCTATGGATATTAACTTGTTTGTGGAGGAATTGAGGGTGGAAATGGATAGAATCACGAGGGAGGAAAAAGAGAGCTTGAGTGAAAATAAAGAGAGTTTGACTTGTGAGAAAAATTAGATTTGTGAGAAAGTCGAGAAAAAAGAGAGTTTGTGTGAAAACAAGAGTGAGAGGCCGGCTCGAGAGGAGAGTGTTAGTTGTGTGATAGCCAGGCAAAAGGAGAGGAAAACTAGTGATAGTGAGCAAAAGATTGAGTGTGAGTGATCAAAAGAGAGTGCGAAAAAAAGATAGAGTGAAAACGAGAGTTTGAAAAGAATTGAGCAAAGGAGAAAGCAAAAGTATCTCCAAGTGATGGCAATTGTGACAAAAAGAAATGTGTTTTTAGAGAAGCCAATAATTATACCTAGGTGCAATGAGGCAATTTCAATTACTAACAAATTTGATATTGTATTGCCAAATATTATTGTCTCTCTTCCACAGGTTTGCGAAGGAGTTATTCCGAAACTAAGCAAAACAAGTTGTGAGATGCAAGTGGGGATATCAACCGAGTAAGGAGATTGTCGTAGTTCGTACACTTTCTCAAAGGTACGTTCTTACTTCATCTTGTGATAATAAGTTATTGAGACTTGACAATCATGGCAAGTCGTGTGACTTTAGTAGGGAATTCAAAATTTGTGGAGATATTGATGTTAGTAAGTTAATTGGTCATGTGGGTACTTCATTCACGAGAAAGCTTGTTAGACCACTTGACATGCCTAAGAAGTTTGAATTGCAAAATTTGGTTAGTCACCATGACTTAAGTGATTGGATGAAATTTGGTGAGAACATTGATAATGGACTATACTTGACATTGCATGTTCCTAGTCATTCTTATGTTGATCCATTCATGGATTGTGTATTAGGTGTTGACTTGATAGGTTTGCAATGTGCGCTGCGAGTTGAGAAGATATGTGCATTGAAAGTGCTTAGGTTTCATAATGGTGTGATATCTATATGTGAGAGTATCCATGACTCTTCTATGAGGAGTAACTTTGTTGCACGTCACGAGATTGTTCATGTTTTCCATGTTGCATTGTTCTTACATAGATTTACAGATTGCATGGTATGCGTATGATTTCATTGGTAAACGCAATTCTTGCAAAGACTTATTGTTTGACCCATGTTGAGAATGAGTTAACTTGTGATAGTGTGGTGAGTGAAAGTGATGAAGGAGCATTAAGGGATTCCATAAATAAAGCCATGGACACAATGCAAATGTATAAGAATAATTTAACATTGTCATTTGAGTCATTCATGATGGGAATTGACAAGACACACGGCTTGGGGAATCACATGGGGGTCACATGCATTGCAAGGAGTGAGAGCTTCTAGAAGGCTTAAAGCCGTGCAACACGGTTTGGGGGAGTCAACACGGTTTCCTCCAGGTTTCCTCCACACGGTTTCCTAAGGGAGATAGGGAAATCCTTGGTTTCCTAGAGAGGGCAGCAACAACATGGTTTCACACAAGGGGAAGAGGGCAGCACACGGTTTCTTTAGGGAATAGGGAAATCTGAATTCCTTTTGGATTTTTATTTCTGTTTTATGTTTCCTAGTTTAGTTTGGATTGTGTTTCCGTTTGTGCTTTTTATTTTCTGTTTTATGTTTCCTAGTATAGTTTGGATTGTGTTTCCTAGTCTAGTTTGATTTATTAGTTAGTTTCATCTAAGGAATAGGGTTTTTGTTTGCCTATATAAAGGTTTTACTTCAGATTATGTAATTTACGTTTTTGAGAGAAAAGCAATAGAAAACGAACAAAGTTTTGTTCAAAAAACCTGGTTATTGCGTTCCTTAGGCTTAGGAAGGTAATATCAACGAGATCTTTACGCTAGGCGAGTAAAACCTAGCTGGTGAACCAGCCATCTATCCTATATCTCCGCTGCGAATTTATTATTTTCCATACACATTTCGTTCACGTTTCCGCAAGTATTCCAAACCAGCAACGTATATGCATTAGAAAGCATTGCATATGGTAAGATTGCTTGGCAAGAGGGATATTTTCATTTGAGATTTCATGATAGAGTCTATGGTATGCCTACGATTTTATCACATATGTTGAGGTCTTAGATTCATGATGACTTTGTTCTTTTGGTGTTGCATAGTGCTAATTTGTTGATCATGGTTGTGCATAAGAGAATGCATGTGAGATTGATATTTGAACCCGGAAATGGGGTTTGGTTGTCACATGAGTTAGAGAATGAAGTTGTGGGAGCATTAGGTTGTGCCAGAAGCATAACGACATGTGATTACTTGTTGAGTAGGAAATCTTGTGCTAACAATATTAATCTTGTTGTGGGCCAAAGTTTTGTTATGTCTTATTCACAGGTACGACAAGGAATTGCTGATGGTCATGAAGTTGCATATTATGAAAATCAAGTCCGTTTGATCTTTGATCCCGGTGCTTGGGATTGTGTGAGCTTGGTTGACAAATTAATTCGTAAACAATCGGATTTTGAGCACGGCTACGATAAGGTTTTCAAAGTGGATTTACATTGTAAGTATAGTGTGAGTTCATACTTTTTGGTTGCTAATTTGCATCCATTCGATATAGGTCCAGATTTGAGAACAAATCTTTTTGAAGAGGGAGAGAATGATGAGATCCTAGCAAGCTCAAGGCTATGCCCTAGATATGTGATCGAATGAGATCAAGCAACGATGATCAAGCATGAAGAGTTCGAGAAAGCTCAAGAGTTCAAGCGTCAAAGGCATCAAACAAAGGCCGTGAACTACGTAGAGTACGAGTGGAGGATTCAAGGACTCAACATCAACTTGATTCGAGGATTCATTGGTGATTCGGGATACTTTAATGGATATTCAAACAATGGAGTCCATGGCGAAGACATGACTTGCTTTGTAAGCTTCAAAGACTTGAGGAAAGATGATCCATATCATACAAGACGCAAAGGAGGACCTTGAAAGCACAAAAGAAGACTTTTTCGAAGCTGAGCCGTGCGCTCGCGCTGGATAATGGCGCGACCGCGCCCGACAGATGCCAGCAATACCGAATTTGACTAGGTTTCCATGTTTCCTTATATTTCCTTGTTAGTTTAGGGTTTGAAAGGGTTTGAATTAGTCCTTTGGATGTGGGTAATGTATTTCCTTATAAGATTAGGGTTAGGAACCAGATTTTTAGGCTTATATAAAGGCTCCTCTTTCATTGTTAAATTGAGATTATGATTATTGATATTGAATTGTGAGGTTTTCTCATGCTTGGTTCTTTGTGGACTATTTTGGGCAAACACAAGAGAGACTTGTGGTTGTTCACGTGTACTTATCAATTGGCATTCCATACCAATTATGGCGTTCATCATTATACTTAGGTTCTTAGATCTCGTCGATTGAAGGTTGCGGACGTATAGGTTGTCAATCCCGTTGACTAGGGGTAGAGGTGTCACCCTCCGCTTCTTCACTTCGATCTTTGCTTTTAATCCGTGTTCGTGTTGCGTCAAGGTGGAACCTCTTGACGAGGTGCGTATCAACAACTCACTTATCAACCTTTTCGAAGAACTCTCTAATGATTCTACTACTCCTAATTTAAATTCAACATGAACAAGAACTATATAGGCATGATTTACTTGCTAAAGTTAAAGAAGTTAGAAATCACCCAATTGATCAAATCATTGGTGATCCACTGGTCGATGTTCAAACAAGGGGTGCATCCAGAAATGAGTACATGTATTCATCAGCATCTCACTATTCCACATTGAGCCTAAAAGGTTGAAGAAGCACTTAAAGATCCAAGTTGAATTGAAGCTATGCGACAAGAGCTCAATCAATTTGAAAAGGTGTAAAGTTTGGCATCTTGTTCCAAGATGTACCAATCAAAGTAATTAGAATCAAGTGAGTTTTCAGAAATAAGCTGGATAAGAATGGCAACATCACTAGAAACAAAGCAAGGCTGGAAGCTCAAGGCTATAGGCTGGAAGAAAGCATTGATTATGATGAAACATTTGTTCTTGTTCCAAGGCTTGAAACAATCAAGTTATTCCTTGCTTATGCATCTTACAAAGAATTTAAGCTATTCCAAAAGGATGTGAAAAGGGCATTCCTAAATGGAGATTTGCAAGAACAAGTCTATCTTGAGCAACCACCTGCAAAGCCTGCTTATGTCTAGAAAAGTTTTATATAGGCTGAAGCAAGATCCCGGTTTGGTGAGAAACTCTTTCCAAGTTCTTAATTGAACAAGGATTTGAGAAAGGAAATATTTATACTACACTCTTTATCATGAAGCACAAAGACAGCTGATTGCAAGGGTAAGTATATGTTGATGATAATATATTTGGCTCCACTAATGAGACGTTGTGGAAGAGATTTTAGAAACTCATGCAAGGAAATTTTGAGATGAGGATGATGGGAGAACTTACTTTCTTTCTTGGGTTACAAATAAAGCAAAACATGTGAAGCAATATTCATAAACTAAGTCAAGTATACTAAATATCTCATCTAGAAGTTTGTCTTGGAGAATGCAAACCCTTATAACACTTCAATGACAACTAATTGTCATCTTGATAAAGATGAAAAGGGAAAGAAAGTTGATATGATTCTTTATAGAGGCATGATTGGGCGGCAAGTGTTTATGTTTGATTTGTTTAATTTTTGTTTATCCATAGGATTTGCCCTTGTAAACATGTAATTTTGCTATATTCAGTATATGATTCTTACCTTCGTGATGAGAGAGAAAATATTTGCCATTTAAGAAGAACCTAAAAGACAAAAGAAAGAAAGAAGCTCCCAACACTTCAAAGTTACGAAATGAAGATGGAATAAATGAAGGTTAATCCATCCACAAGCTATTCACCCAACTCCAATACCTAAAGTTGACTGAATTAGTTCACTAAGCATATGGTATTACTTGTATTAAACTAAAAACCGCAATTGACTTTTTAAAATGATGTCTGAAATGAATAGAAGACAGATCAATATAAACATATCCAATTTTTTATTTTCAGATGAAAATATTGAATGTTTGAAATAAACTTTGGTTTAGACCAAAGCCAATCATACCACGCAATGAAGATGGAATTTATACCATGCACATAAGAGAGCTCAGCATAGTTAAGAACAAGTATTTTTCTATTCTTGACATTTTCTAAAGATCGAAGTGCAAGCACAAGTAACGAATAGTGAATCTGGAAGTGCGACCACCAGTGCAGTTGGTCTACTCAGCAAATCTAGACATTATGCAGTGGTTCAACCAGCAGAGTTAGAACAAAGGGGTGGATGTGTAAAACCCTCCTGATATGAAAATTTAACAAGGAGCCAAGTTGCACGATTACTATTGTAATTTCTCCAACGAGCTTTTGATAATGACACCGAGCATATTGCCAAACTGACAACTGAATTATTCACCACTAAGATAGAGTATCATATTCGTTATTCCAGCATACATCTTCTCTTTCATAGCATGCTAAAATTTAGAAACACCTTTATCGGGTTCTGTCGGGATTCAATTTGAAGCGACTTAAATATGCAAGACATTAATTACTAAAAAGGAGGAGGCTGATTGGTTATAAGCAAGTGCACATGAGAAAACAGTCAGGATCTCTCATCACTGTTAATGTTTCAGCAAAACAAGAGATTAACGCCTCTTCTAACTTAGAGCCAGCAGCTCATGCATATCCTAGATTTTTTATGCACTAAAAACCGATCTGGACCTGAATTCTATATACTTGCAAGGGGGAGTCACTTAGGGAGCTAATCACAGTGAAAGGAGAAAACAGGCTAACTAGGCATCGAACAAGGCATTTCCATTGCCATATCCCAATATTGGGCCATAAGAATAAAGTTATAACATCACCTAACCATTAAACAACGCTTGATAATGCAGCCAGCCTGCCAAATCTGCACTTACTTTTGCTAATACTCCCTCCACCCCAATAAGAGAGATATGCGTTCCTCTTTAGTTTGTCCCAAAGATAGAGGTATGTTTCCTTTGGGAAAGCTCTTTAGCAAATTGACTTTAATACCCTTGTCAATTCAAAAGGATAAATGACATTGGTTCACCATATAAAACTTTATCATGGACATAAATGACAAGGATCCTCTGTATCGATGAGGGGTATTTTATGAAGTTTACGGATAGTCAACCATTTTCTCAATTTGCGCAATAAGTCAAAGCATGACTATTTTTTGAGACGGATGGAGTCTTATAACTTTCAGGATTATAAACCACAGTGAGCTCACTGAGCCTTAGTGAAATAGCTCTGCGCAGAGTTTGTTTCATAAGTGGGTCAAGTTGTTCTGAATACGCCAAAATGAATGTTTGGGTGGTACTCTTGGATAAATTTTGTATACTGCTATGCGCGGGGTACACCTGTGATAACTAGGCAATAGATTTGAATACATGATAAATGTGGCATGGATACGATACAGGCTTTAGGGAATGATACATTATGGGCATAATGATACATCAAAATCTAAAACACCAATATGACAAGGATATAGCAAATGGTGATGAGCAAGCATTTTGCACTTGAGTACTGTTCACAAAACTTAAAACAAGTGTTTATTCTTCACCTATTTGAAAAGGTTAGGGAAAAAGTAAGAACACTAAGAACTCCACGAGAGGAAAGTAAGTAAAGTATAATTAATCTTTCTTTGTTTATATCCCCAATGCACACAAAAGGAATCCTACAAGGCATAGTTCCATCTCCTTGAAGAGCCCATAGAATTCATTATCAATTTTTACCATCAAACAGTCCCTCTCTCACCAACCCGACTCCATGAATTTCCGTTAAACTAAAAGCGTTCATCTCACTAGAATTAAACTTATTTGAATCTCCCTACCTAGACTCTTCTTATCAAAATTCAAAACACATGGGAGATGATAAGCCCTTCTATATTAATATTGACTAGGGGAGTAGCAAAAACAAGAATCCACCTGCTGAAATGCTATTTTCAAGAGATGATCACAAACTACAAAGCACAGCAAATTTTGAATTAATATTTATACGCAACTTTGTTTGGCTAAAGAAAAAATCACATTCCAACTGATAAAACCTCAAGGGGTGGGAGAGATGGCAATGGCCCTCAACGCAAAGACCTTGAGGTCCTTGGTTCCAATCCCCATACCAAGGGGCCATACTTACCTATTAAAAAAAAAAAAAGATGCTCCAAAATTGATATTTAGTAATAGCATGTATTCCTCCGTTTCACTCAAAGAGTTCCTCACTATACTCCATCCGTCCCCAAAAAAGAAAGAAGAAAGTTCATACTTGACTTAATTTGGTCCACGTGGTTAACGTTTGACCAAAAATCCACAAAATTCACTTGTCCTTAGGTAATTCTAAAAGTTGCTATTGATATTATTCTTGACATTGTTTCAATGATTGAAATTTTGTTACCTCAAACATAATAAATGTATGTTAAATAGTGATATGATATCGTCTTAGATTGACTTTCAAACATAGAAAGTGGACTATTTTCTCTTTAAGGGCGGAGGAGGGACTGTTTAAAAGTCAACATGTCTATTTATCCAATAAATATTTGACCTACTTTCGTTCCATTTCTGGTCATAAAATTCCAATCCTTAAAAGTGCAGTTGGCCCAGACCAGATATGACTATATCAAATGTTTCATCCAAAAACCAACTGGTGCTATTGATAATGTTCTTAACATTGTTTCAATGATTGAAATTTGTTACCTCACATATGTTAAATAGTGATTTGATATCGTCCTAGGTTGACTTTTTCTCTTTAGCGGCGGAGGAGGGAATGTTTTAAAAGTCAACATGTCTATTTATCAAATTAATATTTTTCCTACTATCGTTCCATTTCTGGGCATAAAATTTCAATCCTTATAAGTGCGGTTGGCCCAGACCAGATATGACTATATCAAATGTTTCACCCTAAACCCAACTGGTGCTAGGTGGAGTAGCTCCTCAATGACTATATCAAATGTTTCATCCTAAACCCAACTGGTGCAAGGTGGAGTAGCTCCTCAAGTCATATACTAGTTGATGTTTAGTTATTTAGTCGATGTGAATGGTGATTCTAACAGTATTTACCAATAATCATATACGTAAAGAGTTATAAGATGAAAAAAGAATGAAAACTGACCTCGGGGCTTTCAGTAATGGTGGAAATGGAGTCGATAAAAACTTTGCCGAATCCGGTAGAGTTGTCAAGCCAAGCCACGTCGAGAATAAGGAGTACAGTACCCAATACCCCGGCGAAATAAATCCACGAAGATATCTTTTGCTGGGCTAAGTCGAATTCAGCTGAGTCCTCACCCACCAGAGCTTCGTCGGAAACACTTCCATCGGTCTCTCCGATGACCAAGAATTTCCGGCGAGTTTGACGGGAATTTGACAGCAACTGGGTGTTCCTTAGAAATGGTGAGGTGGGAAAATTCTTTAAGGTTTGTGTAGAGATTGAAGAGATGGAACAGACAGTTTTGGGGAACTTTGAGGACGTTGGGAATGGATTTGAGAGAAGAACACAAGTCGCCATTACAGAGGCTAGTAGTAGCAGTAGGACTGGTAGAATTTTTGATCGAGTGTAAATCCATGAGAAGGTATTTGTATGAACAGAAAAGAATCTGGAGGGAGTTAGGTTCTTTGGTGTTTGGCCGGTTGGGTTTTTGGTTGGGGAAAATGTTAATATCACAAGCAGGTGATGGTTTTTTCATGGATTAACCAATACAAGATCTACACGTGGGTGACTAATCTCTGTGTTATTAAGAAAAAAAAATAGTGTTTGACTTGGTACATAAATTAAGAAAGAATGACAATACTAAATTACTAATAGAGGGATGGTAAATGACGCACTCATGCTAAATGTCGCACACATTAAAACCACAATTACAATAATACCCCTTCATCCTATTTAAAAAAAAATAATACAACTAGCCTTGTTTTAATAATTAATTATAATTAATCAGAACATATTAAATAATTATTTGTGGATAGAATTACAAAAATAAAAAAAAATCAAGGCCGGCTTGACGCTTTTGGATATAGCCGATTTGGCTCTATTAAATATGGCCGGTTCGGCTCTATTAATAGCTACTTTTCAAAGCTAGTTTGTTAGATTAAGTTTTGAGATTATATTTTGTCTTAATATTAATTTGTCATTAATTTTATAATTAATTCTAATTCTAATTACCTCTAGTAAAGATCAAGGACACTTTCATCATATTTTAAAAAATTCACTTAAAAGGTGCATCGTTTAGCATGTAAGGGTGTATCATTTAGTGTGTGTGAAAACTATTAATACACCGATCTTCTACGTACACACTTCATCTTTATTTTTAACTTATTCAAATACACCCCCATTATATTTCTTATTTTACCCTTCTTTAAAAGTTATCATTTCAATCCCTTTGTAACTACCTTTGCTTCTATTTCTCCATAATCTCAAACACATCAGGGTAGCAACATGAAGGGTTTGATTTCCCCAAGCTCGAACCGCTTGCCTCCGCGACTCGGCACCTTGACCTTACTGTTGTTGGTCAACCAAAGCATGCTTACAAGATGAAAAAGACGACGAAGACTTCCTATTATTGTCCCTCCGCCTCTTCAAACACATGGAATGACCCAAAATCCTAAACTCCTCAATCTCGCTATCTTTGCCACGTGCACCACCACTTTTTCTCTCCTTGAATTCACTGCAACTCTCCATCTTTTCTCCATCGATTAGAGAGGAATGGCTGGGACAGGATAAGAAGGGTCGCGAAAGTTGGAATCAATCTAGAACGAGATCGAATCCTCAGCAATCTGCGTACGACGAGATAAAAACCCTAGAGACAAACTCAATAGGTGGTGTGTCATATCTGTAATTAAGCTCAAAACGCACACTGAAATGAAACACCCTATACCCTAGTATACCCTAGGGGAGAGAGAGAGAGAGGGACAACAACAACATCAATATTAACAATGATGGTTTTTGTTGATGACATTTTCGTAATAAAATAAAACAGTTGTGTAGGGCAATTTAGTTTTTTTAGTTGATAGTATTTTTGCAATAAAATATAAGGGGTGTATTAATAGTTTTTGAGGGTTTTAATAGCGTTACCCTTAAGAAAAATTAATTAACTCTATTATTCGTCCCTTACTGAGTTTTCTTTTCAATTATTTTACAAAAATTAAGAACATTTACTTTTAAGTCATTTTAATAATACTTGTACATGAATACTATTTGTGTCCATACTAAAGTATTATAAGCACACATACATTACGAAATCACAAAAAAAAAAAAAAGGTAAATTTGGTAACTTCATACAAAGAGACACTCATTTAGGAACAAAAAAATTTCTTAAGAAACACACTCTATTAGGGACATAGTAGGTTGTATATCTTTTAGAATGGCTTAAAGGGGATTAATAATCTCTTTTTTAGAAGTAAATGGATTATTTGTTGGGATAAAATGCATTGCCACCCCCTGTGTTTTGGCCAAGTTCTAGTACCATCTCCTACGCGTTTGACTTTTCTTAGAGCCTCCCCTTCGTTAGAATTTGTTAGCGTTTTTCATTAAATGTGGAATATTGTAATTATACAAATTCAAAGGGCTTGAGTGATAAAATAACTCATAGCCTCCCTCCTTTTTCTTCACTCGTGCGCCCTATTACCTTTCTAGTGACCGGAATAGCTTAGATCTGGAAATATATATTTGTAGAAATTAAGTTTGCTCATAAAGTATTTTTGGATTTCTTGAATAGTCGATCGGTATCCCAATTAGTCTTTTGAATGTATTCCACTTGTTTCGACGAACTCCATGAATTCCAAAAGAAAGACAAAATTACATGGTCCTATTGGGTAGAATATAATTAATTCTTGTTTACATGTTAAGACTTTTGTTTGGATTATTGGGTTACCATTACAACCTTAGTTTTCTCTCTGCAACGATTGATTGGCTATGGAGTCATTCCATTGGCTATGTCACTCGCAATGAAGTTAACTCACTTTCGCTAGTTACGAAAAGGTTAACCTTCTTGAAGATTTCCTAGAGAGAAAAAAAGGGATTTGAGAAGGGACAAGGAACTAGAGTTGGTTGGAGCTCATGTAATATGAAGCATGGGGCTGTGGGGGGTTAAAGGTAGGATGAAAGAGACAACCACGAGGAACAAGTGTGTTTGAGGGTTTCCAGTCATCTTTTTTGGATGGTAGAGACTTTGAAAAAGGGTTGGCGAGGTGACGGCGGGGTGCAAGGTTTCATTCATACCATCGTCGTTCTGCCATAGTTATTAAAGGCAAAAAAGCAAGAGGCGGGCACGTACCTTTCTTGGGCGAGAGGCGAGGCGAGAGGTGGGCGAGCAAGGCGAGAGGTGAGCGAGCAAAAGGCGAACACGGAAACAATATTAAGGAAAAATGAATAAAAAATATATAATTTAACTAATCTCTACAAAACATGTTATAAGTGAGCATAATACATGAAACTAAGTTCTAAACATAATATCAACATCACAAATTTCATTATTCATAATTGAAATTCCAATGCAACTGATGAACTTAACTAAAAATTTACAGTAAATAGTTATCAAAGCAAGTGAAAATAAAGTCATGGAAATCAAAATAGAACATAAGTCATGGAATGTGACATGTAACAACTAAGAACAAGCTAAAAAGCCTCAACATCTTGACCCCCGAAACCAAGGTCCCCATCATTATCTTCATAATATTCATTCACGGATTTAACTGATTCACGTCGTTCTTCTTCCTCTCGATCACTTTCATCATCTTCATCTACAAGATGAATGGTATGTTCATTAGAAGTACTTGAAGTGTCAATCCGCGATCCAAATCTCGTAGTTCTCGTCCTTTGGCTTGAACTACTAGCATCTTAGTGTAGATGACTTGACTGACTTGAATGACTTGTTGGTAATAGAGAAAATGGGAGAGATCTTGTCGAATAGATAAGATCCTCAGCTCCACAAACTCTACTAATTTGCTGCCAAGAGAGACCATCATCAAACATGTCCTCACTAGCACCATCTTAAGTCACTTCATCATTTTTATCGATTAACCACTCATTGCCATCATCGATTTCATCCAAGGATATTGGATCAATTGTATCTCGAAGATCGTATCTTCGTCTCAAGGCTATATTATACTTAATGAAAACCAAATCATTTAATCTAACTTGATCCAATCTATTCCTTTTCTTGCTATAAACCTGTCAAATTTAATGCATGATTTACCGAATAAGCACAAGCATAATAATTGTTTCTATATCTTTTTTGTTAAGTAACTAACCAAAATTTTATACGTTGGTAATTACTCCCTCCTTTCGGTTCAAAGAGTTTAATTTCCATATTTAAAAGTCAACATGTGACTAAATCAAATCAAGATTTTAACATACTTTAATTATGTTTTTGAAAATAAAATCTCATTTGCTAAAAACTACATTAAGAATACTATTGATTAATTTTTTTATGACTTTGTAAAAACAAATAAATTTATATAAATTATCGGTCAAACTTTAATTAAGTTGACCCCAAAAAGTCAAAAATGGACTCTTTGGTTGGAACGGGAGGAGTATTATTTAGTACTTACGTGCTAAAAAAAAACTCTAATGTCTCTCACATCCGGATGCGCTACAAGTGAGGCTAAGAATCTTGATGGAAAAGTTGTAACACCCGCTTCATTTGCATCTTACACGTCATTCATATCATTCACGAATATTACACGTGTCACTTTGATTAACACTATAAATATTTCTTGAGCATAATACATATGAAATATAGCATGTTCGTGTTGCATTCCATGTGTTTCGTATGCTTTAAATCATTGCTTAATTCTTGTAAATGATTGTACTCGAGATGCGTTGAATTCCCAGCGTTGTTTTCGGATGTTTCGAAACCTTTCACGAGTGTTTAGGGCCTTCCCTTGGACTTAGGGTCATTTCGGAAGCGTTTCAGGGCTTTTCGGAGAGTTCGTAGCCACTGGACCCAGAGCGATCGCCCTGTGAAGAGACAAAGCGATCGCCCTTAAACCAGAGTCTAGAGCGATCGCTCTGTCAATAGGCAAAGCGATCGCTCTTTGCCCAGAAAACAAAGCGATCGCCCTGTCATGGGCAAAGCGATCGCTCTGCGCCCAGCACTGCTCACCCGAAAATTTTTATCTTATCTCAACTTGAAATTTTGATTGGCCCTTGTTGTGCCACATCACCAGGCTGATTTCCCCCCTCTCTTAGCCACTTAAACACCTTGAGAGACCCTTAGTTGCTCTCACTTTCATCCTCAAACACCATAGAACATAGAGAGAGAATAGAGAGTGAATAGTGAGGGTTTAGAGAGAAAAGTGGAGATATCTTGGGATTTTGGAGGAATCTCGACGATCCGAACACACCATTACGAAGGCCTTGACTAGGAGAAGCTTTCCTACTGATTAGATTTCATCTCCTCCCATCTTTTCCGTCAAGAGGTAAGCTACTACCTCCTCTTCTTCTTGTTTTATGTTTCATATGACATCCTAGACTTCAAATGTGTGAAGTTACCATGTTAGAATTGTGAACATATGATTTTTGCCATGAATTGTAGTTGTGGACTTGTGAAAAATGTTATATCTTGTAATTTGATGTTGGGAACTCGAATTTGGATGTTAATGTGCTAGGTTAAAGTGCAAGACCACTTTCGTAACTCGACATCACTAGTAACCTAAAATGACTCTAGCGGAGTCGGTTAGGGTTTGATAAAGAATGTGACCACGTGTGTGTTTTGTGAGCTCTTTGGATACTCGAGAGACTCGTTGGGTGATTGGTTACGCGTTACACGTTTAATGGTATTGTGATAAACTTGGTTTTGGTGTGTATGGCTATGTGTAGTAGAACTATTGGCATACATTACATGTCGTTATGGTGGTCGTTATACTCCCTACTTTGGAGTATGACACTTTTTATTTAATGTTAAGTAAACATCTACTTGAACATTTGGTTAATTGGTTTAATGTGTCGAGTAAACATCTACTTGAGTATTTGTTAAGTCCATGGCATATTTGTTGGAGGTGTATTGATGCTCGGTTATTGCGTGAGCCGGGGCCACGTAATAACCGAAGGCCAATACACTGGGCCTCGCCCTACCGTTGGCCACGGTAGGGGTTATAGCGCTAAGTGTTGTGCGGAATAAACGCGACCTTGGTAAGCTATACCGTGATTGTTTCTCGGGTCGTGGGGACCGAGTCTTCACGTCGACGTGGATACGGGAAACGGTTCACTATGATTCTTGGTTATTGGTTCGATGATCGAGTACGACATCAACGGTCCCTACATTGGTATTATTAGTTGGTTGGTTGGAAGTGGTATGTCGGAGGTGTACCTCGACGGTATCCTTTTATATGTGTTTACATATTGCTCCTACGTGAGATGCATGCTATGTGACATATGGTTATGAGATACTTGCCTTTTATGATGTTTGAGAATTATCTCGTTATGTCAACCCTGTTATATTTTATTCTTCTTACTATTCACATCCCGCATGCCATATTGTTGCATTAGTAGCTTATTGAGTTTTATAACTCACCCTGTCCATTGTTTAATTGTTTTCCTTAGATCCTGAACCGGCAAGAAACCCTCAGTGACCTTGCGCACCTTGCGCCATTCGGAGTAATCAACAGTCATTCTTTTGGGTAGTGCTCCTTGAGCCTTTGTATTTTCTTTTGGTGAGGTCGAGGGCATACATGTTATTTAAACAATGTAAAGTTGGGTAGACGTCCCACACTCGATATTTCATTCATATTCTTTTGTAGATGCCGACATGGTTGTCAGGCCTTGTAAATGTTGTTAACTCTTTTATTCCGCGCACTCTGTTAATATTATATGTTTATTCCGAGCTCTATAGCTCGTGGGTTGTTGGTTAGCAAATGTGTTTTTCTCCGGCTTATTCGTTGCCGTGAAGTGATGTTTTGTTTTTAAAATAATCATACACTTGCATTACAGGGTTTTTGCACGAAAAATGATTCTTAATTATGCATTTTGTGTCCCGTCTCACGTACCGGACGAGGTTCCACGTAAGATCTCGGGTCGGGGCGTGACAAAAGTTCTGTAAATTTAGAGTCCCTCCACCATAACTCCTCCACCACTCAACTATTGAAATAATTTATTCTCAATAGTAAAATGAGTTCACAATTTCACATTAAATATATTAATGTGTAAAGTACTTAGTACCTCGTGACCTTATAGCCATCATCTTCCCAAATAGACCATCTTCGTTCTTATAAGCAGTCAACTCCTCGCTAATTTTATCTTGTATGTCATGCGTTGGTTCTAATCTCTCAATACGTTCGAGGAGCCCATCGTTAACCTCCTTGTCATTCTCGATGTTTGGATTTTTGTAAAAGAATTTGGGATTCAAGTAGTAACCTGTAGCATGTAAAGGTCGGTGAAGTTGATCTTGCAACCTCTGATCAATGATTCGAAAATAATCAATATATTGCTCCTCCTTGCCATCAATTTGTTTTGCAATCACCTCCTTTGCTCTATCCATAGCCTCGTAGATATATCCCATCGCTGGTTTTTTCTCACCATCAACTAGTCGAAGAACCTTGACAAGAGGACCAACAACCTTAAGAGCATCAACGACTCCCTTCCAAAATCTAACAATCCTCACTCTTTTGCTCTTTTTCCCATTTATTCTTTCTCCACACATCTAAGTTGAACATTTTCCTCAAGCCTTTCTTTACTAAATTGATCCTTGAAAGAGTAAGGAAAACTGTGGCAAAACAAGTTTTTGCAGGTCTAACCAAATCTAAGTTAGTTAATTTCTTCATCATATTCACTAGACCGAGGCGACTATAGATGTAGCTATTTAACTTCATAATTTTTCTAAAGATTGGCTTGATACTTGGATCTTGAATAAATCTTGCAATATCAAGTCCAAGCAGTGTGCAGCACATGTTATCCAATATAGATGTGGATACTTTGCCTCTTACAACGATCTTATGGTGGGGGGAATGAAAGAAATAATAATCAAGAAATAATAATCAATTCAACAAGAGTAAGAAGGGAAAAATATATATATATATAATTCTATCAATATTCAGTTATGAAGTAAAAGGCAAGTAATTCTTACCCGTTAACTTAATATTCGAAGCATTATCAGTAATAACTTGAACCACGCTCTCGGGCCCAACTTTCTCCACAAAATCACTAAGTAGTTCATAGATCTTCTCCCAGGTCTTGTTATAATCAGAAGCATCAACCAATTTCACAAACATACTTACCTAGGACAATTAACATGTGCCTCTAATCGAGGAACGTAGGCAGCCTTCCCCAATGAAATCCTTGTTGGTAAGAGAAAAACCATTATGTGATAGCACATAATAAAATAAACCCCTTAAAGGGTCCACGTGGCAACCACCGAGTACATGTGTCGAACATAGAAATAGTCAATAACTGTCCGATTGAAGAAAAACATACTCTCAAGGCTCTATCGAGTTTCTCTCTCTTACCGCTAGCCCCAAGCACACAGGGATCTGAATCATCGACCATAGGCATCTAAATCACACACGGATCTAAATCATCGACACCGCCCCTTGTTGAAGATGACACATTAACTCTTCAGCATGTTATTACTAGAATCAGACATGATCAGCTTCCATTGTATTCATAAGGTTATAGACTCAAGCAAATAGGAGGAGATTGTTGAATATTACATAGATTTGCTTGTATCCATAACCTAAGTCTAAATCAAGGTGACTAATGGGCCTGCGTGTCCGTTAGTGTGGCAACTTGTATTTAGACAAGTGCTTGTAATAGCTTAGGATTGCTTTTCGTACTTAGCCTAGTCTTCGGTAGTTAGCCTATCATTGATCAAACATATAAAAGATCAGCTATCCTTACAATAGCCGAATCTCTTAAAGTGATCGGACAAGCTTATTTCAGCCAAGATTCATCAGCAGTGACGAAGACCTGAAGATCGTCCGATTAAGACTTTACTGGTGACATGTCTCAAAGACCATCTGCAGCATTTATTGTCAACGATGATACAACGATAACCTGCAAAGAGCATTGAATGATCCATGCCATTTTAGGCAATCATCTCAGAAAAGGACAGTCCGTCTGCTCTTATCATCTACCTATTTTTGGCATTATTGCAGAAGTCAGTCTGAAGTATGCAGAATATCCTATCAAAGATCAACAGCAAGATTAGAGCATTAATTGTATTCAAATTCAAACTCTCCAAAGCTGAAGATCTCCAACGGCTACCAAAACCTCCCTGGGTATAAATAGAAGACTTCATGACAGCATTGAAGACAACTAACTAGCTAGCGATCAATTAAACAAGTCTCAACTAACATTCTTCATCTTCAACTGCTATCTCATAAAAGCTTCAAAGAAAAATCTGTACAACATTCTTTGAAGAGCACCATCCTTAGACGATCAAGTCTTTATTGCTCTTCATTGATTGCAATCCTTGCATTCATAGCACACGAGAATTATATCTCTGTAGATATTAATTCTCCTACAAACACTTGGTCAACTATTTTTTGTACACGATCCATTAGTGATCTACATTGTAAAGATTTTAGTGGATAAACTTAGTACACGTTTTCAAATCCAAAGTTGACCACTTTGGTTGTGGACGTAGCACTTATTTATAAGTGTGAACCATATCAAATCTCTTGTCTATATCTATTATGTGCTTGTGATTTGCTACTGTTTATTTGGAGAATTTCAACTACTTTGAGAACAGCTGATCTTGATAGATCAGCCATTTTGAACTTGTCCTATACTTCACTCATTTTCGCTGCAAAATATTTTCAACTTAGGTGAAGTAATTTCAAAATTCTCAAAAGTATAAATAGGCTATTCAACCTCCCCCCCTTCTAGCCTATTTGAGCACCTTGGGCCCTAACAATTGGTATCAGAGCTTAACTCTTTGAAAACAAGATTTTCCAAGAATAAACTCTTGAGAGATTAAAGATCCAATGGCTGCTCATCAAATGTTGGAAACTTCAAATGTGAATCATTGTCCTGTATTGGATGAAGTTCACTTTGACATCTGGAAAGACAACGTTAAGAGACACATGAATTCTATTGACAAACGTTTATGGAAATGTGTTACAGATGGACCAAGAATTCCTATGAAGCCAAATACTCTAGCAGCACTTGATCCAACAGCTGTTCCCAAAATTCCAAAACCCGAAGAAGAATGGGATGAAGAAGATAGGAAGAATGATGCTCTGGATGGAAAGGCAATCAACATCATCACCAGCTGTGTAGATATAAGCACCTACGAGCATATTATAAATCTAGATACAGCCAAAGAAATGTGGGAAGCTATATTGGAATATCTAGAAGGTGATGGAGAAACAAGGAACAACAAGCTATACACTTGCATCCAGAAGTTCGATTCATTCAAAAAGGATCCTAAAGAGACTCTCCGAAGTGCCTATGACAGATTTTACGAGGTAGTTAATTCCTGCTATTCTTTAGGAAAGAAATATGAAAAGAAAGAAATAAACATGAGATTTCTTAATACCCTAGGCAGTTTATGGCATGTAAAGATCACTGTCATGAAAGAATCAAAAGACTTGAATAAATTATCTCTTAGAAATCTTTATGCAAGTCTTTCGGTTTATGAGCTTGAAATCCAGCAAGCTCAAGAAATGGAAAAGAGTTTTAAAAATCTATCTTTACCAGCCATGTATGTTGAACCTTCTTGTTCTACACCTGATGAAACCCCATCTACATCTAGTGATGGTGATGATATTCTTTCTGACGTGGCTTTTGCCATGTTTGTAAAGAAATATCAACGTTTCAAAAGGTTTAACAAGTCATCCTATAAGCAGTCTCCTTACAAGACTGCTGATCCTACAAAAACAACTGCTCATAATAAGACTGTTGTTAACCAAAAAGAAAATGAGCTTGTTTGTTTTAATTGTAGGAAGCCAGGTCATTTTGCTTCAAAATGCCCAAAGCCAAAATATGAATTTTACAAAAAACGTCCCGAATCTAAATTTTAAAAACAAAAAGGGATGATGGCTGAGGACATTGATGAAAACAACTTGCCCACTTGGTGTGATACAGATTCTGATGAGGATGATTCATGTGACTTTGCTGAGGAGGCAAATATATGTCTTATGGCCAGGGAATCACCCCATGACTTAGTTCGATCACTACCATTCCAACAGGATGATAGCGATGATGATGAGCTCAATGAACCATCAAGGGGAGAACTCATTAAAGCCAATAAAGACATGCTGGAAGAATTCTCCAAATTTAAAACTGCCTATGTAAAATTAGCCAAAAAGCATGAGTTGGTTGTCTCTGAGAAATCTACCTTGATGTCTGAGATCAAAGATCTCAATAGACAACAAGCAGAGAATATCAAGACTCAAAAGAATAACAAAGTATTAACTGAAAAGGTGGAATTCTTACTTGAACACATAAAGAAAATTAATTCTGAGAAAGATAACCTTCAAAAGGTTGTTGATACTTGGAATAATTCAAAGGGAAATTTTGATGCCATTCTTTCAAAACAAAAATCTCTTGATGACAAAACTGGTATCGGTTTCCAAAATGAGTTCAATGTAGGAAGTTCATCTGGTTCTCAAGGAAATGAGACAGCTGAAGTGATTGCTAAAGAAATGGCTGAAGAAGTTGTCTATGATCAGCACTATTCTCAAAAGGGAAAGCAAGGACTTGGTTTTAACAAATTTCCATATATTTATTCTAAAACTAAACCACACAAGTCCAAAGGTAAGTAATCTGTCAACGCCAATGACACTGCTAATAGGAAGACTGAGCATCAAAGATCTGCTGTCAGACATCCTATGAAAATAGTGATGACTGATAACAAATTAAGGAAGTCTCAACTTAAACCTATTAAATTTGTCAAAGGGAAGATTGCTGATCACAACCCTGCTGATAAAAGACTTAAAGGAAAAATGTTTGATAAAGTAAAATCTCTTGTTAAAAGGCCTGCTTCAGCTAAGCCTAATAACATTAAGAAATTGCTCTATCAGCCCAAAACAAATAAGTCTTTTATTAACAAATCGGTTGTTATCAAGTCTGCTGATCGTAAGAAAACCTCTGAGGAAATTATCAAACATGTTCAAGGTTTTCATAACTGCTTATTTTGCAAAGGTCATGGTCACAAGATTCATGAATGCCTTCTGAGATTCATACCTAAACCTAAAGGGTTCATACCTCCAAAGGTTAAACAGGTATGGGTTCTAAAAGACTGCTAACCCCCAGGACCCAAAAATAAATGGGGACCATATTCTTAATTGATTAAATTTTAGGAATGCTTCATGGCTGTTAATGAGGAGGAGAAAGATTTATGGTATCTGGATAGTGGATGTTCAAAGCACATAACTGGAAATCAGAATCTTCTCTCCAACATTGATGAAGTTAAAGGTCCCTCAGTAATTTTTGGTGATAATTCCAAAGGGAAGACAGTTTGCTATGGAAAAATTGTTAGAGGAAATCTTTCTATAAGCAAAGTATCTCTGGTTGAAGGCTTGAAGCATAATCTTCTAAGCATATCACAATTCTGTGACAAGGGATTAATATGTCAATTCACCGCAAGTCATTGCATCATTAAGGATGGGGAGACCTGTGCAACTATCTTGATTTGTTTCAGAAAAGGAAATGTGTATGTAGTTGATTTGAATGCTGTCGGAAGAAAATCAAGCTTATGTTTAATCACAAAGACATCAAATGACAACAGTTGGCTGTGGCACAAAAGACTTAGCCATCTAAACTTCAAGTACTTATCTAAGCTTTCAAAAGACAACTTAGTCGTTGGTCTGCCGAAGATATCTGCTGAACATGATAAGCTTTGTAAAGCATGTCAGCTGGGAAAGTTAACTAAGTCTGCCTTCAAAAGCAAGCCATGCTTATCAACTACCAGACCACTCCAGCTCCTTCACATGGATTTATTTGCTCCAGTTACTACAACTAGTCTTGGTGGTAGTAAATACACACTAGTTGTTGTTGATGATTATTCAAGATTTATATGGGTTGAAATGTTATGTTCTAAAGATGAGGCCTATGATGTTATAACAGCATTATTCAGAAGACTGCAAACTCAAAAGCTGGATGACATTGCTGATATCAGATCAGACAATGGGACAGAATTCAAGAACAATGGTGTGGCTAAATACTGTGATGACCATGGAATTGGTCACAATTTATCTTCTGCTGGCACACCTCAACAGAATGGAGTTGCTGAAAGAAAGAACAGAACTCTTATTGAAGTCAGAAAAACCATGATTGCAGAAGCAAGGCTGCCTATGTACTTCTGGGCTAAAGCTATAAACACAGCTTGCTTCACTCAAAACAGGTCTATTGTCAACAAGTTCCATAACAAAACTCCATATGAAATTTGGAGAGGTAGAGCACCCAATATCAATTTCTTCAAAATATTTGGATGCAAATGCTATGTTCTTTACAATGGAAGAGAACATAGAGGAAAGTTTGAATCCAAAAGTGATGAAGGAATATTTCTGGGATATGCCAAATTTTCAAAGGCATATAGAGTTTATAATAAAATTTCTCTTAAAGTTGTTGAATCTGTTCATGTTTCCTTTGATGAATTTGATTTTGTTGGGCCACATTTGGTTCCTAAGGTATCTAATGATTCTGATGAGTGTGAGACAGGAACAGAACGGCCAAACTCCAATTCTACTGAAACAACATCTTCACAGATTCTTCCAAGAATTAACTTGATAGAACCTCAAAGAAATGAAGACGGACAAGCTAATGTGGACTCAGAAAGTCCAGATCTACTATTCCTTCTACACCAGAAGAGTTTCAGCCTGCATTGGAATTAACCTATCCACCTGAAAATCAAGCTTCAGACACTTCAACTTTTCAAGAACTACACTCTGCTGATAATATCAGACAAGATCTACCTACTGAAGTTAGAGAAGTTAAAGATCATCCTATCAGTCAAATCATTGGTAATCTTAATGTTGGTGTTCAAACCAGAAAAGCTTCAAGAAATGAATGCATGTACTCGACTGCATTTGTCTCTAATATTGAACCCAAGAAGATAGATGAAGCTCTGGAAGATCCAAGCTGGGTGGAAGCTATGCAAGAAGAACTAAACCAATTCGACAGATGCCAAGTTTGGTCACTTGTTCCTAGACCCAAAGGACAAACAGTGATTGGAACAAAGTGGGTCTTCAGAAACAAGATGGATGAAAATGGAAATATCACCAGAAATAAGGCAAGACTGGTAGCTCAAGGATACAGACAGGAGGAGGGAATTGATTATGATGAAACATTTGCTCTTGTAGCAAGATTAGAAGTTATCAGATTATTCCTGGCCTATGCATCTTTTAAAGAATTCAAGGTATATCAAATGGATGTCAAGAGTGCATTTCTAAATGGTGAACTACAAGAAGAAGTCTATGTGGAACAACCACCTGGTTTCATTGACAATTCAAGAAGAGAAGACGTATACAAGCTAAGGAAAGCGCTATATGGACTTAAGCAAGCTCCAAGGGCCTGGTACGAGACCCTTTCAAAGTTCTTGATAACCCAAGGCTTTGTGAGAGGTCAAATTGACACTACTCTTGTTATCATGAAACATAAAGGTTATTCTTTACTTGTTCAAATTTACGTTGATGATATTATATTTGGTTCTACTAATGAAAATCTATGCAAAAGGTTTGAGAAACTTATGCAGAATAAATTTGAAATGAGCATGATGGGAGAACTCAACTTCTTCCTAGGACTTCAAATTCAACAAAGCTCAACTGGTATCTTCATCAATCAAGCCAAATATGCAAAGGATCTTATTAAGAAATTCGGACTTGAAAATGCAAATGGTTTCAATACGCCTATGGCTACTAACTGTCATCTTGACAAAGATGAAAAGGGCAAGAAAGTGGACATGACTCTTTATGGAGGCATGATTGGCTCACTTTTGTACTTAACTGCTAGTAGACCTGACATTACGTTTGCAGTTTGTGTATGTGCTAGGTTTTAAGCAGATCCAAAGAAGTCTCACTTACAAGCTATTAAAAGAATCATTAGATATTTAATTGATACATCCAATTTGGGTATTTGGTATCCAAGGGATTCATCCTTTAATCTTATAGGCTATTCTGATGCTGACTTTGCTGCTTGTAAGGTTGACAGGAAAAGCACTAGTGGAACATGTCAATTCCTAGGGAATAGACTTGTCTCATGGGCAAGCAAAAAGTAAACATCTGTCTTAATTTCAACAACTGAAGCAGAATACATAGCTGCTGGTAGTTGCTGCTCACAACTGCTGTAGATTAAATAGCAACTGGTAGATTATGAGATCAAGACTGCTGATTGCCTTATAAGGTGTGATAATACATCAGCTATCTCAGTCTCTCAAAATCCTGTTATGCACTCCAAAACAAAGCACATAGACGTGAGATATCATTTCTTAAAAGATCATGTGGAAAAAGGTAACATCAGCATGCAGTATGTATCTACTGATCAACAATTAGCTGATATTTTCACCAAACCACTTGACTCAACCAGGTTTGCATATTTAAGAGGAGAGCTTGGTATGCTCGATCTCAATCCTTAATCTTTTGAAGAATGTTCTAATTTATTACACTTTATCTACTTATAAAGCTGCCTATCTTATCAGACAAGTGTAACATTACCGATATTATAGGACAACCATAATTAAGTACTTTTCTTTTCTGATCGGCCATCTTCAATATAATAAGTTACAAACGAACGCTATATGAACAGTCACTTTTCATAACATTAAATGCGGACTTCAAAATTTATTAAATGTCACTTATTGAAAACTGTCAGAAGTATAAAAGTGAATTCACAAAATCAACTGTTCACTATTTGCAAAAACTGCCTTTAGTGTTTTTCAAAATTCTGCTATATCTTCAAGATCAAAAGCTTCAAAAATCATCAATCCTTCATTTCGATTCTTGCATCAATCTTCAATGGTGAGTAACATTACCTTCTTACATTTACTCAATTCAAGTTTTATTCTGATAAAAAATATAACTTTCCCATTCATATGAACTGTTTGGTTCTTGCGTAATAGATGAATTGCAAATGCTTGATTTCATGATAATATGTTGATAATGACTAATCTCTGAATACGAAATATGTTTGAAGTCATTTATGAATGCATATTTCAAATCATACTATTGTATTTCCTGAGAATGGTAGAATCTGCTCTTTTCTAAAACCCTGTCCATGAACTGTGCTATTAATAAACTTGTGTTTATTAGTATATTTTGGGTTTTGATCTAAACAGTGTTTGTTTCTCTTTTCACACTGCTGATTCGATTTTTGCTTACTCGTACTGACTGTGTACTTAGGCAAACTCAAAAACCCCCCTCTCAGAAAGAATTAATAATCAACTAAGACAGCTTTTCATTGCTCTTAAAGCTTTTGAAACTCCTATTAAAAATCTTCCAAGAACCGGTTATCATCCTGGAATGACTATTGATACTGAATCTATCCAAAGATATCCTTCTGGAGAAGCCTTATTAAGAGACTTAGAAGGATGTGGTCTTCTTCCGCTCTTTCAGCTGAATGACACTCACTACAGCACTACTATAGTTGAAAAGTTCTACACAAGGATGACTATTCCTCCTCCTCCAATCTCTAAAGATGAGAAAGTGAATATGAGCTATTTGAAAGGATATATTCGCGGCTTTCTAATCAAATTAACCTACAAGGATGTTGGCAATATCCTAGGACTGCCCATAGAAGGAAAACTAGACCTAACTATTGAAGAATCTACCCAAGCATGGGAAATGATGAGAGGATCTATTCAGCCTGAACCTTATGCTGAAATGTTCAGAAATTTATTTCCTGAAGGTCCTTATCACATAAGTCATCTACTTGACAAAAGTATCCTGTTCAAAAATGGATCAAGGGACATCTTCACCTCTCAACAGCTGATGTGGACAAAAGCTGTTGTTCTTCGCAAACAGCTGAATTGAGCAAAGATAGTATTCTTTATGTTATTCCAAAGTGTGACAGAAGTTCAAGCCAATCCAGCAATGAAGAGACCTTTTGTTCGGGTAATCAACGTTCTCATGCACAGTTTCAAGAAAATTGAAACGAAAATGGCCGGTGATGATCTTATCAAAGTGACCAACACCTATGTATTCACGGCAAATAACATCTCAAGATATAGAGAGGATCTTATAAAAAGGGCTGCTGCTGCTGCTGTTGCTGGTACTTCTACTCAACCCAAGAAAGGAAAGAGAAAAGTAATTTACTCTTCTGAGGGGCTTCCTACTCAGGAGGAGCCAAAGCCTCAGGGTGCCGAACTCCCAGAAGATTTTGATTTGACGAGGCTCGATCATGATCCCTATGAACTAGATGAGCCATACTCTAAGAAATCCAAACAATCATCTCCAATTCTCCCTTCTCCTAAACACAAAAAGAAGCCAACCAAATCCAAGAAGGCTGTTGAATGAGATACCACAACCTTTCAACCAGCCATTCTCAAATCCTCCAGCCAACCATCTAGTTTACCTCCAAATCCTAGTTCTAAATCCACAAAGCCCAAAATCAAACAAACACTTTTACCAACGAATGAATCTTTTGGCCTTCCCAAGACCTCTTCATCTGCAATTCCTCTTGCATCAGACATTCCTGCTTCAGATGTTCCTCAACCTGCTACAATCTCTTCAACTCCCACAAAGTCAAGACATGGCAAACGACTTAAGAAAAGTGCTAAAAAGCTCAAGTTTGTGCCTTCTGCCGATCACTCATCCTCTCCTGCATCCTCCCAAACTCAACCTGAGCAACCTATTTTCAAACCTTCTCAATCGCCTACTCCTTCTGTCCCCGTTGATCAATCAACCCTATCTACTCTCATTTCCTCAATGGAACCTTCTGATTCGGATGCATTACAAGAATCACCTGATGTTCACTCACTCACTAGATCCAAACGACCTCCGACTTCTTCCTCTGAACAACCTACTCCAAAATGACCCAAACTCAACCCCTACAACCATCTTCACCTGGAAGTACAAGAACTGCTAATGTTTCAAGACAGTCGCCCTACACCAAACTCTGCCGACACAGATGCTTTTCTCTCTACTCTGGATTACCCAAAACGAATCCTTTGCCAGCCAATGTCTGCCGGTGAAATCATTTTCAAATGGGGGGCTTTCTATGACCTTCTTCCTCCCTTCTGGTCTCAACAATTCTTCATTCACAACTCTGTCATCCAGGATCTTATGATCGTTCAACGATGGACTGCTATTCACAAAGATCTTGGCCTACCTCCTCCAACCGAATCAGACAGCACTCCATTTCTCTCTCTTCCGAAACCTCTCATCTATACCATTATCAGTCACCCTTCTATTTTTACCAAGCTGATAGTCTACGACTTCTTTGACGTAGTCGCTACCTATATTGGCTTTAACCCTCGTTTTCATATCCTCTTTCGCTCTATTCACATACCCATTCCTTTCACTCTTTCAGTTTTTATTCACTCCCAATCTTTCGATGCATATATTGAAAAACATTTTCCTATCCCTCGAGTCTGGCTCTACCTACCAGGTACCTCACCTCTCATACCTCTCAAACTACTCTCTGGTCCTTCATCTCCCAACCAAACTCGTTTCTCTACCAGCTATTCTCAGACTTCCCCTACTTGTTCTTCCTCCCCCTTCGGTCGTTCTGACTCTCCTGGTCTTGATTTTATCGAAAAGCTTATCAAAAACTTTGACATCATTTGTACAGCCGTCTACGATGCTCTGCAACATCTCTCTGCCAAACAGTCTCATACTACTGAGACTACGGCTGCTTATATGGCAGACATAGTTTCTACTTCCTGTGAGGCAAAGAATGCTGCCACAACATGTCAAGTCGTAGTTACTACCTGTCAATCAGCTTTACTCAGTCAGCTCTCCAGCTCTTCCACCTCCTCTGCCGATCTATTCAATGCCAAGTGTGACATTTTTGGTCAAGGTCTGGAACACATACTTAAGACTTTCGACAATGGCCTCAAACGGTTACTTCATGCTCAGAGTGGTACAGATCACTCGGTGAACGCCTCTGCTCGAGCTACTCGGCAGGTTACAGTGCAACAGCTCACTCTTCTTCGCCAAAATCTTCAAGCCTCTGCAAACAAGCTCTCCAACATGGACCTCTCACTTGCGTCCATGAAGGAAGAGATGAGTTGCATGAGTAATCTTCACAATGATCAGTTGACCGATCTTCGTGCAACGAACACTGATCTTCGTGAAATGAACGCCATGTTGAAGCTTCAAAACAATACTCTATCTAAAGAACTAGAAGAAGCAAAAGCTGAAATTGCAAAACTCAAGGCATCTGCTTCAAGACAAGAAGGACAAGGTTCACTCTAACTGGTATATCTACTCTTATCCTATGTTAAAAAATTTCCTTTCAAAACATTGTAATTAAACTTCTTGTTTAATGAACAATGACTATTCTCTAATTTTAAACTTTCATGCTTTACGTTTAAATTGCTTATTCTGTGTGCATGAAATTTAAACCACTGGTTTAAAGACACTTCTCATAAAGCACTTTATCTATTTGTCTTTAAACACAGTCTTAATTACAAGAGTTCTTATGTCATATCTCTTTATTTGTAAACACTCTGTAAATTGTGAATACACTGACCTCTATGTAAGTCTATCTAGGACATGCTCACTTAATATAATATCTCTTCAGCATGTTATTACTAGAATCAGACATGGTCAGCTTCCATTGTACTCATAAGGTCATGGACTCAACCAAATACGAGGAGATTGTTGAATATTACATAGATTTGCTTGTATCCATAACCTAAGTCTAAATCAAGGTGACTAATGGGCCTGCGTGTCTGTTAGTGTGGAAACTTGTATTTAGACAAGTGCTTGTAATAGCTTAGGATTGTTTTTCGTACTTAGCCTAGTCTTCGGTAGTTAGCCTATCATTGATCAAACATATAAAAGATCAGCTATCCTTACAATAGCCGAATCTCTTAAAGTGATCGGACAAGCTTATTTTAGCCAAGATTCATCAGCAGTGACGAAGACCTGAAGATCGTTCGATCAAGACTTTACTGGTGACATATCTCAAAGACCATCTGCAGCATTTATTGTCAACGATGATACAACGATAACCTGCAAAGAGCATTGAATGATTCATGCCATTTTAGGCAATCATCTCAGAAAAGGACAGTCCGTCTGCTCTTATCATCTACCTATTTTTGGCATTATTGCAGAAGTCAGTCTGAAGTATGCAGAATATCCTATCAAAGATCAACAGCAAGATTAGAGCATTAATTGTATTCAAATTCAAACTCTCCAAAGCTGAAGATCTCTAACGGCTACCAAAACCTCCCTGGGTATAAATAGAAGACTTCATGACAGCATTGAAGACAACTAACTAACTAACTAACTAGCTAGCGATCAATTAAACAAGTCTCAACTAACATTCTTCATCTTCAACTGCTATCTCATAAAAGCTTCAAAGAAAAATCTGTACAACATTCTTTGAAGAGCACCATCCTTAGACGATCAAGTCTTTATTGCTCTTCATTGATTGCAATCCTTGCATTCATAGCACACGAGAATTATATCTCTGTAGATATTAATTCTCCCACAAACACTTGGTCAACTATTTTTTGTATACGATCCATTAGTGATCTACATTGTAAAGATTTTAGTGGATAAACTTAGTACACGTTTTCAAATCCAAAGTTGACCACTTTGGTTGTGGACGTAGCACTTATTTATAAGTGTGAACCATATCAAATCTCTTGTCTATATCTATTATGTGCTTGTGATTTGCTACTGTTTATTTCCAGAATTCCAACTACTTTGAGAACAGCTGATCTTGTCCTATCAAGATCAGCCATTTTGAACTTGTCCTATACTTCACTTATTTCCGCTGCAAAATCTTTTCAACTTCGGTGAAGTAATTTTCAAAATTCTCAAAAGTATAAATAGGCTATTCATCCCCCCCCCCTTCTAGCCTATTTGAGCACCTTGGGCCCTAACAGTCCTACCAAGTGATGATGACCTTTCATATGGATTAGCTCTACCAACGCCAGCAGACATTTTCACCAGCAATGTCTTACCAGCAGACATTCCTACCAACAATGTCTATTCAGCAATCTTTAACTCAGCAGTTCTACATCGGCAGATCCCAGTATCAGCCATGCTCTTTTATCAGACAAGCTGCAAGAATGATGATAGTTGCTAAGAGGAACATTAGTCGTTCTCCAAGCTACAATTCAAAATATATCCATTACAAGATCTTCCTAATAGCTTAAGACACACATCGATGACTGCGCCTTTACTATTATCCGCTAAACATCTTCTCTTCTATGTTTGGTTCCAGACTTCAAGACACATTCAGACAAAAGACCAAACACTGGGAGCTTTAATCAAATAGGCCTGCATGTCACGACCCATCCATCCAGCCTGATTCCCGGACAGACTTCATGACAATGCTTACTCAAAGGTCTTTGCCCAATAGTTTTATTAGTGCATTCTGCCGCATTGTTGAACCATGATCTTCCAACGGGAAAAAATCTATCCAAGCTTCAACGGCTCTATTCTCTTCTCTGCCTATATAAGAAACCTCTCATCCTTCATCTTGAAGGTGAGAGTGTGCAAAAGGGTGCAAGCAAAATCTGCAAAAACACCAAAGAGTGGAAAAAACACAAAGTGTAAGAACAAACACTTTATGGGAGAGTAATCTGAAATTCCTAAGACAAAGAAGCTTAGCTTAATTAAGAACTCCTTTCTTGATTTGAGTTCTTTCTTCCTTTGAAAGACTCAGTCTCTTCAGCAGCTATATTTCAAATCCATAGCTAGAGACTAAGCATCCAGCCTACTGTTGAAGACTGACCAAGCTTGAAGATGTACGATGAAGAACTGGAGCCTAATAATCCATACTACACTCATATCGGCAGACTTATACTACATTATAAGGGCTGTTAATTGTTCAATGAGTTGTCATCATTTTTGGTCGAGTGCTTTGCACTCAGTTGTTCAAATACTAGTTATTTGAACAACCCATAATTTTCTCTTGTCACAACAAATTTATCGAGTTGATACTACAGGAAGACAACATGATAAATGTTGGCTACATCTTTCAATGTATTTCAATAAATTTGATTTCGCTTTCTTAATCTCTCCTTTTTCTTTCCAAGGAGATTGCTAGGTTAGAGAGTCTAGGTTGATGTATTAAGCATGTTTTCCTTTAAGCAAACCTCTGCTGAATTTTAATATAAATCATATCTTATTACATTCAGCCTTTACTTGTCTTTCCTGTAATATTTGTTAAGTATTTTGTGCAATCTAGTTGTGATAAGAAATTGATGCATTTAATATAAGATTTAAGCTTGCTGTTATAAAGTATGTATACCTATTAATCTACAGCTACTTTAATCTTAGTTGCTATACTTATGTTGCTTGTCCTTCCGCTACTTAAACTCTCTTTTATCAGCAAAGTATAACAAAATCTTCCTAATAGCAGCTTTTGAAGTCTACCGATGCACATCAGTTGATCTCTTTATATCAGCTATGTTGTTTAAATATGGAAGTTGACCTATCTATTTAATCATTTCATCTTTGTCCCTCAACATAATCTATAAATAGGATGAAATTTTAAATAAAGGTCATATAAGCTATTCACCCCCCTCTAGCCTATATTTTGAGCATATCAACATGAACCTAACAGTTTCTCTTTCCAATCACATAAAATAACAAACCCATAATATTTAAATCTGAGCATACAATCATGAAGAGACCTAAACGGCGAATTGGGGTCCTAACACCTTCCTAATTTGTACTTAGCCCTTGAACTCATAATCTTAGTTTTTCTCTCGTTTGCTTTATAAATGACAGTGGCGACTCTGTATTTTTTTTTTATATAAATGTGTCATTCATATTTATTACATTTTTTGGGAGTCCAGAATGAGACCGAAGTGTATTCAACGCACTTAAAGTTAGACGCACGTCGTTTTAGATGTAACGACGGAGCAGTGTCAAAGACGGGATTCTCTCACAGTGACGCAATAGTGTGGTGTTCAATACACTGGGCCTCTCCTTGTCGTTGGCCACGACAGGGTTTTTCTAGCTCCAATGTTGTATGCAATACGTGCGGCTTTGGATATGTTAGTCCATATGGTGTCTCGGGTTGTAGAAGGACAGAGCGTATACGTCGACGTGAATACGAATATCCGGTTCACTTTGGGTACTTGAAGATCGTGCTTGACGCGATCGGGTACATTTATTTGGTTTTGGAATACGAGTATCGGTCCTTTGTGATTTGTGTACAGTGACAGCAGCACAGTCATCTATTATGGTTTCATGAAGCAATAAGGTCGGAAGTGTTGTTTAGGATCGGAGATGTACCTCGATCCACCGTATCCTCCATTATGTGTTTACTTTACCGCTCTTTATGTGCTTCCTATATGAGCGAAAGTTGGTCGTGGTCTCCAACTGGTATGGGACGGTTGGCGACTACTGAGCCTCTCGTTAATATAGGGTTGGTGGTGATTACGTGTTACATGTTTATTATCTTGCTATATTGTTGTGCATTATAACATGTCATATTGCTGCATTAGTAACTTACTGAGTCTTGTCTCATCCCACGCCTTTGTTTTCCTTAGTTTACAGGTTATAAAGTTTTAGCGCAGTGAGACCTTAGTTCGGGGTTTAGCAAGTTGTAACTTAGATTGTTACTTTATTTATCTTTTGTATTGTGAGATCACGGGTTAAAACTAAGTTATGTAAACTTAGTATGTTGGGTGGAATAGAATTGTACTCTTCTTTATAGACTTGTATGTTGGTGCCGACTTGTGAGGTCGAGCCTGTGTACTAGTGTATGTTCCTTATCTATTAATTAGTGGTTTTCCCGATCGTGTTGGTTCGTGGTTGTTTAGTACTGTTGTTTCTTCGGCTCATGTATTCGGTCGTCGAGGTTTTATTTGTTTGGATTTCATTAGTGTTGTTCTCCGGTATATGTTTGGCCATTAAGGTTTTCTAGTTGTTGTTTTGTTATTGAGTTTTTGAAACTCATGGTTTTATCGTGTATTCTGCAGCTTAGTTTTTGGTTTTGAGCTTGTTTGACTCGTTCACATTTGTGGACTTCAGTTATCTTTTTTTTAGTTTAGCGCACCGAGTCGGGGTTCAACATCGGATTTCGGACTCGGGACGTTACAAGCCATGTCTCAAAAGCATTAAAGATGAGGATGGGGAAGAAAGGTGTTGTAGAAGAAAAGGAAACATGAGGAGAAAAAAGGGTTCAAGATGAAATTAAAGAAGAGAAGGGGGTTGTATGAGTATTTAATTTGTCATTCCTTTAGCTATTTTGGATAGAGTTAAAGATTGGGGATTAAGTTAGGTGTGTATTGTGAGAAGAATAGTAAAATGATATATACAAATAGTATGGTATGTAAACCGAGCTTAAGCAAAGTACAATGGGTTATTTTGTCAGTTACCCCAAGTACAAAGATGAATGTTACATGAATTAAGGGCAGTCATAAAAACACTTGTAGGTATAGTCTTTTTATTTGTTTTTGGTTGGTAGGAATCTCTCAATCGACTAGATTAGATTCTTATTATTTTTAAATTTATAAAGTTACTATAATTAGTTATTATATGCCCCATTATTATATACCTGCAAATGACCGTATTAGAAATGGAAAAATATGAATTTCATAGCAATGTTATTCACTCAAATGACACGCTGTGTACTACTATTTTGCAACTCTGATTTGATGCAACGATTATCATTATTGTTCATGTAGTCTTCACTTTCATCACTCAAAGACAACTGATGAAGCAAGAAGTATGATATAACAATGCTATATATAGTTTCCTTGTAATGAGTCGCTAGGCCACCGATGAGCTCTAGCTCAACTGGTACTGTTCACTTTTTTTAACGGAGAGGTCGAGTGTTCAAATCTCACCAGAAACGACACCCTAGTATTTGAAATGGTCGGGTGTTGCCTCACCAGAGGCACTGTTAAGAGAAGTGCCCTATGAGATCTCATATGGCTCATAGACGTTTCAGGTCGGGTGTTGCCTCACCAGAGGCACCGTTAAGAGAAGTTCCCTATGAGATCTCATATGGCTAATAGACGTAAAAACGACACACTGGTATTTAAAAAGGTCGGGTGTTGCCTCACCAGAGGCACCATTAAGAGAAGTGCCCTATGAGATTTCATATGTCTCATAGACGTTTTAGGTCGGGTGTTGCCTCACCAGAGGCACCGTTAAGAGAAGTGCCCTATGAGATCTCATATGGTCATAGACGTTTCATATCCGCGCTCTTGTAATTGTGTAATGTCCTCGACATTGCTCTAAACAACCCTAAAGTTAAGACAAAATTCAATAACATGTAATCACTTTTAAGAGTTTCAACGAAGGCCAAAATCTCGTTTTCTCACTGTCCTTACTCAAAGACAGAGGTAGAGTTCTTTCCTTTTGTGGATGAGACATCTCGCATAAAGAGGCTATAAGAAGGCCAAAAGTGATTACCCCTATCATCCCTCTCTATTATTTTGCTTTACTTTGGTAGCCATCCATACCATAATTTCCTTCACGTAGTCTCATCCATATGGAAGAAGATGGAAGATACAACTATCAACCATCATTCTTCAATGGCTCCAATACCTTCATAAGCCCTTATTCTGTTAGTGAAACCAATGCTAGCATAACCCCTACATCACTTTTGAAATCTAACACCAATGGAGCTCTCCAAGTCACCAACAATCCAAAACCTCGAGGTCGGCCACGTGGTTCAAAGAATAAGCATATACAAAATGAAGAGAAAATACCAGGTTTGGAACCATTTTTCCTCCGAATCCAGCCTGGATCTGACGTTATCTCAAAAGTGCGCAAGTTTGCCTATGAGAATCAATTAGGAGTTACCATTCTCAGTGGTTCTGGGTTCGTTTCAAATATATCCTTTCATGAGCTTATGCCCCATGCTACGCCTATCAAAACTTTTCCAGGACCATTTTCTTTAATCTCTATCACTGGAACTTTTGTGGCATTTCCATTACCATCATTGGATTTTTCTAGTTGTTCTTTTGGTATAACTCTTGCAGGAACTCACGGGAATATCTTTGGGGGGATAATCAACTCGAGTGTTACTGCAGTAACTGAGGTTGTTTTGATGGTCGTAACATTCAAACAAGCACAGATCTATAAGTTGCCCGAAACAAATGGTGGACGGGAGGCGGAGGAGAATTCCGGTACTCTTACCGGATGTAATGGTGTGAACACAGATAATCAATCTCCTCAGCCCTTATGTTCACCTCCACTTTCCTTCCCAAATAATCTCATGACATGGGATCCGCTCTCTTTCTAACCCCTCCCATACTAGTGACAGAAGAAGCATCAAGCGTTCAGATTTCATTTTATTTTTAAACTCATGCACAAGACACATCTTTTTTGCTTTTCTTTTTATCCGTAGTCTTTTTTATGATGAATAATCAATTTTGAGACACAGTTTATTCATCCATATGAATTTCCAGTTTCTGTAACTTTATCATTCAGAGTCAAGCATTATAAGTTTTATGTTTTTCATGTTTTTTGTTCATCAAATTGTAGCTTTAAGATTTATGTACTAAGGATTACTTATTACTTGTGACTTAGGCTTACTTAAGAAATCGAAATTTGACGAACCCAATTCATATGCAATTATGTTGACATAGGAACAATGTAAAAGCACCCCTCGGGTAGCATAGATTTGCTAACAAGATAATTATTTGCACTTTTTAGAGCAAGGAGACTTTAGTTGTATGGATTAGCTTGATAATACAACATTAATAAAATTAATGTGTACTCCTTTCAACTCAAAAGAACAAGGACGTTTCCTTTTCAAGAAAGTATTTTTTGGCATAATGAATATAGTACTCTATTAGCTTGTGTATGAGATTCATCAAGCCAACTCATCTAAAGCAATTAAGTCTGAATTGAAACCACACAATTTATAGGTATTTTAGGAAGATAATTGGTTTTAAACCAATGCCTTAATTTGTGCATTAAGCCAAAGAACCTCCTCCTTTTGGGATGAAGGGACTACCTTGCTTATATAGAGTTATATAAGCCAGAGTAAAATGTTGTTGTGCACAGCGGAAGACTAGCAAACAAATTAACAGAGTATAATAGGATCAATCACAAAGAAGAGAGAGAGATTGGGGTCAATGGACTGACGAAATTTTATTAGAGGCTCACCACCTTCAAACGTTCTAGGTATACAACTATTTATATGAATACAATAGAAACCCTAAAACCCTTAAAAGGTTTAAAAAAAAAAACCGTCGCTATGCGGCCGCATACGACTTGCAAAGATTCCATGCGGACGCCCTATGCGGCCGCATGATTTCTAGAAACTTTATGCGCACGCCTTATGCGGCCGCATGGTTTCCAGTATGCCATACGGCCGCATGCCTTCCAAAATCCCGAATAGTCTGTACCGCGGGGGGCTCCGCCCCCCTTTGAGGCCCGTTACCAGTCTACACGTAATGCTTGAACTTGCCAGGACATCGAGCCATCACATCCAACAATCTCCACCTTGGCGAGCATTCACCCAACCCAACAGAAGATACAAGGAACCAATACCCGAACCATCCTATGTAGACATCGAACCTCCCCATCTCTAACAACTAGAGATGTGTAACAAATCCAAGCAATTCTTGAACTTGTCAGTAGTAACCGACTTTGTCAACATATCAGCAGCATTCTCTGTGGTGTGAACCTTCTCTAACACAACCTCACCCATATCAATCAACTCCCGGATCTTGTGAAACCGCACATCAATGTGTTTCGTCCGTTGATGATAAATGTGATTCTTCGCTAGAAAGATCGCGCTTTGACTGTCACAAAGCAACCTCACTCCACCTTGCTGAATACCCAACTCCTTGACTAAGCCCCGAACCCATAAGGCTTCCTTTGCAGCTTTAACAGCTGTCATATACTCCGCTTCCGTTGTAGACAATGCAATAATGGACTGAATCATAGACCTCTAACATATGGGTCCACCTGCGAGTGTAAACGCATAACCCGTAGTCGACTGCTTCCGATCCAAGTCACCCTCATAATCGGAATCTACATACCCCACAACAGAAAGCTCCTCACTCTGCTTCTCAAACATAATACCATAGTCCACAGTGCCCTTTAAATATCTGAAAATCCACTTGACTGCCTCCCAATGCTGTCTACCTGGATTAGCCATATACTTGCTTACCACACTGATTGCCTGTGCCAAATCTGGTCTAGTACATACCATGGCATACATGAGACATCCCACTGCGCTTGCATAGGGAAGCTTTGACATGTGTTGAATTTCTTCAACTGTAGTTAGGGAATCTGAGGTAGATAAACTGAAGTGATTCGCCAACGGTGTCGTCACTGGTTTTGCATCTCCCATGTTAAACCTCCCTAACACCTTCTCAACATAGCTGGTTTGAGACAACCACAATCTTCTAGATTTTCTGTCTCGACGAATCTCCATACCAAGAATCTTTTTGGCAGCCCCCAAATCCTTCATGTCAAATTCCTTATTTAACAAGGTCTTTAATTTCTTGACCTCATTAACACTTCTACTAGCAATAAGCATGTCATCCACATACAGTAACAGAAAAATAATAGAGCCATCATCAAGGCTTCTCACATACACGCAGCAATCATACTCACACCTTTTATAGCCAATAGTAACCATATAAGTGTCGAACCCAGTGTACCACTGTCGCGAGGACTGCTTTAGCCTATAAAGTGACTTCTTCAGTTTACAAACTAAATGCTCCTGTCCAGGATGACTGAACCCATGTGGCTGCTCCATGAAGATCTGTTCTTCTAACTCACCGTGTAGAAAAGCAGTCTTCACATCCATCTGCTCCAACACCATATCATAGTGTGCTACAAGACCCAACACAATTCTAATCGAAGTGTGTCTCACAACGGGCAAAAAAATCCCATTATAATCTACCCCTTGTTGCTGCGAGTACCCTTTTGCCACTAACCGTGCCTTGAACTTTTCCCCCTCTTTTTCTGATACTGCTTCCTTTCGCTTGAATACCCATTTACAACCAATTGCTCGCTTCCCCTTTGGAAGTTCCACCAACTCCCATGTGTTATTCTTATGAAGTGATTCCATCTCTTCCGCTATAGCAGTCACCCACTTATTTTTTTCTGGACTTTTTATCGCCTCCTGATAAGTATTTGGATCTCCACTACTAAGAACAAGAGCATATGAAACCAAATCTTCAAACCCATACCTGACTGGTGGTCTGATAGTTCTCTTGGGTCTTCCACTTGAAGGAATTTCTTCTTCAACCTCTTGTGTAGTTACCTTGGGATCGGGAAGAGTGCGATCCAAATCCACCTCCGGTAGCTCCACCTCAATAACATGCTCATTACCCCTTTCGTTTTCTGGCACCTATTTCTCCTTTTCTTCATGAGTACACTTTAACATAGCTTTCTCATCGAAAACCACATCCCTGCTGATCACTACCTTACTTGACTTGGGATCCCAAAGTCTGTAACCCTTTACCCCTTTCGCAAAGCCGAGAAAGATACACTATTTGGACTTTGGATCAAGCTTCGATCTTTCTTCACTAGGTATATGCACATAGGATAGACACCCAAGCACCCGAATATTAGAGTAGTCTACCTCAGAACCCGTCCATACCTCTTCAGGAACCTTGCAATCTAGTGACGCCCTTGGTGATCAGTTTATTAAGAAACAAGCTGTACTCACTGCATCTGCCCAAAAACACTTTGCTAACCCTGCATTCAAACGTAGACACCGAGCCCTTTCCGCAATAGATCGGTTTAACCTTTCTGCCACACCATTTTGCTATGGTGTCCTGCGTACTGTATAGTGCCTTTTGATTCCATGCTCCGCGCAAAACTTCTTGAACTCCTTATACGTGTACTCTGTACTATTATCACTTCTCAAACATTTAACCTTTCTGCCCGTTTGATTTTCCACTTCAGCCTTCCACAACTTGAACTTCTCAAAAGTCTCATTCTTGTGTTTCATGAAGTAAACCCAAACCTTCTTCGAAAAGTCATCAATAAATGTCACGAAGTACAGATGTCCATACCTTGATGCTGTTCTCATTGGCCCCCAAACATCAATATGAATGTAGTCAAGGATTCCCTCTGTTGTGTGTTTAGCCGTCTTGAATTGCACTTTGTTTTGCTTTCCAAGAACACAGTACTTACAGAAATCAAGTTTGCAAGTCTTAACACCCTTCAACAGATTCCTCTTATGAAGCTCCTTCATACCTCTTTCCCCAATGTGACCTAATCTCATGTGCTAAAGAGTTGTAGCCTCATCTACTTCAGGTTCAGACTCTACAGAACTAGCTCCACCTACAATAGTGCTACCGAGCAATCTATAGATATTTTTGGGTCCCCTCTCACCCTTCATCACTATCAATGCACCCTTACAAACCCTCATCATACCATCTTTAGATCTATAACTACAGCCATTATAGTCTAAAGTACCCAATGAGATAAGATTTTTAGAAACTTCCGGTACATGTTTAACATCACACAATGTTCGTACCACACCATCAAACATTTTAATTCTAATAGTAGCTATGCCAGTAATTTTACAAGATGCACCATTACCCATAGTAACTACTCCAGAATTAACTGACCTATAGCTGTCAAACCAATCACGATTGGACGTTACATGAAACGAACATGCTGAATCCAGAATCCAGAAATTTGCAGGGCGGTCTGCTATTGATGAAATTGAGAGCATATCACCATCTTCATCTGAACCATCCATAACCACATTAGCTGACGTTGATGAACCAGCACCATTATTGCCTTTCTCCAGACAATCCTGCCTCTTATGCCCCTTCTTCCCACACTTGTAGCAATTTCCCTTGTACTTCTTCCTTGACTATGACCGGGAATTCTGATGATTCTTCGAGTTGTCTCTGGATAGTGACCTCCCATGATCCTTGTTCTCCTTCACATACAGCCCTTCTCCTAGCGGTTCATCAACAACAACTGTTTTCTTTCGTTGATGAAAAGCTAAGAGAGCCTCTGTAACAGGTCCCAACTCAAGAGTATCTTTCCCCCACGTCAACGTAGTTACAAGGTTTTCATACGTTGTGGAAGACGGCAACGAATTTAGCAGCATCAACGCCTTGTCTTCTTCCTCAAACGTCACCTCCACCCGTAGCAAATCATTGATGATTTGCGTAAACGTGTTCATGTGAGCATTGAGATCAGCCCCTTCTACCATCTTAAGCCCATATAACCTTTGCTTGAGATGTAGCTTATTTGACAAGGATTTTGACATATATTTTGCCTCTAAAATTTCCCATACCTTTGTAGCTGACTCTTCATCAATTACATGATACACCAATTCGTCCGCAAGGCACGAACAAATTGTTGAGACAGCCCTCCATTGGAGTTCCTTCCAATCATCCTCCTTTATATCTTCAGGTTTAGTTTTGTTCCGAAGAACCTTCCCTAAACCAGCTTGTACCAAGGCATCCTTAACCCTTCTCTGCCACAAAGCGAAATTCCCCGTTCCATCGAACTTCTGAACTTCTTGTTTGGAAGAAGAGCAACCTGATCCTAAAGCAGACATGTTAACCTGAACCTGGCTCTGATACTAGTTATTGTGCACAGCGGAAGACTAGCAAACAAATTAACAGAGTATAATAGGATCAATCACAAAGAAGAGAGAGAGATTGGGGTCAATGGACTGATGAAATTTTATCAGAGGCTCACCACCTTCAAACGTTCTAGGTATACAACTATTTATATGAATACAATAGAAACCCTTAAAAGGTTAAAGAAAAAAACTCGTCGCTATGCGGTCGCACTATGCGGCCGCATACGACTTGCAAAGATTTCATACGGATGCCCTATGCGGCCGCATGGTTTCCAGAAACTTTATGCGCATGCCTTATGCGGCCGCATGGTTTCCAGTATGCCATGCGGACGCCCTATGCGGCCGCATGCCTTCCAAAATCCCGTCGCCAACAAATGTGATGGTGTGAAGTAAATAGTCGCCAAAAATAAGATAAAATAGGAGATCACTTGCCAAGCTAGTATAGTCAGCATGTCAAATGATGGTTCACTATTCACATACATAGATATAATGACATAAGTACTCAAACACTTAGTTCACTTACATAAATGGAAACCTAGTACAACTTTACTCCTTCATATAGAAAGGAAATTGACATGTGTCCTTGATATATCTAAGGATTAATATACAATTTGGTCTCTAAACTCGCAACGTTTTCCTGATTAGGTTCCAGTACTATAATATTTTTTAATGTGGCACTTGAACTGAACATTTGGGCTTACGGTTAGTCCCCCATCTGACGGAAGTTAACAAAAAAGTTAAATTTTAACTCAAAAGACCAAATTACCCTTATCCTTGATGACTAGATCCAGGTGGACAATAATGGTGAGAGGGAATTTTTTATCTCCTCTCTCCTTTCTCCTCTCTCTTCTCTCTTCTCTCTTCTCTCTCTTTCTCTCTTTAATTGCGGTCACCGGTGCTTCTGAAACTGAACTTGCAAATGAACACTGGTTGACGAATGTTGCCTTGGATATGGAAAACTTGAGGATTGCACTCCGATTTGCCGTCGACTTGAGGATGGTAACCCAACCATTGTAAAACACACAAGGCCTCGACTTCGTTCCCGACAGATCCAACAGCAACGAAGAAATGGTCAAGTTCATGGAAAAGCTCGTCGTCGGCTTGACTCCGGTGACCTAACTTATCGTCGAAGAGCGCAACCTCTTCTCCGTCGCTTACAAGAACGTAATCGGCTCCATCTCTAGAGAATTCGACGCCGTCGCCAAACTGTTAACCCTAGAATCTCAATCCACTACCTGCGTGATCCACCTAAATGACAACCTCCTCTGCTGCATCATTTCCTCCTCCAAATCTTACCCCCATACTTTCTCTCTCATCATCTTCTTCGATGCCCAACAACTCCACGACAAATTGGAGCTCCACCTCACATGGGAACACCCAAAGGCTCTAAAGCCACATCCAATCGGTTAGAATGACAAAAGATTTTCAAAGTTTTGGTTCAATTGACGCAAACCCAACAAACACAGCTCGAGTCTTTAGCCAAATAGTGATAATTCCTCGAAAAAAGAATTAAGTTGCAATATGATCGATAGGTTTCTGATGTTAAACTATTCCAAGATTGAATCTCTTAGGTAAAACCCCCTCAATTTTGAGAATTTCGTTTTTGGGATTTGATTTAAATTTAGGGTTCTTCAGTATTTGTAGAATTTCGGGGGGTTTCCCCTTCTCTCTCCAAACTCTTCTTCTGTGACATCGAGTTTTGCAAATCTCAAGCCACTTTCACCCAATTCGCTGTCAATTCCCTCCCTCACATCCGCCTCGTTCCCCCTATCACAATTACAGGGGGAGAAGGATGAGGTGGCACAATAGAGTATGGAATATGAGAAACAGTGAGGTGGCTTGGAGTCGTGAAGAGGAGAGAGAAAGTGGCGGCGAAACCGCTAGCTACAATATGGGTCTCGCGGTGGTGAGGATGTGGAGGCGACTACGGAGATGACAGTAGTGGTGGTGGTATAAATCGTAGTTAAATTGAATTTACTATACATTCATTTTTCCTTTTATATTTCATGTATTATTTAGTAATTTCATCTCAGCATTATTGTCCACGTGGATTCCCATTCATCACTAATAAGGGCATTTTAGTCATTTTATATAAAATTTAACGTTTCTGTTAACTTTCGTCAGATGGGGGACTAAACGTAAGCCCAAATTTTCAGTTCAAGTGCCACAATAGGAAATATCATAGTACTGGAACCTAATCAGGAATACACTGCAAGTTCAGGGACCAAATTGTATATTAATCCTATGTCTAATACAAAATTTCCGAACTGTTAGGACCTTTATATTAAGATATATTTTGATGATGATTAGCTAGCTCAAACCTCTTGTTTAACCATAACATGTCATGTACAAGCATTATAAGAATCCATATTGGTCAATACTAAGATAATAAGAAATGTCTTGCTAATTACAAAGTAAAATCTTGCTAATTAAACTGAATTACAAGAAGACAACTTGAAGCACCTAACTACCGTGTCAGCAATTAAAGAATAGAAGAAGAAAAATTACTAGAAATGATATTACTAAAATAAAAAGTCAAACTTTGTTGGGAATATGCCTATGAAAATGAATTATATCCATTTGGATATTCCCTTACTCATATTATTTACTTGTAACCATTGCTTAGTCTTAGATAGAGTGACTAGATGGCCTGCATGTCGGACAGTCCGTGGCACTCTAGATTAGGACTTAGGATTAATCAAACAGCTGTATTGATGAGAACATAGAAATTTTTCTAGTTAATAAGTCTGATGGTTCAAAAGGAAGAGGCTCTAATACAACGCTATTGAATTTACTCAAAGCTTCGACAACCATGCTGGTACCTAGGAACTAAATCAAAGGACAAAAGTTAATCTTAATGCTTACGTGGATAATGTTAAAGGCTTATATTCCCAGATATCCTCTTAGATTTTCTAAAAACCTTTTCAGACATCTATCATTTCCCTTCTGTGTATCTGTGCAAACCCATTTATTACCCAACAGATACTTTCCTTTTTGGTGATAGCTCATGCATCAAGTTATCTCAAGAAGCTATCCAAAATTCACTACCTGCCAAAAGGCTACTACACGACAGCTTATAAAGATGCTTTATAACCTAACTCCTGAACACATCAAGACCTTCATCGAAATCTTTTATCCAACAGTCAAAATAGTGTACTCAAGTACATCAGTGCATTCACTCAAACGGCTAGAAGAAAATCAAAGCCTCCAACGACTACCTCACCCTCTCTGTCTATTTAAAAAGGACCTCTTCTCAGTTCAAAATGTGGTGGATCAAGTGTAGATCTACGATGACGACAAAGATCACAAATCTCAGAGCATCAAGATAAGAAGTGGAGATAGATCCAAAACTCCATAGACAAACATATTTACTTGGTCAAAAACCCAGTTCTTGATTTTGGGCTTTCACCTCTTCGAAAGTCTTAGTCCCTAGACTTCAAAAAATCAATCCATTTTAGCAATGATCAAGATCATAGGAAGTCCATTCGAGGAGAAGAAAAAAGAGAACAAAGATGTCCAGGATAGAGCACACACATAATTTTCATATCTTACTATGAGCACCCCAATCCGCAAATCGTTCAACTTCGGGCTTTTTTCGCTATCGGACTTCTCTCTGTGATTGTGTTCGATAAATGTGAAAACACATTTATTTTGGAAAAATAGAGTCGCCACTCTCGTTTATAAAGTAAACGGGAGAAAAACTGAGATTGTGGATTTGGGAGCCAAGTTACGAATTGCGAAGGTTTTACGCACCCATCTCACCCTTTCGGTCTATACATGTTTGCATGCTCGTATTTAAGTATCGCAGGTTTGTTATTTTATGTGAATGGAAATGTATTGCGGAGTATTCAGATCTCCTTGTACAAATATAATACATGTATTTACATATCAAATGTATTGAAATAAATATATATACATTTCAAGTTTATTTACATATTTAAATGGATTAACGAGTGGAAGGGGTTACCTTCTGTCGTTTTACAGAATTCGGGCCAAGTTCTAGGCCATTGTCGTTTTACAGAATTTGGTATTTCTTTCATGAGTATCTTGACTTGGCTAGGTGCGACTACTCTATTCAATAGCTCTACAATTTTTGGTGGTCTCAAGCTGGCTCGATTCAGTTCACTCTCATTCCTTCCGTGGTTCTTTAGCATCTATGGAAGTCTCGAAACAAGGCTGCATTTGAGGGGACTCATTCTACTTCTCGGGGAATTATTCTTGCTGCTCAAAATGAGATCAATTGCATTCTTAAAGCTGACAGCTTTAATGTAATTAACTGGTCCGTGAGTGGCTCTAAGGTTGAGCGTCCTAGGCGAGTTACTATTCAGGCAGTATCATGGCTGAAGCCTCCTATTGGGCTTGTTAAACTTAATACGGACGGCCTCGCCGACCATCATCATACTTGTCCCTGCGAGCTAAGGATGAGTCGAAGACCCAGTAAGTTACCACTATGCATCTACATGGCATGCTGACATGCAACACAGTTTATATATCAACAATATTATGATATAACCGTTCTATACAATAACAACATGTAACAGGTAGCATGTGATAACTAGTAAATCCTGTACTACCACGAGAGGCTCAGCTGCCGCCAACCGTCCCATACAGATTGGAAATCGCGACCAACTCGCTCATACAGGGAGCACATAATAAACTGTAAAGTAAACACGCATGAGTGGATACGAGGGTCGAGGTACACCTCCGACCGTTTCCAACCTTATCACCTCTTCAATCATATAAGTGCGGAACCGACTCAATCAATTTAAACGTGCTCTAGACCGATGCGTCCTTGATCCCTTACAACTCACAGGGTCACACGGTCCGGTCTCCACCTCAGCTAGCTTGAGATATGCCAAGTTTCAACCATCCGCTAGGGCCAGTAGCAAAAAGTCCCAGATTCATCAATAACCCCAACAACGATGTTCCACTAGCTTTCCGCCCTCATGAAACGTGGGTGGAACCATGACTTACCGGTATCAATTATCAATTCCAACTGTTCACATATCAATTGATAGCATCCCATCATTAAACCATGTTGTTCAATTCAATCCAATATTGTACTACACATATTTTCACATATGCTAGCACATTAATAAAAAACTCCGTAAAGTCAAACATCTAATTTTTCACAAGCGGTGTGAGTATGATTATTGCGAGTATCTGGGGAGCCTTGATGATGGTTATATTATTTTTCTGTTACTGTTTGTGGATGACATGCTTATCGTTGGTAAGAGTATGAACGAGGTTATTAAATTGAAGACCTTGTTGAGCAAAGTGTTTGACATGGTGGATTTGGGGGCAGCCAGGAAGATTCTTGGGATGGAGATACGCAAAGATATGAAATCTAGAAGATTGTGGTTGTCTCAAGCTGGCTATATAGAGAAGGTATTAGAGAGGTTTTAACATGGGAAATGTAAAACTTGGGAGGACACCATTGGCGAATCACTTTAATTTATTTATCTCAGATTCCCCAAAGACAGGTAAAGAGATTCAAAAGATGTCAAACGTTTCATATGCAAGCGCAGTGGGATGTCTCATGTATGCCATGGTTTGCACTAGGCCTGATTTGGCACAAGAAATTAGTATGGAGAGCAAGTACATAGCAAATTCAGGTAGACAACATTGGGAGGCAGTCAAGTAGATTTTCAAATGCTTTAGGGGAACTAAGGATTATAGCATTATGTTTGAGAGGTAGAGTGTGGAGCTTTCAGTTGTAGGGTATGTTGATTCAAATTATGCAGATAACTTGGATCGTAGGAAGTCAACTATGAGTTATGCATTTACCCTTGCAGAAGGACCTATATGTTAGAGATCTATGGTTCAGTCAATTATTGCATTGTCTATGATTGAGGCGAAGTATATGGAAGTTGTTGAAGCTGCAAAGGAAGCTTTATGGCTTCGGGGCTTAGTCAGAGAATTGGTTATACAACAAAGTGATGTTACATTGTAACTGTCAGAGTGCAATTTTCTTATCGAAAAATTATATTTATCATTCACGGACCAAGCACATCGATGTGAGGTATTACAAGATTGGGAAGTTAATTGATATGGGAGATATTTTGCTAGAGAAGATTCACACCACAGAGAATGATGCAGACATGTTGACGAAGCCGGTTACTACTGACAAGTTCAAGCATTGCTTGGATTTGTTGCACTTCTCTAAGTGTGAGAGATGGGTAGTCAAGTCTTATAGAGGTGCCAACTACAGTTTTCAAGTTGTTGGGTTCTTTTATCTTCTAAGGGGTAAATGCTCACCAAGGTGGAGATTGTTAGAATGGATGGCTCGATTGAGAGATGCGTGACCGTTCACTGAGCGCAAGAGTGCGGGTGGAATGGTCGCAAGACGCAATTGTGCAGAATGCGATAAAGTCGTCCTAGTTATTGGAGCGGTCGCGTGGCGCGAGCGCGGGATTTCGGGCTGAGCATTCAGTAGTTGGCACAATGTAGCGCCACTTAGGATGGCGCGACCGCGCCGTGCCGCAGCGTCAGTGTCTGACTTTCCCTGTTTGTATATAATTAGGGCTTGCTCTTGTATCCTATATATAAGTTGTAACCCTAAAACGTGTATAATGTTGAGATATATATATCAATATAGAGCAGTATTAAAACTTCAAATTCTCTCTTCTCTTCCAATTATCAATTGTTTAATAATTGTTATTTGCTCAATTCATTGTTTTTGTGCTTCCGCTGTCGCACAACAGTAAAGTTGAAAAAATATAAAGATTGTAGGCTTAATTTTAAAAATTTGACTTTTTAAGTAAAACATACAAAAATAAAATAGTAGACTCTTTTTGAACTCGTACATAGTTAACTGCTGACTTTTCTAAATACAGAAACTTAATTGGCACACCATACACAATTTTGATAAAATTGGAATATCAAATGGGTTGAGGATCGAATTTACTTATAAATTCTTCTTAATAAAATGAAGAAAAAGTATATTAATGGTGATGCAGTGGAAGAATCTACCAAAAAAGAGTAAGACAGAGATTAATGACAAAAAGTTTGATTAACAATCACTAATTATCAGTACCAGTTGTTTTGTTTTTTTCCTTTTTTAAAAAAATAAAATTATTTTGGTGTTGAATGAACTTGACCAGTAATTCCTCATATATATATATATATATATATATATATATATATATATATTGACCAAAGGCAGGTTGAATTGCACAGTTTAACTAACTAACTAACAACTCCAACCCACTTCATGATCATCCCTCCCTCTTTATACCAAACTTGGGGGGTTGTCTTGTATTTCACTTATGAAATCATTCTAACTTGATTATAAAGTCAAAATCTCTCTCTCCCTCCCCCAATATAAGGATTTAATTTTCACCATTTAATTCCAATTCTAATAAAAGCTTCATATACTATATCTATATGAAGCAATGAGAGATCGTATGGAAAGGTTATTAGTTCTTCCTTTCTCTATTGACTGCATTTCTCAGTCCAGTACTGCAATTGTCACTACCACCCAACCCAAGAAACCAGACACATTCGTATCAAGTATGCTCTCTCTCTCTCTCTCTCTCTCTCTCTCTCTCTCTCTCTCTCTCTCTCTCTCTCTCTCTCTCTCTCTCTCTAGTAGGAGTAAATACTGAGCACAACAGTGATATCACGTCAATCTAGTTTGCTGATTCGATAGATTGCGATCCGGTAATGATAACATGACGTGAATATGACCGTTGCACTCAATATTTTTCCGACTCGTAGGAACTATCACCAATGAGATTGATTGAATGTTGGCATTTGACATTATATTACTATATATTTGAAGGAAAAAAAGAAGTAGCTGAGAGGTCAACGGGGGCGAAAATGAAGAGGTCTTGGTCGTGGGGATATTTAGCTCTTCGAAGATCTTTCACTTCCCGTGGAATACACAAGCTGATCACAACTTTGAAAAGTTTTTCTCAATTATTTGGTTAGTGATAGATTGGTAATTCTTAATTTGCTTTTATTTAATACTCTTTTTGGCCTAAAAAATAGTTTTATTTCACAAGTTAAATTTTTTCAAAGGTTTTAGTTTTATTTGTTTGTACCTACTTTAAATTGTACAAAAATTATATATATTTTTAAAATAAAACTATTTTTAAGACAAATAAAAATAAAAATGAAATTACTATTCCGTCCATAAATTATTGTCTTGTTTGACCCGGCACACGGATTAAGAAAATACAATTGACTTAATTATTAATATTGGTATAGTGTGTTATTTCCTTTAATGTTCGTGTACATGTGGCCCATAATTAAAGTATGAAAAAAAAATAAGGGTAAAATGGTAAAAGTAATGTCCTAAAAAGGAAAGTTTCAAATAAAACAATTATTTAGGGACGAATAAAAAATAAAAGGAAGACAATAATTTAAGGTCAGAGGGAGTATTTTTTTTTTTTAGGACGGAAAGGATACAAATCAGAAAAGCATGTGGCATGTGCATAATTATCTCGTTTCTATCATCACTTATTGAAGGTAATTTCTTTCCATGAAATCTTTGATTTCTTTGAGTTTATTTAGCTAGGAATTAGGGGTTTTGAGTATTATTGTTTAATGAGTGAAAACTACAAATTTGCTACGGGTCGGGTGGTATTATAGGTCGTCCCATTGATTTTAAAAGGGACGGGTTCACTCCATGTGCTCGTAGAGAGAAAGAGAGAACTTGGCATAAAGAAACCCTAAAAGGGAATTATGAGAAAATAAATATTTAAAGATGGTCACGTGAGTCTCAGGTAGGTATTTTTCGTCAACTCCAAAACGACGATGCCTAAACAGAAAGTGCGATTAAATGAAACGTTATAATTGAGGGGGGCATATTGCTTCAATTGATGGTTAAATGCATAAATTTGAATCTGATCCATAGTTGAGGGAGGGTTATTGTAATTTTACCCTTGTATTATTATGTTCGACATCAGTTTAATAGGAGTAGTTAACATACCAATCTTAAATTAGAGTCCGTTTGGTGTAGCATTTTAAAAACGCAGCGTTTCTAAAACGCAGATTATTTAAAACGCGGCTTTTTTCTTTATAAATGCGTTTGGGATATTATGTCAAAACGCTGCTTTTTATTCCCTACTGCGTTTTAAAATCTGCGTTTTGGGAAAAAGCTAGGAATTCCAGCGTTTTAAAACGCAGCTACGTTTTGAAAACGCAGCGTTTTTTATCGCAGCATTGAAACGCTAAATTAAGGAATAAGCTGCGTTTTAATTCTGCGTTTTGGCCAAAACGCGCGAACAAACAGGCTCTTAGTTGTATTAGATTTAAGATATCAATTTATTTAGAAAAAATAGTACTTCCTCTGTTCCTTAATTATTGTCATATGTGACTGGCACATGTACATATTAAAAAAAATTAATTGACTTTATTATAAATATTGGTATAATATGTAATTTTTTAAAAAAGATTATCATTAAAATTGGAAGAAAAAGTAAGGGTTAAATGAAAAAAGTGTTTTCCAAAAAGTGTTTTCCATAATTATCTCATATTAATTGTATTTTATCTTGGACAGTTACCATAACTGTTTCATGTTAGTTTATTTGAAAGAATAATAACAGTATAATGCTAATGTTTCATAATTTTGAATTTTCAAATTTGTTTCCTGTTGAATTCATTCATAGTTTTCTTAATTTTCAGGTTTTGAACATTTACAGTAATTATTTTACATTAAAAGTAATTTATTGATTGCTTCTTAGATTTAAGATGTTGGCTTATTCGGAAAAAATAATGCTTAGACTTTTTTTTGGTGCAAAAAAATGTTTAGACTTTCAATATATAATCCTAATTTTGCATCAATTTTAAAAAGAATCTTTTTTATTGCTATTAATTGCAATATAATTAAATTCTCTTCCAAATTGGTTACTAATTAAATCAAGTTTCGATAGATGTTTAGGTTTTGTTTAGTACTCGCTTCATCTCAAATTAATGTTCTCTATTCGTTTTTGAGACGTCCTACAATGATTGTTTCATTTTTTCCGAAAGAGTTTTTAAGCAAATTGTTCATAATACGTTATCAATTGTGAGATGATAAAAGATAAGGAATCCATTGATTTGATAGTTTGAGAGCATTAAAGGAAAGTTAAATAAAGTCAAATATTTTATTAAAACTCGTGTAAAATCTATAAGAGATATTTATTTTGGGAAGAATGAAGTATGTTTTTTCTTAGTTATGTAATTATTGGATTAAAAATTAGGAAAAAAATACCAAAAAGTCTCCCAAAAAAGAATCTCATATCCAAAAGAGATATGATATTACGAGCTCGAGCTTATGGTATTATTACAAGCATTAGGGTTATTTCCATTAGATCAAATTTTACTTAGATTTCTACACTGTCAGATCAAAATTGTCATTTTCTAAGTAATGACGTAGGCATTTCAAATTATCACCAACTTAACAACATTTAACAATCTAACGGTACTAACATTAAAGCTTGTAATAATACCACAAACTCGAGCTCGTAATATCATCAATCTATTCAAAAAGTCTCAAACATAGTTAGTCTTTTAGAATTTGTCATTTGAACCGGAAAGAGAAACTTTAAATCACCTTGAATTATGATTTTTGATTGAGCAAATTAAATGAGATTAATATGAAGCATATATTATAACTTTTGAATATTAGTAGGAAACAAAAATATGTTTAAAGGGGTGAATATATATTAAAACTTAGTCGGGAAAGTTTTAACGTCTCTGTGGTCCACCAAGTGCGTAAATCAGCAGTTGATACGGTATTTTTCTCGATAACTTAACCATAATTATTGAGTTTGAGTCATGGGAATGCATTATAACCGATAGGAAAAGCTATTCTGGCCATGTGGTCTTAAGTCTTACCTTAATGGTACTAAACCTATCTTATTCTTACCAAAAAAATGTTAATCAAACCTTAATTTGATGCTTATGTTGCAGTTTATGGTGAAGAGAAAGAGGAGATTGAGATGGAGATAGGGTTTCCAACAGATGTGAAGCATGTCACCCACATAGGGTGGGATGGATCTATGAGTAGTAACCCAGTCAAAGGCTGGGAAAATCTCAAAACGCCAGAATTGCTTTCTTTTCCATCGATTTCTTTGAGACAGTTTGAGCTCGCCATGACTGCACAAGCAAGCACGCCTGTTGGTTTATCGACTTCTTGATTACGGATTGAGTTGTAAAAAAGAAGATTTAACGGCCTTGTTTGCCTTCATGGGTTTTTTTTCTTTTGTTGTTCGTAGTATTTTTCGTAGTTTTTTTCTCTCTGTTGATTTTTCATGCTATCATTACAAAACTACGAAAAAAAAAAAAATTACAAACTGCGAATCCAAACGAGGCTTGTTGATGATTTGAGTTTTATTATTGATGCAATAGGTGCAAATCAATTTCTTGTTATCGATTTATAATCCCTCTGTCCAGGGTCAGTCCTGACATTATAAGGCCTCTGTCTTAAATTTAAAATTAGGTTATAAAATTAATCAAATTAAAATAGGGTTAGAGACTCAAAAATCATATTAAGATTTATTTTTAACTTCTTTTAACAAATTGTTACAGAAAGAAAAAGGACACCACAAATAGTCAAAGTCACTGCATAGAGACTCAACATAAAGCAGCAACCCAGAGATAATCCAAACCAAACAAATTAAAAAGATTAAAATAAAAAAATAAAAATTGGAAGGAAAAAAACAAACAGGGAGCCTATCACCAAATTTAACTAAGTAACCCTTTCTACATCTCTCTCTCTCTCTCTCTCTCTCTCTCTCTCTCTCTCTCTCTCCTTTCTCCCATATGCCATTTGTTAAACTTAAACACTTAAATAAAATCTCCTTCCTTTGTTTGTCTCTCATCTATTTTTCTCTCTCACACTCGAGTACTAAGTTCGGATCAAAGGCTATTAAATAAGAAGAATCAATCAAAAATTTTATAGCAGAAAAGGGAAACTAGAAACTTACTTGAAGAATCAAGAATGCACAGATGTGGGGCCCGTACTTATGAACGAATTCTCAATCGATTTTATTTTTGTAATCACAATTGTAGATGGTGTTGGGGCGTATGTCATAGTTGATCAATTGGGTATGGAAAAATCTTCGAGTTTCGAAAAATGCCTAGACCAATGAAGGGAGAAAATTTTCTAGAATATTATGGAATGTTGCCATAATCGATGCATGAGATTAACGAGGGAGGGGAGAAGTTGAGGAGCCAACTCTCGGAAGAGAAACACACGGCGCGATTCGCTAAGAAGAAATTAAAGAAAAGAAGTGATAACTCTATAATGTTAAAAAATAATACTCCCTCCGTTCCAGACAAAGAGTCCACTTTTCTTTTTTAAAAGTCAACATGTGACTAAATCAAATTAAAATTTTACATATTTTATTTTTCTTTTAGGAAATAAAATTTTATTAATTAAAAACTATTTTAAAAATACTATAGATTGCAACTTTAAAAAATTTATAAAAATTACTAAATTTATATTAATTATCAATTAAATTTTAATTAAATTGACCAAAAAAAATCAAAAATAAACTCTTTGCCTGAAACTATCGGAGTAATAATAAGCTTAAAGTTTTGCATAAAATTGGGCCCCTTAAATTTGGAGCCCCGTTCAATCACTTATAATGAAACAGGCTGAGGGCCGGGCCTACCTCTGTCCCAAGAAGACTGTTTGATTAATATTTTTCTCTATCCCATAACGTTTGTCCACTTTAAAAAGTGAAACAGTAGTATTATTTTAGTTTCCGTGTATTAATAAGTTTTAGAGATGGGCATCACCCACTTTAATATTCTAGTATTCGCAATGTTCTCTCCATTTTATTTAAAAAGTCATATTTAAAAAAATTAATAATCAAGTTAAAATTGAATTTAGTTATAATTATAAAAAAAATTGAACATAAATATATATATATATATATTTAAAGTTGGTGAGGATGCCTATAAGTGTGCCACCTCATCTAACTTTTGGTTGTTTTGATTCTCAAGCCTCCAAGTAAGCATGACCTTTGGAGTCTTAAGCCTCCAAGTAAGCATGACCTCATCTAACTTTTGGTTGTTTTGATTCTCAAGCCTCCAAGTAAGCATGACCTTTAGAGTCTTAAGCCTCCAAGTAAGCATGACCTTTAGAGTCTTAAGCCTCCAAATAAGCATGACCTTTGGAGTGAAATGACTTTTCATTTCTAAGTCATTAGCTAATAACAATACCTAATAATAATAGGTTTTACAATATGTATTACTATTAGGTAATACTAATAGGAGAAGAGCTTTAGGAAATAAAATAATATTGTCAATGAGATTTGAACCCACACCCTTTTAAATATGATTATACACCTTAAACCAACTCAACCAATTATATTATATGTAAAGATTTTAAAAACATATTATATTATTCTATAAATTATTTTATAATATAAACCAACTAGATTTTATTTTTATATATGATAATCTCTCCATGTCAAATTGAGTCTCATATTCTTATTTAAAACGTCATAAAATAATATATATAATATGTGATCCATATTAACAAAAAATTTAAATTATTTATTCAAAATTGATGCTTATGTTTTATTGATATTTGTGTAAATTTCTTTTCAAACGATAGTGTATAAAAAATATGTAAATATATATAGTATCCAATTAAATATTTTTAATTATTGAATGATCTCCAAAAATTATTTCAAAAATATAATTACAATTCTTAAACAATTCTCATTTGTTCAGAAAAATGTTATATTTCTTCAATATGTCCCAAAGTAAATATTTTATTTTTAATTTTGTAAATTTTTTCAAATATTTGTCTAAAATATCTTTACTAAGTGCAAGATGAAAAAAAGAAATAAAAAAACTCAATAATATGATATCATTAAAGGGTACTAAAAAAATTTTAAAAATGTATAGAAACAAAAATATATGTATTGACCACCAATAAAAAAATACTTATTTTGAAACGAAAATATTATAATAAACAACTACCAATTTGCATATATTGACAAGACTTAACTTTTGTCAGACATGAAGTCAATAAACATCTATATTCAATAATGATAATTTTTTTCAAAAATATTTTTAAAATGTATCAATTGAACACAAAAGTTAATTGCACCCGTGCATTACACGGGCTTCTAACTAGTAACATGTTTATAATATAGTACTTATGTGAAAGGTAAAGTCAAAAAAATTATAAAGATTGTAAGCATAAATTGTGAAAGTAAATTCTTGAAACGAAACATTAATAAAATGAGTAATAATATGTATACCTAAAGTGTGCACCAAATTTACATTTGTTATCTTTTGGTTCAGAGACTTCTAAGTGGTAAAACTCACAAATCATTTAACCAATTAAAAGATAAAAGTGTAATTTTGGTACACACTTTAAGTGTGCATAACATTACTCTAATAAAATAAGAATAATGCTATGCGCACTTAAAGTGTGCACTAAATATGCACCAAAATCTCAATGGGCATCTTCTAATTGGTTAAATAATTTATAGGTCCTATCACTTAATAATTTATTGACCAACCAAAAAATATTAACAAAAATTTTTAGTGCACATTTGGTGCAGGTGTACATAACATTACCCATAAAATAATCTACTTAGCATTAGCATGAAAATGAGGAAATAATACAATAATAAACTTTTGGTATTTGTTTGATTTTTCACTTTTACCCTTATTTGAAATGAATAAAATGCTAAATTTTTCCTCCTAAATTTTAAATATTTGTGAACTTATGAGCATGAATTTAAATATTTTAAATTCCTTCCCATCCAAGCAATGGATCTCATATATTAAATTGTAATAATTAAAAGGGGCAAATGGTAAAAATATTTTTTTTAAAAAAAGAAAGTATCAAACATGACAAGTTTTTTGGAACGGATAAAAAGGACAAGAAGAAAATAATTTAGTAAATACTTCCTCCGTTCCACACAAATAGTCACGTTTAAAAATTTTAATTATTAAGAAATATATTAATGTCATTAAATTTTATCATAATTACAAAAATACTTAAACACAATTAAAATAATTACAACACAAATAAAAAATAAAAATTAAATATTATAAAAATTATAAACATAATTTTTTGAGAGTGGTCTCTTTACGTAAAGGACTTTTTAAACTCTTTGCCTATGAATTTAGTAAATTTATTTGAAGGTACATTTTTAGGACAAAGATAGAACAACACTTTAACAAATTATAAGTCATGTTTGATTAGTTTTATGGACAGGTGCTTATAACTTATGATTTATCATAAGTCATTTTAGATGTGTTTAATTTTATTTATAAATAAATAAATTATAAATCATGTACAAATCACTTAAAGCACATGTGAGTCATATATTATAAACACTAAATATGGTGCTTATTTCTACTTTTCAAAAACAAGCAAGTCATCATCTTTAACAAAACTTTCTATATCTCAAGATTATCCCTAATAATAATAATAATAATAATAATAATAATAATAATAATAATAATAATAATAATAATCATAGTAGTAATAAATAATAATAGTAATACATAATAAATAAACATAATAATTAAAAAAATGTAAGAATAAATAAATAATAGTGAATAATAAAAATAAAAATATATATTAATAATATATATTAATAGTAAATAATAATAAATATAATAATAATGCAAAAAATATTTAATGGTGAAGGTATTTTAGTCTTGAGAACTTTTTCAAATTATCAATACACTAACTTAAAAGATAGTTCATTAGCACTTTAAAAAGTTAAATAAAACAACACCAGTTCATAAATCATCAATTATAAATAATCAATTATAAATCATTAGCTATAAGTCAAGTTATAAGTCATTTCTCATTGCTAAATCAATCGCTCTCGTAAATACAAAAATTAAGATTGAAAAAAACAATTAAGATCCCCTTCCTAAGAATAAACCCTTCTCAAATTAGAAACATTTTGTGATTATCAAGAACTTACATCACAATCAGACTCCACAACCGATCCGATTATCGGATAAGATTTCACGGGCTAGCTCAAAACGTGTCAATCCACAGGGGTAATGAGCAGAGATCTAAAGTATATAATTCTTTGAATTTCAATTTCCCAGTTTCAAGACCTAGAAATTTTTCCAGGAAAACAGAAAAAAAATTAAAAATTAAAAAGAGAAATTAAAAACTTGAAAAACAAAGAGAGAGAGAGAGAGAGAGAAATGTAGGCATCATAGCGAGCCAAGAGCTGATTAAGAACAGAGCAATGGCTTTCTGAGATGCCCTAATTTTGTTTTCGATCCTCCAACGACTCTGCTTGAAAGAGACAGCTTTCCGAGACGGCCGTGGGGAAAACAGTCAAGCGCCTCGGCAGTCTATCTTTGGAGGAACTCTGTTTAGGGTTCTTTCTTTCTTCTAAAACCTCTTTATATAGCCCCCATTATTCTTCCGTTTTAGAATAGGGAATTGCTATTCCAACCCCCCTTTTTGCTGAGTTTACCCCCCTTGGAATATTACAAAAATTGCCACAATATAAAAAGACTTATTTACCCTTAAAAATTTTAAGAACCTAAGATACTGTGCGGCACCCCCGGCCGCACGCCCTAAGGTATGTGCGGCACCCCCAGCCGCACGCCTTAAGTATGTGCGGCGGACTGCCGCACATTCCTGTGTGCCGGGGTGCCGCACACTACGTGAATACGGCTCGCCTTGCGTTAACCGAATCGGAGATCGCGGTGAAATGATAGGGACATGACCCGAGATGGAGGAAATGATGTTAGATCTTTTTGATTGGTTTGAAATTAGCCTTGGTTTCGATTTTTGATTGGATTAAATTCATTGTTTGTGATTGTCATTGTTTTTTTTTTTTTTTTTTTTTTAGGGAAACAGGACGGCACCGCTAAATTTTATTAATAAAATAAAAAATAGTACAAACTTGAGGGGGACAACCAGCCTTGCCCTTATAAATGGGAGGACGGAGGAGCCTGACCTCGAAATGGAAATACAAACAATCAATAAGAAATTCTAACATGGGGAGTATCAATAGCATCTAACATAATAAGACCACGAATGGACCTTGGCAAGGCCTGCAAGGAGGAAAACATAGAGTCCTCATGAGAATCACAAGCTAAGTTAGCCAAGCTATCAGCAACTGAGTTGGCTTCGCGAAAGCAATGCCTGAAAGAGAAACGACGAGCAGTCTGAATATGAAGAAGCTCGCGGAAGAAATAGGCAAATTTCCATGGAGAAGAATGACCCAAAACGAGACAATCATGAAGGACTTTAGAATCCATCTCAATGATAACATCAAAGAACCCTTGGTCTGAAAGCCAGCAAACACCATAATGGAGGGCACGAATTTCAGCCTCCATATTGGAACATGATCCAAAGAACCGAGAATATGCAAAAATCATTCGACCCGAACTATCTCGCACAACTCCTCCTCCGCCACTACAACCCGGATTACCCCTACTAGCACCATCAGAGTTGAGCTTAAACACATCTCGCGGAGGCTTATCCCAAGAAATCTGTTGAATACGAACTTCTTTTGTTCGTTTAAAACGAATTGTCAAACAACTATGAATGTCGGAAACACTCAAGCCTTTAGCTTGAAGAATAAAGATAAATTCTTGCTTGATAGCTTTGATAATGCTAACAACAGGAAGCCTGGAGTTGTCAAAAACTGCTTTATTTCTAAATTTCCATAGGTGCCATAAGATTATGGATGGAAGAATAGAGCAAGCCAAAGAATTGTGCTGCCACCAAGCAAAGCAATGCTGAGGAATAGAGCGAAGAGGAGAATTAATACCATAAGCTGTACCAAAAAGAGTCCAAACTTCAAGAAGAACTCGGCTAGATAAGAAAACATGATCAAAAGTTTCAATACTTCCCAAATCACAACAAGAGCATTTAGAAGCAAGAGAAAACCCTTTACTCCAAAGGCCTTCATCCAAAGGTAATTTTTTCCGCTTAATTTCCAAAGAAAAATACCGATCTGCCGAGGAAGAGAAGAATGCCATATATATTTCGAAGACAGCAGCGAGGGATTAGCTGGCTTCACAAGGGAGAGAGCTGAAGAAATCGAAAAAACTCCCGAAGGGGAAAGATCCCAGACTGGAAAATCATCCTTGGCATCAATAGAAATGCGCCGCTCTCGAATAGATTGAATTGTAGATTGCGACGCAACAAGAACAATGGCATCGTTGATGGAATTATCATTCGGAAAATGTCTTTGACAAGAGCAACTCACAATCCGCCGGCCGAAGAAGGCGTGATCTTTAATCCAGCTTGTCATACCAAATAGAGCAGCTTCCTTTGCCGATAATCCGAAAATGTGAGGCTCAAGAATCCGTCTAGCCTTAATCATCCGCGACCAAACGTGGGATCCTTTGGAGAGAACAAGAGGGATGAGAACTGGAGCGATTTTGCCCGCATGAACCGGGACCACAGATTGGTGTGACCGAAATCGCCACCAAATTCGAAGACCATAAGCTTGAATTAATTCCGATATCGAAGGAATACCAATACCACCCTCCGACGTAGGCTTACAACATGCCTTCCAAGAAATCCAATGACTTTTATATTTTCCTTCAAGTCGACCCCAAAAGAAATTAGCCGAATTCTCTCCATAGGATATCACCGAAACAGAGGATCCAAAGAGGCAATTTGATAAGTAGTGATGGAGTGCAAGACATATTTAATGAGCGTAAGACGACCACTGAATTTAGGAAAGGGCTCATCCATGTAGAAATCTTATTTTGAAGTTTTAAAATGAGCCCATCAAAGTACTTTACGTTTTCGACCAAAGTAAAGAGGGCAACCAAGATAAATGATAGGAAGATGACCTGCTCGAAAACCCAAAATAGATTCAATGGCCTGGGATCGAACCGGAGGAGTACTTGGATGAACATAAAAGAACTCTTTCCCACGTTGATCGCTTGACGACATCCTCTCATAGTTAGAGAGTAATTCCTTATGCTTTAAAAGAGAATTTTTACCACCATTGCAAAATATAACTATATCATCGGCGAATGCCAAGTGAGATATTATAGGGCATCCGCTAATCGTCGAATAGATCACACCAGAGATTGAGAGTGAAGTCTAGCAATACTTCGACTAAAAACTTCGCCGCAATAATAAAGAGGCTCGGAGATAAAGGATCACCTTGACGTAACCCTCGAGAGGAGTGAAAAACCCGTAGGATCTCCATTAACCAAGACCGAGAACCGCTTATCGATAAAAGCCTCCAAATAAGGTCTATAAAAATTTCATGGAAACCAAATTTGCGAAGGACCTTGGTTAGGAAAACCCAAGATAGACGATCAAAAGCCTTGGCCATGTCTAACTTGAGAATAATATTAGAACCAGAGACCTTCTTTCCCAGATGACGCATCATCTCCTGAGCAAGCAAGATATTATCCTGAATCATACGCCCTTTAGTAAAAGCACTTTGGTTGTCTGAAATGATTGAAGGGAGAATATTGGAGAGTCGTGAGGATAAGATCTTTGAAATAACCTTATTACAAAAGTTGCATAAACTGATCGGACGGAAATCCTTAAAGGAATAGGGTCTCGCTTTTGGGATCATGACAATCAAGGTACTAGCCCAGGCTTTAGGGATGGAGAAACCAAAAAACTCAAGAATAGCCTCACGTAAATCTTTACCAATAATATCCCAAAGAAGAAGTGTAGAATTTTCCGAAAAACCATCCGGCCCAAGAAGACTATCTCCTCCCGCATTTTTGACACTGTTAGAATTTCGTAGGTAAAGGGGAGCAATAAGGAGAGAGTTCCATTCGTCCGAGATCAAATTTGGGATCATGTCCAAATTATAATCGGAAGACATTCCTTCCGATTGAAGCCGGATCCGAAAATACTCAACACAGCTCGTTTAATATCCCGATCGGTAGATAAGAGATTTCCATTCCCATCATGAATAGAGTGAATATGAAGGCGCCTTTGGGTCTGTTTAACAGAAGCATGGAATAATTTAGTGTTACCTTGCCCCTCTTTGAGCCATTTGAGGTTTGACTTTTGTCTCCAATACTCCTCCTCACGAGACAAAAAAAGGCGGTATTTGGCTTGAGCTTCCATGAGATTAGACCTATTAGCATCGAATTATTAAGCTCAAAAAGCAATTCTTTTCCGTAACATCCTCCTCAAGATTGCGAAGATTAACAAAGATATTGCCAAAAGTAACTTTGTTCCAGCTTTTAAGAGCAAGCTTGACGTTGCGAAGCTTACGAGAAAACGGACCATAGGAGGACCAATCACCGGCAAATCCCAAGCAGCTTGAATTTGCTCCTTAAAAGAGCCATGACTTATCCAGGCATTCAAAAACGAAAAGCAACCGTCCGGAGTTAGAAACCCGAGAGATAGCTACAAGAATAGGAGAGTGATCCGAGCAAGTTCTATTAAGATGATGCACGAGGTGGATTGGAATTGATCCAACCAACTCGGTATTACAAAGAGCTCACAATTCTTTGGTGGATTGTAGAAGACCCTTCTCGCTTATTCCACCAAGTATAGTCACTTCCAGAGTATCCCAAATCAGTTAAGCCGGCTGCAGATAGACATGCATGGAAATCAAGAGCACCTCCTCTATTCCAACCGTTACCCCCAGACTTTTCACTGGCCGGAGGATAATATTGAAGTCACCTCCTAGAATCCAAGGAACTTCAGAAACCGAGCAGACATATTAATAAGATCATCCCATAAATCTTGACGTTCTCTCGAATCGCATCTCGCATAAACACAAGAAAAATGGGTGAAAACAGGCCAAGAGAAATGCTGAATCAAGAGTAATATGTTGAGAGGATTCTTGAATCAAATGACAGAAAACAAGACTTAATAAAAACCCAAATGGAGCTTTGAGTATTAGAGAAGGAGAACCCGAAATTTAGCTTACGAGTAATGAGGTCCACTTTCTCCAATGCCAAGATAGGTTCGAAGATAGCAATCATAGAAATTTTATGGAGGCGAATAAGCCGCTTCAATCGGGAGATAGTAGGGTCGTTCCCTATGCCTCGCACATTCCAATACGAATTTTAACATCCATGAGCAATGTGAGATGGGATGTCGAAGGTAACTTGCTGCTAGCGATAATTTTGTGGCTTTCGACCTTGTCACTCGATCGACGGGTGAATATGTTTTGAGTGTTTCGTCTAACCAAGGATGTGATTTCCAGATTCGGTGGGTCTAGAGAAGCGAATTCTCCATTTCCTTCCTCTTCCTCTTCTTCCAAAGACATTTAAAACCGCAAATCGATTGGATGAAGTTGGGATATCCTGCTTATTATGATTGGATAAAATCGGGAATCCATGTGACTATCGAAGTCGCCGGATGATTGCAAAGACACCGTAGGCGATGATTCCTCCACATTAATAACTGGAGTGTCCCGATCATTCATAGAATTGGAATTAGGTGGTATTTTGTCTCGCATGGGCCTCCTTGGAATGAGTGTGATTTACTTCTACAAAGAATGTCTTCATTCAGATCGTGTCAACGTGGACAGTGTTTTCAACATGGGCGTATTGTCGCCGAATTGATTCGATTATTCTCTGTTTGGATTTCATTCTTGTCTTCCTCGGCAATTAAAGCCTTCAGATGAGGAGAGGATTGCTTTGGGACCCATTGGTTAATCTTGGGCTTAGGGTTAGGCTGAGGAGGATTTTTAATCTTGCAATCAACAATGTCATGTCCTTGTCTTAAACAATGCGAACAGACTTTGGTAGACGTTCACCAGATTGGCGCGAAACCGTGATATTTCGATCCTCCTACGATCCAAATACGTTCAGGAATGGTCTTGGTGATATCTACTTCAATACATATTCGAGCCACACTGGGTCGAGATAGAGTTGCGGTGGGGTGATCAATTATCAAAGGCTTGCCAATCATTGCACCAATGGAAAAAAGAGGCGACTTATGAAACAAATATAGTGGCAAACCTGGAAGAGAAAACCAGACTGGAACTATTGGGCTCTCAATGTCCGGACGAAAATCCGGTGTCCACTTGAAAACTCGCATAGGGAACTTGCCTAGGTACCATTGATCTTTGATCCACAATCTTTGAAAATCAGCCTCATGATTCGCTTGAATGAGAATATGTTTGGTATCAAGATGTCCGATCGAGACTGCAGCCTTTAGCCCGAATGTTTGGAAATATCGCTTGGTGGCCTCCATTGAAGGACGTCCATGGGAGAACTTTCCGATTAACGCAAACTTGAAAGGACGGGATAGGCAATCTGTGATTTCATCCGTGAGAAAAAGAGCTGGTTCACCTTTATAAGATGAAGGATTAATAGGTGGTATGTTGCTGGTATTTTGGGTAGTACCAAGAAGTATAGAAGCAAAGGATTTGGACGCCGAAGGAGAGGTGGGAGCTGCTGGTGGCGGGTCTGCAATAGGCTGAGCTGCCATGGCAGCCGCCTAGAAAGAAACCCTAATTAGGGCTAGGTTACGTGCGGGCAAGAGAGAAAAAAATTTTAGAGAGAGAAAATTTTTACGTGATTGTCATTGTTTATTATTTTCTCTGTTTCGATTTTTGATTGGATTAAATTCATTGTTTGGTAATTAGATTTTGATTTCATCTTTTAATAGTGCAAAAAAGAAGAAGAAGAAGAAGAAGAAGAAGAAGCAGCAGCAAAAAAGCTAGGTGGAAGCATAGAAGGGGGGTAAACTTAGAAGAAGAAGAAGAAGCAGCAAAAAAGGGTAAAAAAGGAAAAAAAATGGGGGTATACTTAGTAATATGGGAGGTATAATATTTGAAGGGGGGGTAAACTTAGCAAATGGGTAGACTAAGTAATTTTGGGGGTAGGAATAGCACTACCCTTTAGAATAGGTTTAATTACACTTGTCCCCCCTAAAGTTTACTCCACTTGACAATTCTTAAGGTGTGTTTGATATGGTGCTTTTGTAGTTGATTTTTAGATATGTATTAAATATGGTGCTTTTGTAGTTGATTTTTAGATATTAAATATTTATATGTGTATTTTTTGGATCCAGATTAAAGTGTATGGGCCTCACTCAAATAAATGAGTAAAAAATGAATAGATGCCCGGTCCATCCAGGTGTATATATATTCCTCCTATGTCAACCCAAGGTAAGCAACTATTCACAATTAAAACATACAGCTTCGTCTCGTTCTCTCATGGCTTAAGATTTATAACCTTATTACATCGAAGACCCTGCCATAACCCTCCCCGCCCCCAAACAATATATGTTAGATATCCGACATCCACAATACGGCAATGATTGGCTTGACACCCCCGGTGCGCCCGATTTTTTTGGCATCATCAACCTAAAGAGTTTTAATTTGAAAAATCTAATAATTAAGAGACATGTAAGTATCATTAAAAAAATTTAAAATTACAAAAATATTTTAGCATAGTTAATATCTTTTATGGCTCACTACATGCTGCCTATATCTAATGCGAACCACCTCCCAATATTGGACGAAGGCCATTTTGATGTATAGAATTCTGGACAAGGTCATGAGACATATGAACTGTGACGCCGACCCGGATCTCTATACAAAACCCCAAGGTCGAGTCGTCAAACAACAAAACGACAAAATCAAACAAGAAAAGCACGTGGCGTAACCACCTGCACGTAACTCAAACACAAAACATAAAACCTGATATAATACTAAACAAGTCTTCAGCGACACTATAGCTGGAACCCAACTAATAAAACAAAACACAAGCCTAGGACTTGTGAAACAACTAACAACAACAATCTCCACAGCCACAACATGCTCGAGAAATAAACTAAATTAGCAACAAGTTAATATACACAAGCACGACATACATATATCGGCTACCAAAAGAATATAAAGTTTACAACACATACAAACACTACCCAAGTAAAGTTTACATAACTTTACACAAAATCGTCCTCACGAAAAGAAATATACAACAACTATTAACAAGATCCAAAAAATGCTAAACCAAAAGACCACCTGCGAACTACACGCGATCTCGCCGACCTCACCGAAAACTGCTAGGCTGGCTCAGATCTAAGAAAAAATATATAAACAACAAACGGAGTGAGTCAAAACTCAATAAGTTACTAAATGCAACTACGTGACATAGCATAATGCTCAAGCGATAAACATAGCATGGTAATAGCAATTATATACCACAACAGGACATATATCATCATCATTGATATTCACATCGCATATCTCACATAGGACCTTGATTATTCACATAAGTGCTCATAAATAAACCACGTTATAAAGGATATCATTTCTCTTTCTCTAACCTTGTGTTGCTCCTGTAATACACAAACAACCAAGTGTCCTCGATACCCGTGTACATAGTATCGACGTCCCCAATAAACCTATCAAGTTCAACTAGCAAACCAAAGTCATGCGTATTGCTACAACAGTGGGGCTACTTCTCAACTGTGGCTAATAGAGAAGGGGTGTGTGAACTCCGGTACGGCGACTTATAGAGATCACAAACATTGATTTGTAAAAACTATAGGTCGTCCCACCTTGACTGAAACCACAAATGCCAGTTGGACTCAATGCAATGCACAAGTTGGTATAATACTCATCTTATGCAAATAACCATCAAGTTCAAAAGTAGTGAACTTGATACATGTCAAGTAGATTACATTATTCTACCAAAATTATCACCAAACGTATTGTCTCAAGAACTTTAAACAACTAAAATAGAGCTAAATTACAAGTCTCTAATTTACCAGTATCAATTACTCGGAGGACCAAAATCCATATCAAACGAATTCTAATTTTTGTAGGATTTTAACATGTTGTACAATGGATGTTACTCTTACTAAAAATTAGTTTCTTAGAGTCATTACTATACTTTTAAAACTTAGGTTTAATTGCTATATGCAATTTTTCCCATTTAAAGTCTCTAACTTGTTCTTGAGTTCAATTTCATGGTTGAGCACTCAATTTCAATATGCAAAATCATCCAAACCCAACATTTAACTCATGAACATGTTATACACCTCAACATATCATTTAGACATGAAAATACCAAATATATAAGTCATGCATGTATAATTGAGAACAAATATGCAATAGTTTTTAAGCATATATCTTGAATTCAATTCCATGGTTGAGCACTCAATTTCAATATTCAACATCATCCAAACCCAACATTTAACACATGAACATGTTATACACCTCAACATATCATTTAGACATGAAAATACCAAATATACAAGTCATGCATGTATAATTGAGAACAAATATGCAATAGTTTCTAAGCATATGAAAGGGATTAGTAACTTACTTGGAATTGCATAATCAAACCAACAAATTCACAATCAAAGCCTTGTAATGAGGTCTCCTAGTCCTTATCAACACTTTGGTGGTCTTGGATTGAAAATCAAGTGGTTGGATTGAGAAAACAAGACTACACACACCAATCTCACCTTCATCTCCCACATTAACTCTCAAGCTCCATGGATGTTTTAAAATGAAGTGGAGAGTAACTTGGGGTCTCTTTAAGGTCTGAAATAAGTCACTTATGCAAGTCAACAAGCCTTGGTACGTCCTAAAATGAGTCAAGGGGTGAAAATGGTAAAATTATAAAATTTGAAGAATGTTGTTCGTACGATGCGCTATGGTGCGCTCCAGCTGAACAATTTCTTTGATTTTCTAACTTTTATAAAAAGTACTGGTTGTTGCGCACTAGGGCGCACCTGGGGTGCGCTGGGGCCCGACCTAGGAGTTTAAAAATGTTCTAAAATGTATCCAAAGTGTTCCTAAGTCATCCTTACATGATCCTAACCTCCAACAAGGTTTAAAACACATCTAAAACTCATTTTAAACTACATACAACATGACTGAATGCAAACACTTCAAATCCATGAATTAACTAAAGAACTTATACCAACTTAAAGCATTACAAGTTAACAATATATACACTATAAAATGTACATGAATTAAGGCATGATTTTATTTACTATGTTACTTAAGCACTTAAACACATATGGTTAACATATTAACATGCAACAAAGTAAACAGATAACACATAAAGAGTCTAGGGTATTACATTCTCTCCCCCATAAAAGAATTTAGTCCCTGTTAGGTCCAAGGTTGCTCTATATAGGCTAGAAGGGGGGGTTGAATAGCCTATGTCCAGTTTATGAAATTGACTCAAAAATCTTACTTCACTAGGAATTTACAAATTTTGCAGGCGGAAGTCTTGTGAAGCACAGGACAAGTTGAGAATGGCTGATCTTGGCAGACAAGATCGCTTCTTAACAGATTGGAAATCGGAAATTTAAAGCAACACAATCAAATCACAATCACACAAAAAGAGACAGAATATTTAATATGGTTCACACTTATAAATAAGTGCTACGTCCACAACCAAAGTGGTCAACTTTGGATTTGAAAATCGTGTACTAAGTTTTTCCACTAGATATTTTACAAACTAAATCTTCTAATGGATTGTGTACAAAAATTTTGTTGACCAAGTGTTTGTGTGGGAGAATTGATATCAATAAGATACAATTCTAGTGAGCTATGAAAAGCTAGGTGTTGCAATCAATGAAGAGCTTTAATGGACTAGAGTCTAAGTATGAAGCTCTTCAATGTAAGTATGCGATAGGACTTTAAGCTTTAATGAACTTGAAGACTATGAAGATTCGAGTTGGGGTTGTTGAAGTGTCTTCAATGCAGCAATGGAGTCTCCTTTTATATGCAGGAGGAAGCTTGGAGCCGTTGGTGGTCTTCTAATTTGAATTTAAGAGCAATTAATGCTCTAATCGTTGTTGACTCGATAGGCCGACCCGTAGCTTGCGCCTGTCTCCCGACACTTTGCTAAAAATAGGCGGTCCGTGCTTGCAGGAGGAATGTCCTTTTCGAGTGTATGCCAAGAATGGAAACCTTCATTGAATGCGCTTTGCAGTTAACGTTGCATCGAAGTCAATGAAAGCCTCAAATCAGACATGTCTTCGGCGCTCTTATCGACGTTCTTAAGGTTCTTCAACATTGCCGATGAAGCTTGGCCGATATGAACTTGTCCGATATTCAAACGAAAGATCGCGATGCATTGTTTGCCTATTGTGCGAGGACGTCCGATGTCCTATAGGCTATCTTCTTCAAGGCAATATACAATAAGCAACCCTAAACTATTCAAGCTATGCCTAAGTTCAAGTTGCCACTCTAACGTACACGCAGCCCATTAGTCACCTTGACTTAGACTTAGGTTATGGATTCAAGCAAATCTAGGCTAATTATGCAACAATCTCCTCCTATTTGCTTGAGTCCATGACCCTACGAATACAATATCAGCTGACCATGTTCAAGTCTAGTAATAACATGCTTGTAAGATTGATATATTAAATAAGCATGCCCTAGATGAACTTACATAAAGGTCATTGTATTCAAGAATTACAAAGTGTTTACAAACAGGAAATTAAGCATCAGACACTTGTAATTAGACTGAATTTAAAGACATGCAGATAGGCAGAATAGGCAATATAGGACATGTCTTTAAACCAGTGGTTTAAATTTCATGCAATCACATAATAAGCAGTTCATAATAAACATGAAAGTTTTAAAACATAGACATTGTTAATTAAACAAGTTGTTTAATTACAAAGTTTAGCAAAAAGATTATACAAAATATTATCGGCTGGTTCTAGAAGATGACCGAGATGATGCACGACCTTTGCCTTTGCCTGATGAAGATTGCCCATATGCCCTTGATGCCCATTTAGAGTCAACAGCAGCCTTAAGTCTTGCAATTTCTTCGTTTGCTGCTGCTAGCTCTTCTTTAGTGTCGGCCAATTCAGAGGAGAGCTCTTTGTTCTTCTGCTTGAGCAGAGCATTATGCTCAATGAGCTTGGTCTGCTGATCATTGTTGAGTCTGGCCATCTCCTCCTTCATGGACGCAAGCGAGGCATCAATAAAGCCGAGGCGGTGCTCGCAGTTCTGCGCTCCTTGCGGTAGTAAGCCAAGTGCTTGGCCGTGAGATTACGCGTTGCTCGCGCAGGAGTGAACAGAGCGATTGGCCTGGCGTTGAGAGTGAAGCACAAGCTTGTAGCCGCTTCAACCATGTCGACGACCCGCATCGCTTAGTTGCTATGTTGTCCCGGTTGGTTTCGAAGATGGCGACGTCTTGGATGAAGAGGCCGAGATTTGGCCGGCAAGGCGCATTGGCCGGCGGAGATGGATCGTAGGCAGCATCAAAGCGGCCTTTGCACCCTTGGAAATCTCCATCACTTGGGTCATGCATCACCGCACATGGGTGATGTGAGACCGATCCGCAGAGTTGGTGCAGGGCCTTGGTCGTCAACAGAGATGACCTCAAAATCTTTCAAAAATTTAGGGCCTCGGCAGGATAGGTATCGACGAGTCGGGATGACTTGCCGATGGTCCCGCCGAGGGGGGATGGCGGTGGCTTGGGTAGGTGAGGGTGGAGGATGGGGGGGAGAGAGGGAGTGGCTAGAGGAAGAGGTAGAATAGCTGGTGGAGGAAATGGGAACATAGCTGGTAGAAGGGGAAGGAAGGCTAGAGAAGACGCGAGGAACAGGGAAGAGCCTTTCTATGTAGATGACATATGAAAGGGGGTGAATGAAGAAAGGGGGAGGAGAAAAGAAAGGGGAAAGGCTAGGAGAAAGGAAGAGAAGAGGGATGAGAGGGTTGAAGCCAAGGAAAGTTGTGACTACATCAATGAAGCTGTAGACCACGGGGTGAAAAAGGATGGAAGGATGGCGATAATGGTGAAGACCGGGGTTTAGGCAGAGAGAGGAAGGGGAGATGTCCGATTTGGTGGGAAGGGGAAGGCCTAGATCCTTATGGATTGCAACCCATTGGTTGAAGATCATAAGATCTTGAACCGCTGAGTTGTGGGAGAAGAAGAGTTGTGACCAGGCAGGAGGAAGAGGGTCATAGTAGGCACCCCATTGAAAGATGATTTCACCTGCAGACATAGGCTGACAGGGAAATCTCTTGGGGTAGTCAAGGGTGGCCAAGAAGGGGTCGAGTCGGCAGGTTGGGTTTAGGTCCGCTGTCTCGGGACAGCAGAGCTGAACCTCAGGGTGTAGGTTGGCATAGGGGTTGGTTTTGAGGCGTTTGGGAGGAGGCAGAGCAGAAGAGGGAGAGATAGGTCGTTTGGAGGATGGTGGTTGAGAAGAGGTGGCAGATGAGATAGATGGCTGTTGTGTGGTGGTTGTTTGGATGGGAGCAGATGGAGGAGGTGAGGAAGTAGGTGAGGTGGTAGGTGGAGAAGGTGGAGGAGAAGAGGTTTCATCGGCAGTTCCCACAAAATGTACCTTCTTCTTTGCACTCTTTTTAAAACGTTTGCCATGCTTGGACTTAGTAGGAGTGGAAGAGGCGAAGTTGGTGATTGAGATGTTGTGGTGGGAACTGCTGGTGGAGGAACATATGGAGGAACAGGTGTGGATGAGACCTTAGGAAGGCCAAATGATTCGTCTGTGGGTAGGAGGGTTTGTTTGGTTTTGGGTTTGGAGGATTGGGAGGTAGGTTGAGAGGGTTTGGAGAGGTCAGCCGGTTGGAAGGATGATGTGTCCTTCTCAACAGCTGCCTTCGAGCGGGCGAGCTTCTGGATTGTTTGAGTTTAGGAGTGAGAGAGGAGAGTGTTTGGGCTTTTGGTAGGGGCTCACAGCTCATATGGGTCATGGTCCACCCCGAGGTCAAATGTTCAGCGGCTCACCCAATGGGTGTAGGCTCCTCCTCCTCACCGGTAACCCGGCGATAGGTGACCTTCCTCTTACCCTTGCCGGCTTGGGTAGAGGGCCACCAAGAGAGTAGAAGAAAGCGGCAAGAAGCAGAAGAGCAGGCAGCATAAAGAAGAAGCAGCAGCAACCGCGCGTTGGTTGTCCTTTGGCCATATCATCCCTATAGCGGGTGATGTTGTTGACCGTGAAGACGTAGGTGTTGGACACCTTGATGAGGTCGTCGAAGCGACCAGCTCATCAATCTCCTCATAACGGCGGAGGATGACATTGATAACCCCGACAAAGGGCCTCTTCATGGACGGGTGAGCTTGGACTTCAAAGAACACTGGGACAAAGCATTGAAAAGATGATCTTTGCCCGTTGAGTTGCTTGCGAAGGACCACGCCTTGGTCCACATCACCGTTGGGAGGTGAAGATGTCCCTCGAGCCATTTTTGAATAAAATGCTCTTGTCGAGCGATGGCCGATATGATAGGGGTTTTCGGGAAGAGGTTCCTAGACATCTCGGAAAACCTCTCTGTTGGGCGACCCTCATCATCTCCTGCAAGTGCCGATTCGGCATCGGTCAAGTCCAATTTGCCTTCAACAGCGGTCCAAGGATTTCTCCAACATCCTTGTAGGTCAACTTGATGTAGTGACCCCGATGTAGCCCTTGATGTAGCTTAAATTGACGGCTCGAGGCATTAGCCGGAGGAGGAGGCGTAATCATCCTTGTATAGAATTCCTCGGCTAGATAGTTGTAGTGGGTGTCGTTGAGTTGGAACAGGGGAGGAGTCCACACTCGCCAAATCTTTTAGCAAGGCATCACTAGCGGATGTGCAAATGATGGAGTCTATGTCGATAGTCATCCCCGGGTGATAGCTTGACCAGGAAGGGTCCTTATAGGGAGCTCGCCCAATGCACCCTGGTTGGCTTTGCAGAGGCGAAGATGAAGTTGTAGCAGCCTTTGAGGATTTAGACTTTCCCTACATGATCGGTAGATGTGAGAACAAAGATATAGAATCGGCATATGCAAGAAACACAGATAATCATGCAATCGGCAGATAATAACATAAACAGTAATCGTTCGATCAAAACCCAAAATATAGACAAATTGAACCAAAATATAAGAACAGCATCATCATCGGGTTTTCAAATATCTACCGAGTTTGTCGATTCAAGCAAACAAACCGATATAAACCGAAAACAAAGTACCACAGAATCTCTACAACACATTTTACACCAAAAAACATGATTCAAGCAACAATCGCAAGATAGCACATTCATCAATGGCGGACGCTTTAAAACCTTAAATTAGGTCAAAACAAGATCCTAAACCGGATTTAAATGAAATGAAAGGTGTAGAAATTCTTACCATTGATGATTTTAAGCTTGAAAACGAGAATTTGAGAATATTTAGAGGATTTGAGAGGATTGCAGATTGGAAGTTGAGAGGTTTTTGAAAGTTTGAAAATGGCGGTTGTTGAGAATTGTGAAGAGTTACCGTACATTTTACCCTTTTATACCTCCGACAGCCACTAAATGGAATTTGATAAAATTTGAAGTCCGCATTTATTACCCGATGAGTTACCGTACGTATGGCGCCCTTAAGTCTCGCCTATATTATCGAGTCCGCCTATTTTATCGAAGATTGCCGATGTGGAGATAGACACTTACCCAAGGTTGTCTATTTACTCGGTAGAGTTGAGATCGGCCGATCACATAGGCGCTTTAATAACAGCAGCTTATGAAATAACTTAAAGAATTAGCTAGAAAGGATTAAGGATTGAGGTCAAGCATACCAAGCTCTCCTCTTAAATATGCAAACCTGGTTGAATCAAGTGGTTTTGTGAAGATGTCTCTACCCGATTCTCGTAGGCACATATTGCATGCCGATGTTACCTTTTTCAACATGATCTTTAAGAAAGTGATATCTCACATCAATGTGCTTTGTTTTGGAGTGCATGACAGATTTTGAGAGATCGAAATTGCCGATGTGTTGTCACACATTATAGGACAATCATCGCTTTGATCTCATAGTCCACTAGTTGCCGTTTGATCCACAAAGTGAGCAGCAGCCTACCGCAGCCTATGTATTCTCGCTTCGCTGTTGAAGTTGAAACAGAGGTTTGCTTCTTGCCGCCCATGAGACAAGTCTATTTCCTAAGAATTGACATGTCCCACTTGTGCTTTTCCTGTCAACTTTACATGCAAAAATCATCGAATAGCCTATAAGATTAAAAGATGAATCTCTAGGATACCGATTCCCAAATTGGGAGTATCTATCGATATCCGATGATTCTTTTGACCGCTTGTAGGTGAGACTCCTTTGGATCAGCTTGAAACCTAGCACAAACACAAACAAAGAAACATGATATCGCCTACTAGCTAAGTATAAAAGTGAACCAATCATGCCTCAGAGAGTCATGTCCACTTTCTTGCCCTTCTCATCTTTGTCAAGATGGCGCTTAGTAGCCATAGGAGTGCCAAGTCGTTTGCATTCTCAAGACCAAATTTCTTGATGACATCCTTTGCATATTTGGCTTGATTGATGAAGATACCATTTGAACTTTGTTGAATTTGAAGACCAAGGAAAAAGTTGAGCTCTCCCATCATGCTCATCTCAAATTTACTCGCATAAGCTTTTCAAACCTTTTGCAAAGATTTTCATTAGTAGAACCAAAGATAATATCATCAACATATATTTGAACAAGTAAGGAATGACCTTTATGCTTCATAATGAAAAGAGTAGTGTCAATTTGACCTCTTACAAAGCCTTGAGATATCAAGAACTTTGAAAGGGTCTCATACCGTGCTCTTGGAGCTTGTTTGAGTCCATAAAGGGCTTTCCTTAGCTTGTAGACATCTTCTCTCTTGAACAGTTATGAACCCAGGTGGTTGCTCAACATAGACTTCTTCTTGAAGTTCTCCATTCGAAATGCACTCTTTACATCCATTTGATAAACTTTGAAGTCCTTGTAAGAGGCATAGGCCAAGAATAATCTGATAGCCTCTAATCTTGCAACAGGGCAAATGTCTCATCATAGTCAATACCCTCCTCCCGTCCGTATCCTTGGGCTACCGCCTTGCCTTGTTTCTTGTAATGTTGCCGTTTTCATCCATTTTGTTTCGAAACCCACTTTGTGCCAATAACTTGTCCTTTAGGCCTAGGGACTAGTGACCGACTTGGCATCCGTCAAATTGGTTTAGCTCTTCTTGCATAGCTTCCACCCACTTGGATCTTCCATAGCTTCATCAATCTTTTGGGTTCAATGTTAGATACAAATGCGAGAATACATGCATTCATTTCTTGAAGCTTGTCTAGTTTGAACACCAAAGATTAAGATCTCCAATGATTTGAGTGATAGGATGATCTTTTACTTCCCTAACTTCGCAGTTGAACTTGTCCTATTGCATCGGCAGAGTTGGATTCTTGAGAAGTAGAAGTAATGAAGCTTGGTTTTCTAAAGGGTAGGTTAATTCCAAGGTAGGTTGTATGACTTCGTGTGGAAGGCAAAGGGGATTCAGGGTTTTCGAGTGTTCATTTGTTGGTTCGTTTGAGGATTCTAACAGTTGACTCTTGGAAGATCTTGTGAAGAAGGAGGATCACAGATCGGGATTAGGCCGTTTCGCACTGCCTCATATTCATCGAATCATTAGTAACCTTAGGAGCCAAATGTGGCCCAATGAAATCAAATTCATCAAAAGAAACATGTACGATTCAACAACTTTAAGTGAAGTTTTATTGTAAACTCGTATGCTTTTGAAAACTTGGCATATCCTAAAAATTCCTTCATCACTTTTGGATTCAAACTTACCTCTATGTTCTCTACCATTGTAAAGAACATAGCATTTACAACCAAATATTTTAAAGAATCCAATGTTGGGAGTTTCGCTCTCCATATTTCATATGGAGTTTTGTTATGAAATTTATTTATGATGGACCTGTTTTGTGTGAAGCAGCAAGGTTCACGCCTTCCGCCCGTAAATACATAGGCGCTTGGCTTCAAAGAATCATTGTCTTTCCCGCTTCAATGAGAGTTCTGTTCTTCCTTTCAAAGAACTCCATTTTGTTGAGGTGTGCCAACCGCAGAGAAATTGTGACCAATTCCATGGTCATCACAATATTTGGCTACACCATTGTTCTTGAACTCGCTCCATTGTCCGATCCGACATCGAGATATCATCCAGCCTTCGAGTCCGTAGTCTTCAAGAGTTCAAGAATGATGTCATATGCTTCATCTTTGAGGACATCATTTCTACCCAAGTAAATCTTGAGTAATCATCAACTACCACAAGAGTATACTTGCCGCCACCAAGACTTGTAGTAGTTACAGTCCAAACAGATCCATGTGCAAGAGCCGTAGAGGTCCGGTTGTTGATAGGCAAGGCTTGCTTTTGAAGGAAGATTTATGTAGTTTGCCCAGCTTGACATGCTCGCAGAGACCGTGTGATTCACTGATATTTTAGGCAAACCGACAACTAGATTGTCTTTTGATAGCTTCTCCGTGTATTTGAAATTGAGATGACTAAGCCTTTGTGCCACAACCACCGTTGTCTTGATGACCTAGCAACCAAGCAAAGATTTGATTTTCTTCCAACAAAGATTTAGGTCAACAAAGATAGACATTCCCTTTTCGAATCCCGTCAGATAGTTGAACATGTCTCATTGTCCTTTATGAGACATTGACTAGAGGAAAACCGACATGTTAGCCCTTTATCACGTAATTGTGATATGCTTAGCAGATTGTGCTTTAAACCTTCAACTAGAGAGACTTTGTTGATGGAGAGATTGCCTCGATTATACTTCCATAACCAATGGTCTTCCCTTTGAGTTATCTCCAAATATGACCGAGGGACCTTTGCTTCAACAATGCTTGAAAGAAGATTTGGATCACCACCATATGCTTTGAGCATCCACTGCCTAGATACCATAGATCTTTCTCTTCTTCATTGACACCATGAAGCATTCCCGAAATATAGACATTTAAGAATATGGTCCCCTTTATTTTTGGGTCCTCAAGGTTAGCAACCTTTGGGATCCACACTTGTTTAACCTTTGGAGGAGTAAATCCTCTAGATTTAGGTGTGAATCTCGAAGGCATTCATGAATCTCATGACCATGGCATTTGCAGAAGAGCATTTGTGAAATCCTTCAACATGAGTAATGATTTCTTTTGAGGCTTCTTAATATCGCCAGCCTTTGAATGATCTTTCGCCGATAATTGGCCTATAGGACTTAGGCCGATAATGCCTTTTCTTGTTGATGTTAGGTTTACCATAGGTAGACCTCTTATCAAAAGATTTTGTATTTACAGCACATGTCCTTTAAGCTTTTATCTCGCAATTCACTTCTTTTACCCTTTTATAGGCAAGTGTTGGGATCAGCAGCCTTGCCTTTGACAAATTTAATAGGTTTGAGCCGAGAATTCCTAGACTTGCTATTAGTCATCCCTGTTTTCTTAGGGTGACTAATGGCAGTTTTAGTTGCTCGACTCACTATTAGCAGAGTCATTGCCGGCATTGCTTTCTTTTGGACTTGTCTTTTGTGTTCTTGGGATAAACAAAAGGAACTTTGTTAAAGCCAAGTCCTTGCCTTTGGGAGACCGCTGGTCATAAGAAACTTCTACAACCAATTCTTCAAAGAATCACTTCGTGTCTCATCCTTTTGAGAACTAGAAGAACTACCTACTTTGAACTCACTTTGGAAACCAATGCCGCTTTGTCATCTAAAGTTTTCTGGTTTGAGAGAATGGCATCAAAGTTTCCTTTAGAGTTATTCCAAGTATTGACAACCTTTTGAAGGTCATCTTTCTCGAATTTATCTTCTTGATGTGTTCAAGTAGGAAATCCACTTTTTCACCAAAGCTTTGTTCTCTTTTGCAATTTGATACTTTCACTTGTCGTCTATCAAGATCTTTGATCTTAGACATCAAGGTTGATTTCTCGAGACAGCCTAGTTCATGCTTCTTGGCTAATTTCACATAGGCGCTTTGAATTTTGAAAATTCTTCCAAAGATGTCTTTGTTAGCTTTGATGAGCTCTCCTTTGATGGTTCATTAAGCTCATCATCATCATCACATCTTGTTGAAATGGTAATGACCTCACCGAATCATGTGGTGACTCCCCGCCATAAGGCATATGTTGGCTTCTTCAAAGAAAGTCACAAGAGTCATCCTCATCGTTGTCGTGTCACACCATGTAGGCAGATTGCTTTCATCAATGTCTTCACCACCATCCCTTTTTGTTTTTGAAATTTAGTTTCGGACGTTTCTTATAAAATTCATATTTTGGCTTTGGACATTTAGAGGCAAAATGGCCTGGTTTCTACTTAAAACAAACTAGCTCATTATCCTTTTGATGGTCTCGATTTATAAGGAGCGTAATGTTTTGGTTGAGCAGCTTGTTTTATAAGGAACGGCAGCTTGTGAGAAGACCGCCTATGTGATGATGGTTTATTAAACCTTTTGAAACGTTGATATTTCTTTACAAACATAGCAAAGGCTTCGTCGTAAAGAATATCATCATCTTCACCGGAAGTAGAAGGTGTTTCATCGTTTTGAACAGAAGGTTCAAGAGACATGGCCGGTAAGGACAAGTTTTTAAAACTCTTTTCCATTTCTTGAGCTTGTTGGATCTCAAGCTCATAAACCGAAAGACTAGCATAAAGGTTTCTAAGAGTCAATTTGTTTAAATCTTTTGACTCTTTCATGGCGTGATTTTAACATGCCATAGACCGCCTAGTGCATTTAGAAATCTCATGTTTATTTCTTTCTTTTCATACTTCTTTCCTAATGAATAGCAAGAGTTGACTACCTCATAGAATCTGTCATAGGCACTTCGCAGAGACTCTTTGGGATCCTTTTGAAGGAGTCAAACTTCGGATGCAGTATATAATTTGTTGTTCTTTGTCTCGCCATCACCTTCAAGATATTCAAGGATGGCTTCCCACATCTCCTTTGTCGTGTCCAAGTTGATAATCCGATAAGTACTTATATCAACACACTGGTAATGATGTTGATGGCCTTTCCATCCGAGCATCATTCTTTCGTCTTCATCATCCCACTCTTCTTCGGCTTTGGTACTTCAGTGCAGCAGCTTGGATCTACCGCGCCGCTGTATTAGGCTTCATTGGAATTCGGGTCCATCTCGTGACACATTTCCACAAACGTTTATCAATTGAATTCATATGTCTTTTGACTTTATCTTTCCAGATGTCAAAGTGAACTTCATCCAAGACAGACAATGGTTCACGTTTGAGGTTTCCAACATTTGGTGAGCAGCCATGATCTTTAATCTCTCAAGAGGTTAATCTCGGAAAACTAGTTTTCAAAGAGTTAAGCTCGATACCAATTGTTAGGTCCAAGGTTGCTCTATATAGGCTAGAAGGGGGTTGAATAGCCTATGTCCAATTTTTGAAATTGATTCAAAAATCTTACTTCACTAGGGTTTTAAAAATTTTGCAGCGGAAGACTTGTGAAGCACAGACAAGTTGAGAATGGCCGATCTTGGCAGACAAGATCGCAGCTTCAATGATTGGAAACTGAAATTTAAAGCAACACAATCAAATCACAATCACACAAAATAGACAGAATATTTAATATGGTTCACACTTATAAATAAGTGCTACGTCCACAACCAAAGTGGTCAACTTTGGATTTGAAAATCGTGTACTAAGTTTTTCCACTAGATATTTTACAAACTAAATCTCTAATGGATTGTGTACAAAAATTTTGTTGACCAAGTGTTTGTGTGGGAGAATTGATATCAATAAGATACAATTCTCGTGAGCTATGAAAAGCTAGGTGTTGCAATCAATGAAGAGCTTTAATGGACTAGAGTCTAAGTATGAAGCTCTTCAAAGAAGTATACGATAGGACGTTAAGCTTTTAATGCACTTGAAGAAGATGAAGATTCGTAGTAGTTGTTGAAGTGTATTGAATGCAGAATGGAGTCTCCTTTTATATGCAGGAGGAAGCTTGGAGCCGTTGGAGGTCTTCTAATTTGAATTTAAGAGCAATTAATGCTCTAATCTGTTGTTGACTCGATAGGCCGACCAGCTTGCGCCCTGTCTCCGACACTTTGCTAAAAATAGGCGGTCGTGCTTGCAGGAGGAATGTCCTTTTCGAGTGTATGCCAAGAATGGAAACCTTCATTGAATGTGCTTTGCGTGTTAACGTTGCATCGAAGTCAATGAAAGCCTCAAATCAGACATGTCTTCGGCAGCTCTCTATCGACGTTCTAAGGTTCTTCAACATTGCCGATGAAGCTTGGCCGATATGAGCTTGTCCGATATTCAAACGAAAGACTCCGATGCATTGTTTGCCTATTGTGCAGAGGACGTCCGATGTCCTATAGGCTATCTTCTTCAAGGCAATATACAATAAGCAACCCTAAACTATTCAAGCTATGCCTAAGTTCAAGTTGCCACTCTAACAGACACGCAGGCCCATTAGTCACCTTGACTTAGACTTAGGTTATGGATTCAAGCAAATCTAGGCTAATTATGCAACAGTCCCTAAATTCAGTCTGGAATCATCGACGAACTAAGGATATTTCCCTGATAATCTTGCTCGGTTTCCTAAATCACATTCTCGGTTGTTTGAGGTCTCTGACAAGAATTTCATCGTACAATTCCATGGATACAATTTGATAAGACAACTTCCTCAAAAATATTCATCAAAACAATGTAACTGTGTTCTACCGGTTCCGAGTTGTTTACTAATCATTCCCAAGTAGACTTCACACTTTTCTCAACCGGTTATTGGATCATTGTAAAGTCTCAAAGTTTGACTTCCCTGACTTCATTACCGTGTAGAGACAATTCGTTTTATCTTCCCATATCCGTTTCAATCAATATCATTTCAATACTCCCTTGACAATTGTTGTGGCGAATAATTATTTTCTGAAATTCATCACACATGTTTAAGTATTCCCCGGAAGTCATTATCCCTCTCTTACACGTATAGAGGATGTAAGGATAAGATGTATACTCGAAGTAATTTCGGGATTCCTCTTTGAGTACACTACTCACGGTGTTTAATGTAGTCTCCCGATATCTTATATCTGTAAGGCTGTTAATCCATTTGACACGCATATCTTCGCCATTGATATTACACGATCACTTGGTTAGTCAATCCATCATAACCTATAATGTATAACAATCTCAACATATACAAGATAACCCTGTCATAATTAGTAAGTTTTCAATCGTCAATACTTACACTACTGGAAAACACGTAATTTGTTGTATTTTAGCCTAGATTTGCTTGAATCCATAACCTAAGTCTAAGTCAAGATGACTAATGGGCCTGCGTGTCTGTTAGAGTGGCAACTTGTACTTAGACATAGCTTGAATAGCCTAGGATTGCTTATTGTAAGTTGCCTTGAAGAAGATAGCCTGTAAGGATATCGGCCATCCTCCCTACATCTGCCGAAGTATGCATCAGCAGAGTTCTTCAAAAATATCGGACAAATTCATCTAAGTCAAGCCTCATCAGCTAAGTTGAAGACTCCAAGATCGTCCGATATAGAACTGCCGAAGACATGTCCTGATTTGAAGCTTTCATTGACTTCGATGCAACGTTAACCTGCAAATCACATTCAATGAAGGTTTCCATTCTTGGCATACACTCAGAAAAGGACATTCCTCCTGCAAATGCACCGCCTATTTTTAGCAAAGTGTCGGAGACAGACGCAAGCTACAGCCGCCCTATCGAGTCAACAACCAGATTAGAGCATTAATTGCTCTTAAATTCAAATTAGAAGACCACCAACGGCTCCAAGCTTCCTCCTGCATATAAAAGGAGAATCCATTGCTGCATTCAATACCCTTCAACAACTACAACTCTGAATCTTCTTCATCTTCTTCAAGTGCATTAAAGCTTAAACGTCCTATCTGTACTTCCTTCTTTGAAGAGCTTCACTCTAAGACGATCAGTCCATTAAAGCTCCTCATTGATTGAAACACCTAGCTTTTCATAGCTCACGAGAATTGTATCTTATTGATATCAATTCTCCCACACAAACACTTGGTCAACAAAATTTTTGTACACAATCCATTAGAGATTTAGTTTGTAAAATATCTAGTGGAAAAACTTAGTACACGATTTTCAAATCCAAAGTTGACCACTTTGGTTGTGGACGTAGCACTTATTTATAAGTGTGAACCATATTAAATATTCTGTCTCTTTTTGTGTGATTGTGATTTGATTGTGTTGCTTTAAATTTCCAGATTTCCAATCATTAAGAACCGCCGATCTTGTCCCGCCAAGATCGCCCATTCTCAACTTGTCCCGTGCTTCACAAGACTTCCGCCTGCAAAATTTTTTAAATCCCTAGTGAAGTAAGATTTTTGAATCAATTTCAAAAATTGGACATAGGCTATTCAACCCCCCCCTTCTAGCCTATATAGAGCAACCTTGGACCTAACATAATTACTGTCGGAGTATTCCAACAGTAATTTGCTATTTACTGTTGGAACTGCTCCGACAGTATCCGACAATAAACCTTCGACGATAATCCATCTCCGACAGTAATTACTATCGAAGTTCCGACAGTAATTACTGTCGGAGTAATAATCCGACAGTAATTACTATCGGTTGCTCCGACAGTAATAGGGTCACAGACATTAACATTCCGTTAGTTTACTGTTGGAACACCATTAAATTTTTTATGAAAATCCGACAGTAAATTAACCCCGTTATTATTTTTAACTGTGATTACTGTCGGAGCTCCGATAGTAATTTTTTAAAAAATTAAATTTAAAATTGTAAAATTGTTTTTTTCACTTGATATAGCAGTTATATACACAATCACACACACACGCTGCAACAATAAATTAATAAGCAACAACTAAAACATAAATTAAATTAAAATTAATATATATACAATTTAAAAAATATTACAATACCAAAATAAAGTGTCTACTATGGAGGCGGGTCAAACAAATTACGCACAATAGAAGACCTAGACTGCTGCTGCTACTCCATGACAAGTCGTCGTAGCTGCTCCAGCTGCTCGGTCTGCTGCTGCACCTATTCGGCCTGCTGCTGTACCAGCTGCTCGAGAGTCTGCGTCTTCTCGACCAGGGCATGCTTGGTAGCTGACTGCTGTGGAGGACCAGAAGACTAGGTCGCCGAGGAAGAAGTGGATGCACCCGGTCTTAACATAGTGGCGCCTTGGTCACCAAAGCCGTAGAGGCGAGCTCCCCTCTTCTTCCGTGACTCCGCAGTGATCGAATGCCAAATGTCGGCGATAAAGGGCGTCGGTACCTCAGGGGTCGTGTAATGCCCTAAATTCTTTATGTTTTATATGTTTGCCTTGTTGTATGTCATTATATTAATCATATGTGTTTAAGTGCTTGAGTAACTTGTTTAATGAGATCATGCCTTAGTTCTTATGCATTTCATAGTGCATATATGGTTGACTTGTTAATGCTTTAATTTAGTATAAGTTCTTGTGTTCATTCATGAATTTGAAGTGTTTGCATTCAGTCATGTTGTATGTAGTTCAAAATGAGTTTTGGATGTGTTTTAAACTTGGTTGGAGGTTAGAATCATGTTAGGATTGATTGGGAACACTTTGGAAACATTTTTGAACATTTTTGAACTCCCAGGTCGCGCCCTAGCGCACCCAAGCGCGCCCTAGCGCGTACACAACCAGTACTTTTTAGAAAATCAGAAAAAATAGACCAAACTTCAGACTCGGTGCGTGCCTTAGCGCGCCAATCTGCGCGCCCTAGTGCGCGTACGGACATAATGTTTTTTTTTTTTATTATTTTGTTGGCTTCTTGACTAGGACCCTAGGCTGAATTAAATGTATGATTGGTTGACCTTTTGACCAGCCTATTAGTTACTCCCAAGCCTTGTGAGAGACTCCATTACACCATTTTTTCATTTTCTTTCATCCATGGGAGCTTGAGAGTTAGCGTGGGAGATTAAGGTGAGATTAGTGTGTGTGTGTTTCATTTTCTCTCAATCCAAGACCACCATTGTGTTGCTAAGGACTAGGAGACCTCTATACAAGGGTTTGATTTCATCTTTGGTTAGTCTAAGTGTTCATTCCAAGTAAGTTATTAATCCCCTTTGTATGCTTAGAAACTATTACATATTTGTTCTCAATTATACATGCATGACTTGTATACTTGGTATTTTCAGGTTTAGATGATGTGGTGAAGTGTATAACATGTTCATGTGTTTAATGTTGGGTTTGGATGATGTTGCATGTTGAAATTAATTAAGTGCTCAACAAAGGGATTGAACTAAGAACATGTTAGAGACTTTAAATGGAAAATTTTGCATATAGCAATTATACCCAATTTTTGAGAAGTGTAGTAATGACTCTAAGAAGTTGATTTTTAGTTAGAGTAACAATTACCGAACACCATGTTAAAATCCTACGAAATTTAGAGTTCGTTTGATATGAGTTTTAGTCCTCTGAGTAAATGATACTGGTAAAATAGAGACTAGTAATTTTAGCTCTAAAGTGGTTGTTTAATTGCATGAACAATATGTTTGATCTTAGTTCTTGGTAGAATAATATAATTTACATGATATGTATCAAGTTCACTACTTTTGAACTTGATGGTTATTTGCATAAGATGAGTATCATACCAACTTGTGTATTGCATTGAGTCCAGCTGGCATTTGTTGTTTAATCAAGGTGGGATGACCTATAGTCTTTACAAATTTGTTTCGTGATCGATATAAGTCGTCGTACCGGAGTTCACACACCCCTCTTCTGTTGGCCACAGTTGAGAAGTAGCCCCATTGTTGTAAAAATACGAATGACTTTGGTTTGCTAGTAGAACTCGAAAGGTTTATCGGGGACGTCGATACTACGTACACGGGTATCGAGGACACTTGGTTATTTTGTGTATTGCAGGAGCAACACAAAGATGGAGAAAGAGAAATGATATCCTTTATAACGTGATTTATTTTCGAGCACTTATGTGAATAATCAAGGTGCTATGTGAGATATGAAATGTGAATGTCAATGAAGATGACAAATGTTCTGTTTAGTATAGAAATGCTATTACCATGTTATGTTTATCGCTTGAGCATTGTACCATTTCATGTAATTGCATTTAGTAACTTATTGAGTTTTGACTCACCCCGTTTGTTGTTTATATGTTTTTTCTTAGATCCGAGCCAGCCAGGGAGTTCGCGGTGAGACCGAAAAGGGTTCACGTTTAGCTTGCAGGTTGTCTTTGTTTGGTAGCTCGAGAATCTTGTACCTAGTTAGTTATTTTCTTTTGGTAAGGACGAACGATTTTGTGAAGTTCTGTAAACTTTACTATGGGTAGTACTACTTTGGTGTTGTTTTGTATTTTTTTTTGGTAGCCGACATATATATGTCGTGCTTGTGTATAATCTTGTTAATTTAGTTTCTTTCCCAAGCAAGTTATAGCTCATGGTTTATGTTTGTTTCTCCGGCATGTTGTGGCCGTAGAGGTTGTTGTTAGTTATTTCTTAAGTCTTAGACTTGTAGTTTTTATTAGTTGGGTTCCGGCTGTAGTGTTGCCGAAGAATTGTTTATTATTATATCAGGTTTTATTCTTTGTGTTTTTTCGTAAGTACGGGTGGTTACGCCACGAGCTTTTCTTGTTTGGTTGTGTCGTTATGTTGTTTGGCGACCCTACCTTGGGATTTCGTATAGAGGTCTGGGTCGGGGTATCATAGGTCGTCTAGACAAGCCCCTCGGCGACCTGCGTCTGTATAGTCGCCTGATAGGGTTCCTGTGTCATAAAAACATTAATATTAACATTTTAACTAACTAATAAACAAAATAAAATTAAAACATTTTAAGCAATACTTACAAATACTTCTTTTGCCGTATCATCGACAAAGACAAACGGCAAATCAGAACCAGGAGGAGCAGGAGTGGTGTGGGTCGTAGCAAATAAATCTGTAATACCCCGACCCAACTTCTTCCCTTGTTCGCTTGTAGTCTCTCATTATTGACCTTAAAACCCTTAGGGTTTGAGATGTCGCGCTTGTTCAGCGTGACGCGTTATGTCGTGAACCGTGTTCGACACGTGATTAAACTCATGGTGAGTGGTACCTTGTTTTTATACTCGTTTGAGACTATTATCGACACCAATTATCATTTGTATACCTTGTGTATTCCCCATGTTTAAGTGACCTAACCTTGGCTTAGATTCACCCTCGAGTAACAAGCATGTTACTCTTGTCGTTAGACCATAAGTCGAGTTGATTCTTGTGTCGTTTCGTGTGTTTATCTTCGCGTACAATTGAGACTTGTGTTGTTCATCCTTCAAGCCTCATTGGGGAATGATTTGGTTGAGTTTTGAGTATGTTTTGACCTTTGTTTGAGGTTAGGATCGACCTAGGATGACTTAGAAACATTTCGGGATCCTACGAGGGCATTTTCGAAAAAACTGCCCAGTGCTTCAATTCTATGCGCCCGCACTATGCGAGCTCGCATTGAAATCTCAACCTTTCTGAAATCTATGCGGCCACACTTGTCACACCCCAATTCAAGCATCCAAACAAAGCCTAAATCCGGGCATGAATCCATAATACATAATTATAATAATCACCTGTTTAACACATCCTCATAATTAACACCGAAACATGGCAACACGCCATTCAATTTCATAACCAGAGAGGATACAACTGTATTTACAAAACTTATTTAACTTGCATACAATCCCAAATTGAAAGGCATCTAGCCCTTATATTACAACGCTAATGATACATAAACAGTACAAATAAACTACTATTCTCTCATATGTACATATCAAGCCAATCCAAAATAGTCAACCATCTATTATTGGACCACCAATCATACAGCCTCAATTGTGTAACACCTTTTCGCCTCGCTTTAATCTAAGGAAAAAATAATAGTGAAAGGGTGAGTCACCTATGACTCAGTAAGATTCCACTAAACTTATACATGTTATGCATGTATGTAATAGTAATAGGATGCTAACACATAGCAACATATAATCAGTATAACAAATAACCAACCAAGTCTCATTATCGGCGCAAGAAGGATCACGACTACCAACTGTCCCATACCAGATGGAAATAGTAACCAACTTACAAAGCAATGAGCTAACAACATTTCATATCACATACTAAACAAGTAGTAACATCACGCGATCACATATATCAGGATATAAAAGTCGAGGTACACCTTCGACTAACCAGCTCCCCTTATAACACCATTCAATTTTGCAGTTCATATCAGATCACTGTAGGTCATGTAATTCAAATTTTAAATATTCCGCGGAATAAGTCAACATGCCCCAAGTCTCTACAACCTTGGCATCCATGTGACAACACCACTCTTGTCCAACAATCTACGTGGTGTAACCCTATTTTGGCCAGAAATAGGGAGACAGACCGGATTAAGGTCACCACAACCCGACTATCACTACACTCCGCCCCATGACAATCGGTAGTCAACAAAACCCCCCTGAAAGTTAGTATTAGATTGTGCATATCCGGTTAGTCAAATTCACGTTCACACTTTATTCCATATTCGGTTACAATTTCGGTATTCCGTTTATCCTCCAAGGATTAATTCGAGTTCTATATTCACAAATCAACATAATGAACACTTTAATCATCTCAAACCATTTGATATCAAGTTACAAACCCTAAATCACAGCCATGTCACATACTTTGTTCAAGTTGATTTCTTGCCGATTTCACAATTCCAAGTATACACATGATTAACAACACTTTCAAGGCTCAAATATCAACTAATACACCTTATGAACACATACCCATAATCGATTTAGCAAATTTAAGTACTTTACATGGCTGGAAATTCAAAGATTTAGCATAGTGACAACTTAGCAATTGATAATAGTCGAAATAAACCAATTAAACTACAACATGGATAAGCAAGAGGTCCCTTACCAAATAGAGTGTTAAACCACCAATTAACCTCTTAATTTCAATGATCAAGCCAGCCCAAAACTCAAGCACCTCAACTCTTTAGAGTTGCTCTGAAGAAAGAACGAAGAAATCGATCGAAACCAAGCTAAAAATTATAAGAGAGACTCACGGCTTAGAGGAATTTTGGAAGGAGAATTATATAGTTCATGCGTGTGTGTGTGTGTGTGTGTGTGTTTTTTTTATTCTCTCTAACCCTCTTCAGCCCTTACCAATGATTTGGGTCAGATTAGGAAGCTATAAGCAAGAGTTGGCAGCCTAGAAGACTAAAAAAACATGAGTTGTTCGAGAGGGGGTATGATCACGCAAAAATGTGTTCTAGTGATCTGACGGTGTCCACGTATGCAGCTAGTCTTTGGTCAAGATGCCCCGGCTCTCAATAGGCACAAGTGTAAGTGGGACTTGTCCTCCGGTAGATACCTGAGATGAGGAAGAAGCACCGTTAGGGAGCTGGACGTTGGTCCAGCTAAAGCCCTCCGGTGAGAGAATCAGTTTATGGTAAGGTTAATGGTCTCCGGTGAGGATTCAGGCTACTCTTTGGGAGTGAATGCACTGAATGCTTTTGAGAGTTTGTAGTTGTGTGTGTTAATTTGAACTTTTTCCATAAATGAAGGCTATCACCTTGTATTTATACTGGTGGAATGTTGGTCTGAGACAAGTGGGACTACCAGGTGTTGACCTGGGGTGAGCAGCCATGTGCCCATTTATGACAGCCGCAATATGCATTGATGGGCTTTAATGTGGAAGTGACCTGCTCTGGTGCAGAGAATAGAACTTCCCTGGAAGTGACCTTGACCTTCTAGATGCAGCTTTCATTAGAGGGCAAGTAACTCTTTCGTCCAATGAGATGCTAGATGGTGGCCCCGGGATGACGTAGTAGCACGTGGGCATTGAATGCGACAGCTTTTGTTGAGTTTCTTTGCTTCCCGGGGTGGAGACCTCGGGGTCTTAGTGCTTCAGCTCGGGTCAAAGACCATGAGAGCTCTTTTATGTTCAAAGCAAAGGCGTGAGAGCTATCCCGAGCTCCTCGGGGAGGTCGGGAATAGGTGGAGTATAAACGTACCCGGGCTCCGGGTTATACTCCAAGCTCGGGGTGATGATTCCTTTCTTCCGGGCTCCAGATCAACTTGGCCACGTGTCTCGCTAATGTCACGTGCAAGAGGGATATTTTAGTATCTTCAATAGCCCCCGACTTCCTAAGGTAAGGGTATACCCTTTAAGTCGGGAAGTTTTAGCTCGCTCGTGGTCAGGCAGTAGGTAGAAACTTCACCAACACACCTCTTCTTGGAATTTGTGCCAAATCATTGGCGCGAAACATTCTAACGGCTTTCATTAAATGCGCGTCCTTTCAGTTTTGAAATTAGAACCGTCGTTTTGGGTTGAAACGGTGCCGTTTTGCGAGTTGGAGGAAGAAAACACGCGGACTATACATTTGATATCGGGTCAAATTTTGGATCCTCCGTACAAGCGGCGTCATTTTGGAAGGGCATAAGTAGGGTTTTAGCACTGTTGATCTTCACTTTTGCGAAAAAACCCTAAATCTCTCCGGCGACCTGCGATTTCCAGCGACTTTTCTCCAAACGTTTTTCGAGTTTCCTCGCTGTTCTCCGCATCATTTGTCGTTTCCACTCCGTAGGTTAGTGTCGTTTAAACCTAATCTGTCTTTATATCCACTTTTTTTGGTCATTTTTGCCCCTGTTTGGGATATATTTCGTTCTTCGTTTTTCCTTTGGCGATCGCCATTCATTCCGGCGCTAATCTCCGGCGTCACGTGTCTTTCAGGTGACTTCCGTTCTCTTCGAGGTCCGAGCTTCCATTCTGATACAGGTATTCTGACCTCCTTATACACGCTTTAATTCTCCTTTTCTTTCAATATGTTTACGGGTAGGAGAAGTGTTAGTTTTAGGGTCCCTAAATGTAGCTCGTCGTCGGACTCATCCTCGTCCTCGGGATATTCCCGAGCTTGGATGGTGCTAGTCCAATATTACCCCAGGCTCCTATAAACTTAGGTGATTCTCCATCCCAATCAGTGTTTGTCCGATCACCCACGGGTAAGAACATATATAAGTTAGCTGATGACCACTAGGAGGTCGTACTTCCGAGTAAAGCTCGGGACATTCTAAGGCGATGGGGATCCGACTTCTCGGATCGAGTAGTGTCCGACGAGCCCCACTGGGTCCCTCCACTTCCATTTGCTGCTCAAATAGAAGTTTTAGATGATAAAAACCAAATAGTAACTGCCCTGATCTGTAAATATTTCTCAATGAACCGGTACTTGCAGAACCTCCGGGCTGTGCGAACTCGCCGACTTCGCGAGAAAACAGTTGCTGACGAGCTACAGGTAGAGAGTTCGAGCAAGATGAGTGGAGTGTCTACTTCTGGCAGGGCCGATGTCTCCCCAGCTCGGGAGCCTACCTCAGCTGAGAGGGCTAATCAGGCGGCTATTGCTGCCTTACCGCGCAATTGGAGAAATAAGATCTTCGCAGCCGACCTCGCGACCTGGGAGGCAATCAATCATGCCACGGGGTTCCGTGCTTCGATCCCGGGTGCCGATAAGAACTGGGTAAAGCTGAAGGCCCTTCGTGGAAAAGTGGGCTTCTACCTCAGTTTCTTTACGCTTGGCGAGCTCCGCCTTCCTCTAGACCCTTTGATCTGCGAGTTTCTCGAGGAAACATCTACTATGCCCCTTGATCTCTCCCTGGGTCTGATGAGGACTCTGGTGTGCTTTGCTGCATGCGTCCGAGCTCTGGGGTATGAGCCATCTCTTTCTCTCTTTCGGTATTATTTCCAAACATGGGTTTCTACCCACCGTCTTCAGTGCAAGGCCCATAACAACTGAGTTAAGCTCTTCACCCCTTTCCCGGGGAAGGTGGACGGCTAGGCTGACAAGATAATTTTGATCGAGAGCTGCAAGGGTTGGAACTTCAACGTCCCCTCGGGGAGAGTTCATGGCCTCAAGCGTTTAAAGAAGCTGGGGGACTATGACAATATTGCCCAGCGAGTGGTTGAAGCCCCTCTGTATTCGGATGGCGAGCAAACCTGACTTTATGACTGGGAGTGTTAGGTCCAAGGTTGCTCAAGATAGGCTAGAAGGGGGGGGGGTTGAATAGCCTATGTCCAATTTTTGAAGTTGATTAAAAAAAATTTTACTTCACTATGGTTAGAAAAGATTTGCAGGCGGAAGACTTGTGAAGTATAGGACAAGTTGAGAATGGCTGATCTTTACAGGTCAAGATCAGCAGTTCTCAACAGTTTGGAAATCTGGAAATTTAAAGCAACACAAATAATTTACAATCACACACACAAGTAGACAGAGAATTTAATATGGTTCACACTTATAAATAAGTGCTACGTCCACAACCAAAGTGGTCAACTTTGGATTTGAAAATCGTGTACTAAGTTTTTCCACTAGATATTTTACAAACTAAATCTCTAATGGATAGTGTACAAAATTTTGTTGACCAAGTGTTTGTGTGGGAGAATTGATATCTATAAGATACAATTCTCGTGAGCTATGAAAAGCTAGGTGTTGCAATCAATGAAGAGCTTTTAATGGACTAGACGTCTAAGTATGAAGCTCTTCAAATGACTAAGTGTAGATAGGACGTTTAAGCTTTTAAGAACTTGAAGACAATGGAGATTCAGTAGTTGGAGTAGTTGAGGCCTTGAATGCAGTAATGAAATCTCCTTTTATATGCAGGAGGAAGCTTGGAGCCGTTGGTGATTTTCAAACTTGAATTTAAGAGCAATTAATGCTCTAATCTGGTTGTTAACTCCTGATAGGCTGTCCTGCAACTTGCAGTCTGTCTCCTGACACTTTGCCAAAAATAGGCGGTCTGCGCTTGCAGGAGGAATGTCCTTTTCTGAGTGTATGCCAAGAATGGAAACCTTCATTAAATGATAATTGCAGGTTAACGTTGCCTTGCAATTAATGAGGTCTTCAAGTTAGGACATGTCTTAGACTGAAGACTATCGGACGTTCTTGAGGTCTTCAACATTGCGATGAAGCTTGGGCGATATGAGCTTGTCCGATATCCAAAAGGAAGACTGCTGATGCGTTATTTGCCTATTGTGCAGAGGACGCCCAATGTCCTATAGGCTATCTTCTTCAAGACTTATACACAAAGCAACCCTAAGCTATTCAAGCTATGCCTAAGTACAAGTTGCCACGCTAACAGACACGCAGGCCCATTAGTCACCTTGTCTTAGACTTAGGTTATGGATTCAAGCAAATCTAGACTAAATACAACAATCTCCTCCTATTTGCTTGAGTCCATGACCTTACGAATACAACATCAGCTGACCATGTTCAAGTCTAGTAACAACATGCTTTGCAAAACTGATATATTAAGTAAGCATGCCCTAGATGAACTTACAAAGAGGTCATTGTATTCAAACATTACAAAGTGTTTACGAATAGGAAATTTAAGCATAGAACACTTGTAATAACACTGAATTTAAAGACATGCAGATAGGCAGAATAGGCAATGGAGATCATGTCTTTTAAACCAGTGGTTTAAATTTCATGCATTCACAGAATAAGAAGATCATAATAAAGCATATAAATTTTAAAACAAGCATAGATGGTGAATTTAAAGACATGCAGATAGGCAGAATAGGCAACTTGTTAGTTTAAACAAGTTGTTTAATTTCAAAGTTAAAGAAATATAGAGTTCATCTACCGGTACGAGAGGATGACCTAGATGGTGCATGGCCTTTGCCTTTGCCAGATGAGGATTGCCCATAGCTTCTCGATGCGTGTCCATAGTTTCTTGATGCCCATCTAGAGTCGACAGCAGCCTTTAGTCTTGCAATCTCTTCTTTAGCTTCTGCTAACTCTTCTTTTGTGTCGGCCAATTCATAGGAGAGATCGTTGTTCTTCTGTTTGGCTTCTGCTAACTCTTCTTTTGTGTCGGCCAATTCAGAGGAGAGATCGCTGTTCTTCTGCTTGATCAGAGCATTATGCTCAATGAGCCTAGTCTGCTGATCATTGTTGAGTCTAGCTATCTCCTCCTTCACGGACGCAAGCGAGGAGTGAATGAAGGATATGTGGTTGGCAGTATGTTGGTGTTCCTGGCGATAGAAAGCTAAGTGCTTTGAGGTGAGGTTGCGCGTCGCTCGCACTGAGGAGTGGACAGAGCGATTTGCACGTTTTTGGGATTGGAGCACGAGCTTGTAGCCAAGATCAACCAAATCTATGACTTTCAGTATCGAGGTGGACAGATTGTCCCAATTTTCTTTGAAGAGGGCAGCATTGGCGGAGGAGGTTGCGGAGAGACGGCTGGCTAAAACAGTCTGACTGGCAGAGATGGACTGGGGACAGGCATTGAATGCAGCCTCGGCACGTTTGGAAATGTTCAGGACTTCGGTCAGACAATCAGCCTGGACATGGGTGATATGAGACTGATCGGCAGAAAGTTGGTGCAGGGCTTTGGTGAGGTCGACAGAGATGACTTCAAAGTTTTTCAAGAAGTCATGAACCGCCGCAGCAGAGTATGTATCAGAAGAATCAGGATGACTGGCTGGAGGAGAAGATGGTCCGGCGGAGGAAGAGGGATGAGTGAGAATGGGAGGAGGATAACTGGTGGCTTGGTCAGTGAGGGAGGCAGGATGACTGGTAGAAGACTGGGATTGGCTGGAGGATGGTGAAGATAGACTAGTAGAGGATATGGAGACATGGCTGGGAGAGGGTTGGGATTGGCTGGGGTAGGTCAGGCGAAGGGAAGGATAGTTGGGAAAGACGAGAGGGGCAGGGGATCGAGTTCACAGACGACCAATGAAAAAGGGAGGAGTGATATAAATAGGGTGAAGTGAGCGGAAGAGAATTGGAATAAGGGGATTAAAGCCTAAAAACGTGGTGACTACATCAAAGAAGTTGTAGATCACAGGCTGAAAAAGGACAGAGGGATGGCGGATGAGTGTGAAGATTGGGGGTTTAGGCAGAGAGAGAAAAGGAGAGATGTCTGATTTGGTTGGAAGGGGAAGGCCAAGGTCCCTGTGAATTACAATCCATTGGTTGAAGATCATAAGATCTTGAACCGCGGAATTGTGAGAGAAGAATAGTTGGGACCAGGCAGGAGGAAGAGGGTCATAATAAGCACCCCATTGAAAGAGGATGTCTCCTGCAGACATGGGTTGGCAGGGAATTCTCTTAGGGTAGTCTAAAGTGGAGAGGAAGGGGTCGGTATCAGCAGGATTTGGTGTAGGTCTGCTGTTTCTAAATGACAGCAGATCCTGAATGTCAGAATGGAATTGACTGTAGGGATTGGGTTTGATGCGTTTGGGAGGAGGCTGGTCAGAAGAAGGAGAGAGAGAACGCTTTAAAGATGGCTGATGAGTGGAGAAGGATGGTGAGGTGGAAGGCTTTTGGATAGGTGTAGTTTGAGGAAAAGTAGAGTGAGGAAGGGAAGAAGTAGGTGAAGTGGAGGTAATTGTGGGCAGAGTTGGTGAAGAAGGGGGAGAGTGAGTAGGTGAGGATGGGGGCGAAGAGGGATTAGTGGCTTCAGCAAAATGCACGTTCTTCTTGGCACTCTTTTTAAAACGTCGGCTTTGTTTAGAAAGTGTATGAGTAGAGGAGGTAGAATTTGGAGAGGGTGAAGATGTTGCTGAAACTGCAGGTGGAGGAACAGCAGGTGAAGGATCAGCTTGGTTTGAAACTGTTGGTGTGGGGGAAGCGGTACATGTTACATTGGGTAGATCAAAAGATTCATCAGTGGGCTGAAGATTCTGTCGAGACTTGGGGTTGGACAGGTTGGCGGGTTGGAATGTGGAGGTGTCCTTTTCAACCTCAGATTTTGTTCGAGACTTGCGATTTTGTTTGAGTCTTGGAGTGAGAGAAGAAGAATGTTTGGGCTTTTTAGAAGGAGACTCTGTCGGCTCATAGGGATCATGGTCAAATTTGCTGAGGTCGAAGTCCTCAGGAAGTTCAGCCCCTATAGGGTTAGGCTCCTCCTCAGCAGATAGCCCGGTTCCAGAACATGGGACCTTCCGTTTACCCTTGTGGCTTGGGCAGAGGTGCCACTAGTAGAAGAAGCAGCAGCAGCAGCAGCAATGGTTGACCTTTTGGCCATATCATCCCGATAACGGGTGATGTTGTTGACCGTGAATACGTAGGTGTTGGACACCTTGATGAGGTCGTCATTGATGACCTTTTCATCAATCTCCTCATATCTGCGAAGAATGACATTGATGACCCGTACGAAAGGTCGTCGCATAGAGGGTTGAGCTTGAACGTCAGCAACACTTTGGGACAGCATAGAGAAGATGATTTTGGCCCAGTTAAGTTGCTTTCGAAGAATTACAGCTTTGGTCCATAGTAGCTGCTGAGAGGTAAAAATGTCCCTTGCGCCATTCTTGAAGAGAATGCTCTTATCGAGCAGATGACTGATGTGATAGGCGTTTTCAGGAAAGAGGTTCCTGGACATCTCAGAGAATCTTTCAGGTTGAGCAGATCCTCTCATCATCTCCCAAGTAAGCCCCGATTCAGCATCGGTCAAGTCCAGTTTGCCTTCAATAGGCAGTTCAAGGATTGCCCCAATATCCTTATAGGTCAACTTGATGTAGTGGCCTCTGATGAAGCCCTTTATGTAGCTTAGGTTGACCGGCTCATTTGCATTAGCTGGAGGAGGAGGCAGAATCATTCGAGTGTAAAATTCCTCAGCCAGAGAATTGCTGTAGTATGTGTCGTTGAGCTGGAACAGAGGAAGAAGCCCACATTCTGTCAAATCCTTAAGCAAGGCATCGCCAACAGTTGTACTTAGGATAGAGTCTCGATCGATTGTCATCCCAGGGTGATAACTTGACCTGGGGAGGATTCTTAGTGGAAGATCTGCAGCCTTTTTAGCCCTGGTTAGCTTAGTAGAAGCAGAGGATGAAGTAGTGTCGGTAGCCTTGGAAGATTTAGTCCTTGCCTATACAGTTGGTAGATGTGAGAACAGCACATAGAGATAGGAAGGGATGCATAAAATAGCCGATACACATGTAATCAGCCGATATTAGCACAAACAGGTACTGTTCAGATCTAAACCCAAAATATAAGGTATTATGACAAACGACAAGAACAGTTCATGAACTGGGTTTCAAAATAGCCACTGATTTTGTCACTTTTTAAGTAAACAGAATGACATAAGCCAAAAAAAAACACAGAAACCTTAAAGTCACAAATTTATACTACATAAACAAGATTCAAACACCAATTTCAAGATTTCGCAGTTCATCAATGGCGTACAGTTCGAAATTACACAAATTAGGTTAATACAAACCATAAAACTTGATTTAAGTGAATTAAAAGGTGTAGAAATCATTACCATTGATGATTTCAGCTTGAGAACAATAGAAATTTGAAGATTTGAGAGGATTTGGGAAGATTGCAGATTGGCAGTCGAGAGGTTTTTGAAAATTAGCAAATGGCGGTTCTTGAAAAACGTGAAGAAACACTGTATCATTCGCCTTTTGGTACTTCTGACAGGTTAATAAATGGTATTTGATAATTTTTGAGGTCCGCATTTATGACCTGATGAGTGACTGTTCACATAACGCACTTAGGTCTGCCTATGTTTTATAAAGACTGCCGATATGGAAATGTAAGGACTTACTCAGTGTTGTCCATATTCTCGGCAGAGTTGCAATTAGCAGATCACATAGGCAATTTTATAAAATGATTTAAAGAATTTGCTAGAAAGGTTAAGGATTGAGGTCAAGCATACCAAGCTCTCCTCTTAAATAAGCAAACCTGGTTGAATCAAGTGGTTTTGTGAAAATGTCTGCTACCTGATTCTCTGTAGGCACATATTCCATGCTAATGTTACCTTTTTCAACATGGTCTTTTAGAAAGTGATATCTCACATCAATGTGCTTTGTCTTGGAGTGCATGACAGGATTTTGAGAAACTGAGATTGCTGATGTGTTATCACACATTATAGGGCAATCAGCAGTCTTGATCTCATAGTCAACAAGTTGCTGTTTGATCCACAGCAATTGTGAGCAGCAGCTACCAGCGGCTATGTATTCTGCCTCAGTTGTAGAAGTTGAGACAGAGGTTTGCTTCTTACTGGCCCATGAAACAAGTCTATTTCCTAAGAATTGACAAGTCCCACTTGTGCTTTTCCTGTCAACCTTACATGCAGCAAAGTCAGCATCAGAATAGCCTATAAGATTAAACGATGAATCTCTAGGATACCATATTCCCAAATTTGGAGTATTTATCAGATATCTGATGATTCTCTTGACTGCTTGTAGGTGAGACTCCTTTGGATCGGCTTGAAATCTAGCACAGACACAAACAGCAAACATAATATCAGGTCTACTAGCCGTTAAGTATAAAAGTGAACCGATCATGCCTCTGTAAAGAGTCATGTCCACTTTCTTCCCCTTTTCATCTTTATCAAGATGGCAGTTAGTGGCCATAGGAGTGCTGAAGCTGTTTGCGTTCTCAAGACCAAACTTTTTGATAACATCTTTTGCATATTTGCCTTGACTAATGAAGATACCAGTTGAGCTTTGTTGAATTTGAAGACCAAGGAAAAAATTTAGCTCTCCCATTATGCTCATTTCGAATTTACTCTGCATAAGCTTTTCAAATCTTTTGCAAAGATTTTCATTAGCAGAACCAAAGATAATATCATCTACATAAATTTGAACAAGTAAGGAATGACCTTTATGTTTCATAATGAAAAGAGTAGTGTCAATTTGACCTCTTACAAAGCCTTGAGATGTCAAGAACTTTGAAAGGGTCTCATACCAGGCTCTTGGAGCTTGTTTGAGTCCATAAAGGGCTTTCCTCAGCTTGTAGACATCTTCTCTTCTTGAGCAATCAATGAATCCAGGAGGTTGCTCTACATAGACCTCTTATTGAAGTTCTCCATTCAGAAATGCACTCTTCACATCCATTTGATATACTTTGAAATCCTTGTAAGAGGCATAGGCCAAGAATAATCTGATAGCCTCTAGCCTTGCAACAGGAGCAAATGTTTCATCATAGTCAATACCCTCCTCCTATCTATATCCTTGGGCCACCAGTCTTGCCTTATTTCTGGTAATGTTGCCATTTTCATCCATTTTGTTTTTGAAAACCCACTTTGTACCAATAACAGCTTGTCCTTTTGGTCTTGGGACAAGTGTCGAGACTTGGCATCTGTAAAATTGGTTTAGCTCTTCTTGCATAGCTTCCACCCAGCTTGGATCTTCCAATGCTTCATCAATCTTCTTGGGTTCAATATTAGATACAAATGCAGTAGAATACATGCATTCATTTCTTGAAGCTTGTCTTGTCTGAACACCAGCATTAAGATCTCCAATGATTTGAGTGATGGGATGATCTTTTACTTCTCTAACTTCTGCGGGTTGAACTTGTCCTATTGTTGCATCAGCAGAGTTTGGTTCTTGAGGAGAGGAGGTGTCTGAAGCTTAGTTTTCTGAAGGATAAGTTAATTCCAAGGTAGGTTGTATGACTTCTGGTGTGGAAGGCAAAGTGGACTCAGGGTTTTCAGAGTTTTCATTTGTTGGCTCATTTGAGGATTCTAACAAGTTGACTCTTGGAGGATCTTGTGAAGAAGAAGGATCAGCAGATCGGGACTTGGCGTTACGCACTGTCTCATACTCATCAGAATCATTAGTAACCTTAGGAGCCAAATGTGGCCCAATAAAGTCAAATTCATCAAAAGAAACATGTACAGTTTCAACAACTCTAAGTGAAGTTTTATTGTAAACTCTATAAGCTTTTGAAAATTTAGCATATCCTAGAAAAATTCCTTCATCGCTTTTGGATTCAAATTTACCTCTATGTTCTCTACCATTGTAAAGAACATAGCATTTACAACCAAATATTTTAAAGAATCCAATGTTGGGAGCTCTGCCTCTCCATATTTCATATGGAGTTTTGTTATGAAATTTGTTTATGATAGACTGTTTTGTGTGAAGCGGCGGTGTTCACGGCTTCGCCCGAAATACATAGGCGGTTTGGCTTCGGAATCATTGTCTTTCTGCTTCAATGAGAGTTGTTCTTCCTTTCAAGAACTCCATTTTGTTGAGGTGTGCCAACTGCAGAGAAGTTGTGACCAATTCCATGGTCATCACAATATTTGGCAACACCATTGTTCTTGAACTCTGTTCCATTGTCGACGACATCGAGATATCATCCACTTCGAGTGCGTAGTCTTCGAAGAGTTCGAATGATGTCATATGCTTCATCTTTGGAGGACATCATCTCTACCCAAGTAAATCTTGAGTAATCATCAACTACCACAAGGGTATACTTGCGCCACCAAGACTTGTAGTAGTGACAGTCCAAACAAATCCATATGCGGCGGTTGAGGTCTTGATGTTGACAGCAAGGCTTGCTTTTGAATGAAGATTTGTGCAGTTTGCCTAGTTGACATGCTTTGCAGAGACTGTGTGGTTCAGTTGATATTTTAGGCAAGCCAACAACTAGATTATCTTTTGATAGCTTCTCCAAATATTTGAAGTTGAGATGGCTAAGCCTTTTGTGCCACAACCAGCCGTTGTCAGTAGATGACCTTGCAACCAAGCATAGATTTGACTTTCTTCCAACAACATTAAGGTCAACAGCATAGACATTCCCTTTTCTGAATCCTGTCAGGATAGTAGAACATGTCTCATTGTCCTTTATGAGACAGTGACTTGAGGAGAACTGACAGGTTAATCCTTTATCACAAAATTGTGATATGCTCAGCAGATTGTGCTTTAAACCTTCAACTAGAGAGACTTTGCTGATGGAGAGATTGCCTCTGATTATACTTCCATATCCAATGGTCTTCCCTTTTGAGTTGTCTCCAAAAATGACTGAGGGACCCTTTGCTTCAACAATATTTGAGAGAAGATTTGGATCACCAGTCATGTGCTTAGAGCATCCACTGTCTAGATACCATAGATCTTTCTCTTCTTCATTGACAGCCATAAAGCATTCCTGAAATATAGACATTTAAGAATATGGTCCCCTTTTATTTTTGGGTCCTCAAGGTTAGCAATCTTTTGGGATTCACACCTGTTTAACCTTTAGAGGAGTAAATCCTCTAGATTTAGGTGTGAATCTCAGAAGACATTCATGAATCTTATGACCATGGCCTTTGTAGAAAGAGCATTTGTGAAATCCTTCAACATGAGTAATGATTTCTTTTTGAGGCTTCTTATTATCAGCAATCTTTGGAGTGACCTTTGTGCTAATAACTGGCCTATAGGACTTAGGCTGATAATGCCTTTTCTTATTGATGTAAAGTTTACCATAGGTAGACCTCTTATCAAAAGATTTTGCATTTACAGGCACATGTTCTTTAAGCCTTTTATCGGCAGAATTCACTCCTTTAGCCCTTTTATTGGCAGTATTAGGATCAGCAGTCTTGCCTTTGACAAATTTAATAGGTTTGAGCTGAGACTTCTTAAACTTGTTATCAGTCATCCCTGTTTTCTTAGGGTGATTAATGGCAGGTTTTAGTTGCTCAGACTCCCTATCAGCAGAGTCATTTCCGGCAGATTGCTTTCCTTTGGACTTGTCTTTTGTATTCTTGGGATAGACAAAAGGAACTTTGTTAAAGCCAAGTCCTTGCCTTTTGGGAGACTGCTGGTCATAAGAAACTTCTTCAGCCATTTCATCAGCGATGACTTCAGTTGTCTCAACCTTTTGAGAACCAGAGAAACTTTCTACAGTGAACTTACTTTGGAAACCAATACCAGTTTTGTCATCAAGACATTTTTGGTTTGAAAGAATGGTATCAAAGTTTCCTTTAGAATTATTCCAAGTATTGACAACCTTTTGAAGGTCATCTTTCTCAGAATTTATTTTCTTGACATGTTCAAGTAGAAAGTCTACTTTTTCAGTCAAAGCTTTGTTCTCTTTTTGCAATTTGATACTTTCAGCTTGCTGTCTATCAAGATCTTTGATCTTAGACATCAAGATTGATTTCTCAGAGATAGCTAGTTCATGCTTCTTGGCTAGTTTTACATAGGCAGTTTTGAATTTTAAAAACTCTTCCAGCATGTCCTTATTTGCTTTAATGAGCTCTCCCTTTGATGGATCATTGAGCTCATCATCATCATCACTGTCATCTTGTTGAAATGGTAGCGACCTCACTGAATCATGTGGTGACTCCCTGGCCATAAGGCATATGTTTGCTTCTTCAGCAAAGTCACAGGAGTCCTCTTCATCAGTGTCAGTGTCACACCATGTAGGCAGATTGCTTTCATCAATGTCTTCAGCCACCATCCCTTTTTGTTTTTGAAATTTAGATTCGGGACGTTTCTTATAAAATTCATATTTAGGCTTTGGACATTGTGAGGCAAAATGGCCTGGTTTCCTACAATTGAAACAGACAAGCTCATTATCTTTTTGATAGTCTCCTGATTTATAAGGAGCAAAACTTTTAGGTTGGCAATTTATGAGGAACTACGTCTTGTGAGAAGACCGTGTGAGGATGACTTATTGAACCTTTTGAAACGCTGATATTTCTTTACAAACATGGCAAATGCTTCGTCAGAAAGAATATTATCACCATCATTGGGAAGTGTAGATGGGGTTTCATCAGGTGTTGAGCATGAAGGTTCAGTGGACATGGCTGGTAATGACAAGTTTTTGAAATTCTTTTCCATCTCTTGAGCTTGTTGAATTTCAAGCTCATATACGATAGACTAGCATAAAGGTTTCTAAGAGTCAATTTGTTTAAATCTTTTGACTCTTTCATGGCGAATTTTAACATGCCATAGCGCCTAGTGCATTTAAAAATCTCATGTTTATTTCTTTCTTTTCATACTTCTTTCCTAAGGAGTAGCAAGAGTTGACTACCTCATAGAATCTGTCATAGGCGCTTCGTAGAGATTCTTTGGGATCCTTTTTGAAGGAATCAAACTTCTGGATGCAGGTGTATAATTTGTTGTTCTTTGTCTCACCATCACCTTCCAGATATTCAAGGATGGCTTCCCACATCTCTTTTCGTGTCCGATTGATGATTTCTTTGGTACGTGCTTATGTCCACGCAGCTGGTAATAATATTGATCGCCCTTCCATCCAGAGCGTCATTCTTCCTGTCTTCATCATCCCACTCTTCTTCTGGCTTTGGAACTTCGGGTTTAGCAGTTGGATCTACCGTGGCCAGTGTGTTTGGCTTCATGGGAATTCTGGGTCCATCTGTGACACATTTTCACAAACGTTTGTCAATTGAGTTCATATGTCTTTTGACTTTATCTTTCCAGATGTCAAAGTGATCTTCATCCAGGACTGGACAATGGTTCACATTTGATGTTTCCAACATTTGGTGAGCAGCCATGATCTTTAATCTCTCAAGAGGTTAATCTCGGAAAAACAAGTTTTCAAAGAGTTAAGCTCTGATACCAATTGTTAGGTCCAAGGTTGCTCAAGATAGGCTAGAAGGGGGGGTTGAATAGCCTATGTCCAATTTTTGAAGTTGATTAAAAAAAAATTTACTTCACTATGGTTAGAAAAGATTTGCAGGCGGAAGACTTGTGAAGTATAGGACAAGTTGAGAATGGCTGATCTTTACAGGTCAAGATCAGCAGTTCTCAACAGTTTGGAAATCTGGAAATTTAAAGCAACACAAATAATTTACAATCACACACACAAGTAGACAGAGAATTTAATATGGTTCACACTTATAAATAAGTGCTACGTCCACAACCAAAGTGGTCAACTTTGGATTTGAAAATCGTGTACTAAGTTTTTCCACTAGATATTTTACAAACTAAATCTCTAATGGATAGTGTACAAAATTTTGTTGACCAAGTGTTTGTGTGGGAGAATTGATATCTATAAGATACAATTCTCGTGAGCTTATGAAAAGCTAGGTGTTGCAATCAATGAAGAGCTTTTAATGGACTAGACGTCTAAGTATGAAGTTCTTCAAGATGACTAAGTGGGGATAGGACGTTTAAGCTTTTAAGAACTTGAAGACAATGGAGATTCAGTAGTTGGAGTGGTTGAGAAGCCTTGAATGCAGTAAAGAAATCTCCTTTTATATGCAGGAGGAAGCTTGGAGCCGTTGGAGATTTTCAAACTTGAATTTAAGAGCAATTAATGCTCTAATCGGTTGTTAACTCGATAGGCGTCCCGCAACTTGCGATGTCTCGACACTTTGCCAAAAATAGGCGGTGCGCTTGCGAGGAATGTCCTTTTCGAGTGTATGCCAAGAATGGAAACTTTCATTAAATGATAATTGCAGGTTAACGTTGCCTTGCAATTAATGAGGTCTTTCAAGTTAGGACATGTCTTAGACTGAAGACTATCGGACGTTCTTGAGGTCTTCAACATTGCTGATGAAGCTTGGCTGATATGAGCTTGTCCGATATCCAAAAGGAAGACTGCTAATGCGTTATTTGCCTATTGTGCAGAGGACGCCCAATGTCCTATAGGCTATCTTCTTCAAGACTTATACACAAAGCAACCCTAAGCTATTCAAGCTATGCCTAAGTACAAGTTGCCACGCTAACAGACACGCAGGCCCATTAGTCACCTTGTCTTAGACTTAGGTTATGGATTCAAGCAAATCTAGACTAAATACAACAGGGAGGCAATACTCGGAGATGAACCCTTCCTCTCACTCACCGGGCTATCGAGAAGGACTTTTGCCGGGGTTCATCCGAGGTGTACAATGTTGGCCCTTGAATTTGCCCCGGGGTGGTTTGGACACATGGATGACAAGTTCTGCATCCAATGTGATCGCTGCGCTGGGGCTGAGGAAAGCAACAGTTGGCCTCCTCCCGAGGGTTGTACTGCTTTATTTCTTTTGTCTGCTTTTTCTTCAAAGCATTTTTCCCTCGCATTGAAACTAATTCGTGTGCCTTTTGCAGATATGGTGAACTTGGCTCAAGCTTTCCGAGCTCGGAGGACCACAACCTCGGGAGCTCGTAAGGACGAGTTGAGGCAGTCCCATCAGCTGCCGGGGTTAATGCGGCTATCTTCCCCCCAATGAGGCCTGCGGGGGCCGGGGGCGTAATTCATGACGAGCCCATCATGACCGTGCACCCGACCACCAAGCGAGCATCCGCAGCCGACGAGAGTGGAGCTCACAAGAAGCATAAGTCGGTGCCTGCTGATGTGGTCGTGGAAGATCTTACCGAGGACTCTCCTCTGCGCAGGTCCTCCAAGGGAAAAGAAAAAGTCACTCCTGCCGAGGAGGGGAGTACCGAGGTGATCGCCGGATTGGGTGCTCACGAGGCTGCTGAGTTCAACAACATTAATGCCTATGCCGATTCTCCTCGGATGGCCAAACTTCTGCAGCAGTCCTCGGATCATGCCCTCAAATCAATGGCCTACTCGCTGGTGGAGGTTTGTAACTTAACATATCCTTTTTTGAATTTCTCCTCATTTTTCATACTGACTTTCTTTGTTCGCAGATGGGTCATTATGCCAAATATTTCGATCTCCGATTGGCTGAGGGCGAGAAGCTGAAATCCGACCTGGTTCAGCAGGTAAAGGATGACACTGCCGAGCTGTCGCGACTTCGCAGTCAGCTCAGAGCAAAAGACAAAGAGCTGAAAGCGAAGGATGTGGAGCTCGAGAAGACCAAGTCCTCCCTCTTTGTCGCGGTAACTGCTCAGTCCAAAGCCGAGGAGGCCCTGATGCTCACTGGGGAAGAGGTAAAGAGATTTGAGAAGTTCTTTACCGAGAAGAGCTCGGAACATGAGGCGGCCATCCACTCACTGGATAAGAGGATGGAGAAGCTTAGCTTGGAATGTCAAGATATCCGAGCACGGTATCCTGTTAGCGAAGCCTCCGTCAACGCTGTTAGGTCCATGGTAGTATGCTCAGTGTATAGGCTAGAGGGGGGGTGAATAGCCTATACTTAGTATATTAAAAATTTCATCCTATTTTAATATGTAAGTTGAAAGTAAAGATGAAATAATTAATATAAATAGGTCATCTTCTTAGTTGTAACAGCTTTGCCGATATTAGTTAAATCGGACAACTGGGATCGGCAGATTTGAAGAACATGTAGAAGGAAGGTGTTGTTATACTTGGCTGATGAATGAGAGTTTGAGCAGCGGAAGAATATGCAGCTTAAGTATAACAGACAAGATTGAAGTAACTGTAAATGTTTGAATACAATTTAAGCATAACAGTTAACTAAAATCTTATATTAGATGCATCAATCACTTTCTACAACCAGATTGCATAAGATAAAGCAAATTATACAGGAAAGAGAAATAAAGGCTGAATGTATCAAAATATATATTATATTAAAATTCAGCAGAGGTTTGCTCAAGGGCAAACATGCTTAGTACATTAACCTAGACTCTCTTATCTAGCAATCTCCCCGGGGGTAGAAGGAAAGTCAATTGGGATGCCCGGAAAACTCATTATTAGAACTCTAACCCTAGCAGTTCCTAATACCCTTGGAGGTTGGGCAAGAGAAGTGCTAGTGTAAGAGTGATGTGAGAAGAGAATATTAGGCGTTGTTCAAATAGCAAGTATTTGAACAACTGAGTGCTAAGCACTCGGCCAAAAGTGATGATAATTTATTGCACAATCGACACAACTTATAATAAAGTATAAGTCTGCCGATATGAATGCAATGTGGATTTTTAGGCTCTAGCTCTTCATCGGACATCTTCAAGCTGGATCAGTCTTCAACAAATTGCAGGAAGGCTTGGTCTCTTGCTGAAGGTTTGAATTGCAGCACTGAAGAGACTGAGTCTTTCGAAGGGAGAAAGAACTCAAATGATCAAGCTAAACTTCTCAGCCTTTGGAATTTCTGTTTTTCTCTCTTTTCAAGTGTTTGTTCTTACACTTGAATTTCTCACTCTTTTGAGGTGTGGAATTCGGATTGAAAGAATGAAGAAAGCTTTTAATACCACAACCTCACAAGTATTTGCATACGTTCCACTGTGTTTATTGTGAGAATGAGAGTCTTCTTAAATAGGTTGGAGAAGATGAAGAATTTGTTGAAGCATTAAATGGGTCTGCCCGTTGGAAATCTGAGACATTGAATGCACAAGAGTGCGTCTTTCAAACTGTTGGGCAAAGACCGTCCGTTAAGCTTTGTGCTTTGAATTTGGTCCGTGATTTAGGCTGACAGATTTAACTTGACATTGCTTAGCCTGGGACATAACGCACTGTGTTCGTCCTTTTGAAGAATCTTGTCTTGAAGTCTGGACTTTAAACACTAAAGAGGAAATGTCTGTTGGATAATAGTGAAGGCGCAGTCATCGATGCGTATCTTTGGCTTTGTCATAAAGATCTTGTAACGGATCTATTTTGACATGTAGCGTTCCTGATCAACGATCGATGTTCCTCTTGAATAATCAGCTTTTCTGCAGTTCGTTCATATAAGGATCTTGGCCGATATAGAGATCTGCTGATGTAATTATTGCTGAAGTGGAGTTTGCTGATAGGACATTGCTGAAAGGGATGTCTGCTGGTGGGACATTGCCGATGAGCATGTCTGTTTGGCGCATGAAGAGAGCTAATCCATTTTAAAGTTATCATCACCTTGGTAGGACAAAGACTCATATATGTACAAAGACTTCCTAGTCTAATGACCTATGCATTGTTTCAACAAGTTGCCACACTAACCGGTACGCAGCCCTTTTAGTCACTTGTGAAACATGCGTTGTAATGGGAACAAGCAAATCACTGTATTTGGAATATGCATACATATATATCAGCTGTTTTACAGGCATATTCCTAACAATCGCACAATATAAAGAGTCTGAATCGTTCGTAGAAGACATTACTCCTTACATGATGAAGGGATGATATCAGATTCTCCGAGCTGCTGCGGGTGACGGGGTACCGCTTGAGAAGCTTGGCGAGTGGGGGGTCTCTAACCCCTATGATGAATTGAACCGAAAAGGTGTCGTGCTCATGCCGTTTGACGGTGAGGACATTCAAGCTATTGATGCTGAAGATGCAAAAGCAGGTAAGCCCGCGTGGGAACATCCCGTTATTCTTCAACAGCACGTCGAAAAGCTAGTTGATGCTCGGCTTGATCAAATGGCCTTGGAGGCTGCGAGGGAAGGTGATGCCCGAGAGAATGCCGAGCTCAGCCAGGTAGCCGATCAATCTTGAAGGATGCCGAGGGTGTGATGACCAATCGGGCTGAAAACGAGCGAGATGTCCTGGCCTCGGAGGGTCTTGAGGACTGATCTGCGACCTGCACTATTTTTTGTATAATCTTTTGATTGAGCCTGCGAGCTCGTAAGATTTTGTAAATTTGAACAAGTATTGCTAGCTAGGGAATGTAAATTATGTACAGATGTATATATATATTTTGACTTGCTTGAATGGAAAATATTTGGAATCCTCGGTTTATGGAATGTATAAATTTTAATCTTTTTAGAATTATTGCGGCGTGGCTCTGGCCATTCTTTGACAATAATTGATTTGTTATGGGGTGACTCTTGTCGACCTCGCATAACAGTTTGGAGCCATCACTGAGTGATTCACTATTGACTTTAAGTGATGACTTGATTTACCAGCACTGAGTGATTCACTATCGACTTTGAGTGAGGTTTTTGAGACTACTCGGGATAGTGCGCTACTGATCTCCGAGTAGTGGTTCTTATACTTAAGAGGTCTGCTGCCGACTTATAAGTATTTTTATTAATAGTGTAATTTCGAACCCGAGGAGACAATCTTTTGGTTTCTCAAAAATTCAAGCTGTCATGTATTTACTCAATTTACAGTCAGTTGAAAGCGTTAATATTATTCGGGATAGACTACTTACAGCACAGAGTCGACTAGAAAAGCTATGCCGATAACCGGAGATGAGATCTTGAGTTTTAGGTAGGAGACTATGTGTTCCTTAAAGTATCGACACGTAGAAAGGGAAGTTATCACCAAGATACATTGGTCCGTTTGAAATTCTTGAGAAGGTTGGAACATTAGCGTATAGCATTGCATTACCACCTTCATTGTCAGAAATTCATAATGTGTTTCATGTGTCTATGCTTCAAAAATACATGAAGGATGACTCGCATGTATTAGAGTATGAGGAGATCACTACTGAACCCGATCTGTCATACGTAGAGCAACCGGTGAGAATTCTTGATACTAAGGAGAAAACTTTACGAACAAAGCGGATTCTACTCGTTAAAGTATTTTGGAGGAATCATGACATTGAAGAAGCTCCTTGGGAGACAGAGGTCGATATGCAAAAGAAGTACCCTCATCTTTTCAATGAACTTGGTAAGGAATTTAGAGACTAAATTCTTTTAAGGGGGAGAGGATGTAACACCCTGGTTCCTCCTATGTGTGACTTACTTGTCTTAATGTGTGGTTGACATGTTAGACGTACATATTATACTTGTTTAAGTAGCATGTTAGTGACTTATACCCTAATTCTCTATTTTATTTCATACTTATGAGAATTGTTAGATTAATTATGCCTTGATGCGTGATTTAAATCCTTGTAGTTGATTATTCTTGGCGTGCTATGTTTACTTTATTGTTATAGGTTGTTTCTGGTTGGTTTCAGACTTAGTTTGAGGTTTGAATCACCTTAGGATGGCTTGGGAGTGCTTGGAATTACCTTGGAATAGCTTAGAACCATTTTGGCCTGAACCTTGGAGCTATGCGGCCGTATAGTGCTAAGCTCGTATAGCCTGAAACTCTTTGGAATTTATGCGGCTGCTCTAGGCGCCTGCATATTAGCCATGCGGCCGCTCTATGCGTCCGCATAGGAGTTATGCGGCTGCTCTGCGCGTCCGCATAGAAGCCCGGCAGCTTATTTTGACTTTCTTTTCTTTGACAATTTTGACCATTTGGGTGGCTCTCCTTGAGCCACGTCATCACCACCCCTAGTCTGAATTTTGGCCACTTAAGTCAAGTGGAGAGACTCCATTTTCCTCCATAATCACTCCATTTTGCTCCATAGAAGCTTGAGAGTGTGTGTGAGAGCTTTGGTGAGATTATTGTGTGTGTTGAGTTCCCGAAGATCAAACCGTTCGATTGACGATCCGAGACTGTCATTGTGTTGGGGTCGAGTAGGGGAGTAACTTTAAAGCCTTCGATCGTGATTTTGTTGGCTTGATATTCGGTTCTAGATAAGTTACTAAGCCCCTTTTTGTATACTTTAAGCTTCAATGTATGTTAGTTCATCAAAAATCATTTATGACTTGCTATGGATGTTGTTTTTATGAACAAATTTCTATGTTAAGATGAGTACATTATACTTGTGATATTTGCATGGTTGAATGATGTTGGATGAGCTAGGATTTGAACATTAACCTTAAGATTTGAATAAATAGAGAACTTGAGACTTGAAATGGGGTAATGTTGCATATAGCATTTATGCCCTAATTTTATGAACTTTAGCAATGACTCTAAGAAGTCGATTTTAGAGAAGATTATAATACCCCGAACAACATGTTAAATTACTACGAGTTTTAGAGTTCGATTGATCGAGATTCTAGTCCTCCGTGTTTGGGGTACTATTAAAGTAGAGACCTATAAATGGCTTTAATGTGTTGATTAGAATTTTTGCAAATATGTGTTGAATGATAATTAGTGGTAGAATAAAATAATCTATTTGTTATTAGTCAATTTCACTACTTTTGAACTTGATAGTTATTTGCATTAGATGAGTAAGAACGTCTACTTGTGTATTGTGTAAGTCCAGCTGGCGTCGTTGGTTGAGTAAGGTGGGACGACATATAGTCTTCACAAATCAATGTTTGTGATCGCTATAAGTCACCGTACCGGAATTCACACACCCCTCTTCTGTTGGCCACACTTGAAAAGTAGTCCCACTGTTGTAGCAATACGCATGACTTTAGTTTGCTAGTTGAACTTGATGGTATTAATCGGGGAAGTCGATACTACATACACGGGTATCGAGGCACATTTGGTTGTGTTGTGTATTGCAGGAGCAACACAAAGAGGACAAAGAGACATGATATCCTTTATAATGTGGTTTATTTATGAGTACTTATGTGGACATCAAAGTGCTATTTGTGACTTATGTGAAATGTATATCAATGATGATGTTACATGTTCAGTTGTGATATATAAATGCATTACCATGTTATATTTATCGCTTGAGCATTATGCCATGACATGTAGTTGCATTTAATAACTTATTGAGTTTCGACTCACCCCGTTTGTTGTTTATATGTTTTTCCTTAAATTCGAGCCAGCTAGGGAGTTCGCGGTGAGGTCGGATAGTATTCACGTTTAGCTCCCAGGTGGTCTTTTGCTTTGTAACCCTTGGAGCTTGTATTTAGTGATAGAAATTCTTTTGGTAAGGACGAATGGTTATGTAAAGGCATGTAAACTTTATTTTGGGTAGTGTTGTTACATTGTTGTACTTATTATTCTTTTGGTAGCCGACACGTGTATGTCGAACTTGTGCACTCGGTTATATTTTTAACTCAGTTATGTTCCCAAGCATGTTGTAGCTTATAGTTTATGAACAGTTGTTCCGACATGTTGTGGCCGAAGTAGTTGTTAGTATAAATTATTTTTCTCAAAAATCTTATACTTGTGTTTTATTAGTTGGGTTTCGGCTATAATATTGCCAATGATTGATTTTATTTTATCCAAGTTTTTATATTATTGGTTTTGATGTAAGTACAGGTTGTTGTGGCGCGTGCTTTTACTGTTTGTTGTAGTCGTTTGTTTGTTGTTTTGACGTGTCTTCTTTGAGATTTCGTATTGAAATCTGGATTGGAGCGTCACAATATTTGTAAATAATTATTTATTACAAACGAGGGCAAACCTGTTGTATTCAGCGCAAATAAGGTGTTGTATTTATCGCATACGCTAAAATTTTGTGAACATCTCTCAAAAATTAACCTATTAGCTAATAGTTTTACGTTGAGTTATCCCATTTTCATTGGATTAAATAAAAAATAAAAAAGTTGTCAAAAAAAAAAAAAGAAAAAAAAAAGAAAAACCACGCCCGCATAGCAAGGCACAAGCAGAGTGCTTATGGTTTTTAGAAGAAGGGGTTTCTAGTACAAATCTAGCATAAACCCTAATCAAATCTCAAATCATTGACCATTTTCTGAACCCACCCAATCATAGTAGGAAACTAAAGGACCTACTAAGTGGGAGAGAAAGAATTCAATCAATAGCTGCTAAGATTCGGGTTCAAGTTTTTCGATTAGAGTCGAAGAATCACCATGTCTGTTCCTCAGCCTCCCCTGGAAATCGAAGCTCGAGAGTAAGCCGTCTTATGCTCATTCTCAATGTATTCTACTTTCTGTTTGGTTTAGGAGAAAAAATTATACGGTGAAAGAGAAAATAACCGAGAAAATTTAAGGCGTTTCGAGTTTCACGCGTTGAGCTGCTCCATTGTTTAGTTCATCAGTCCATTGTAGTAAATTTTTTCAATTTCTGCTTCTTTTAATTTTATTTTTCTCTACAACCGGGCTGAGGCTGAAAGTAGAACTGATATGAAGTTATGATAATTTTCTTTTGTTCTTTATATATTTGGTAGCAGAATTTTTTCCAGAGTCAAGTTGGAGTCCTCAAAGTTGTGGTAGTTAAACATACTATTCCTGCATTGCATTTATTACTATTTTTTGTTGTTGTTGTTGTTGTTGACATTGCTGTGTTCTTGGTTTTAGCTATAAAGATGGGGCAAATTTAATTGATATCTTCGTTGTTAGTATCACAAGTGCTTGGTTATTAATTGAACTTGCAAAATCATATTGGATGCTAGTAGTAGCGAGTTCACTTTGACTTTATGATAATTCAAAAAATATTCCTTCCGTCCCAAAGAAAAGTCCTATTTTGAAATGAAGCTGATTTCTCATGTTTGTAGTATGTTAAGAATTTCTGCATATCCTTCTGAAGTTTCATGTTTGGTTCTCTATGCAAAGCCCTTAATTTAGTGGCACCAAGAAGAGAGCATTTGGCTTTCAGGCTACTAATACAGTCTTATGGAGTTCTTCTTACTTCCTTTCATAGCTCTAGCACCCATGTATAGTTATGTTATTCGGTCACTGCAGCCTGCTCACATCAGGGTAATGAGATGTCTGTACTTGAGTTGGCATCTTAGGTGGGGGGAAAAGGATTGATGAATAAGGCTCTGAAACTTGGGAATTCTCTTGGGAGTTTGATCTGTTTATCATCTCTACACTGGTGAAGACTAACTGTTACAAGTTTTATCAATACACCTGACTGATTCTTCAATGAAGAGCCTCTTACACAAACCTTTATTATGAGTTGAACCACTTTTTACAATTTCAAAATAGAATATACAATTTCAAGCAGAAGAACTGACAGTTCCTTGCAGATAGATGATCGAATGAGAGAAGGGTTAGTTTTCCATCATGTCATCTGATTTTTTAAGGGTAAAAACTATGTTCGGTCCAAAGTGTCTAAATCTAGGTCAAGTGGTATCTTATTTATCCTGAACGCCTTGACCCAATAGGTTTCATAGACATGTTACAAGAGGGAGATATAGTATAAGGACCTATGTCGCTACTCGTCATATGCTCTAAGGTTTTTTCTTTTATTATTATTTCTTCCAGCCATATTCATCAGGCTTGATGTAGAATAAAAGTACAATTGTAGAGCTTGGGTTCCCTTGTTGATACTGGATGTTTTAAGTCCGCTCGATCATTGAGTGGTAAATATCCATGTATCGATTTGTTGGTATCTGTCTTTAGATTATGCGGCCCTCAGGCTAACATGGTATTCAAATATATTATTTTGTTTACATGATGAAAAATCTTTAATCTAATATGTATATTTTTTATGTTGCAGTGTGATTAAGATAGTTCTTCAATTTTGCAAAGAAAATTCTTTGCATCAAACTTTCCAAACACTACAAAATGAGTGTCAAGTTTCTCTGAATACAGTTGACAGCCTTGAAACATTTGTCGCTGATATTAATAGTGGAAGGTGGGATACAATACTACCTCAAGTGGCACAGCTTAAGCTTCCAAGGAAGAAACTTGAGGATTTGTATGAGCAGGTATTTACCACTGTTCGTACAAGGGAAATCCTGTTTATGTTATGTGATGATATATCTTGTTTATTTTGATGTACAATGACATGTTAGTCTTTGCAACTTTATATCCTACAAAAGGATATGAGATAGGGGATTTAGTGTCTTAACGAATCACAGGCAGACTCCCATGTTCATGAATATTGCATGGATAACAATGAGAATAAATATCTGTTGGAAAAATTGGTTCTTTAGGCATTATAGAGTTTTAAGATCAGGGTACTGGCATTTGCCGAGACATTCACAAGTTTCAAGCAGAGGACTGCAGAAACATGATGTTCTCTAGGAGATAGTATGAGAGAGATGATGAGGAATAGGCAGCTAAAGGCATGAATTAAAAATAATTTCAATTTACACTGCGTAGTGGCATTGTTTTATCATTGTTGTAGATGAAGATCCAACCATCTGTGGGAACACATCTAAGAATGGGATGATATACTTTTGCTCATCTCAAAACAAAGTATTGAGATATATATATATATATATATATATATATATATTTATATGTCTATTTGTATATATGTATTTATAATTAATAGAAGTTCCTTTCATATAGAAGAGAATATAACGAAACAAAGGACATTAAGACCCCTGTACTACATAAGTGTGGGAACACAACATGAAAAGAAAACAAGAACCAGCGATAAACAAAATCTAATCCATCAAAGATACACAAACACTGGTGATACCTATTTTGATAAAAATCTCCATTTCTTAGGCAGCAACTCCAAGTCCATTTATGAATTGGTGTTTAAATCTATAAGCTGACATAAAAATGTATCCATTTGTATTCTCAATAGTTCTTTATGTTCAACTTCCCAATTTTATTGTATTGGTTCGCGTGGAATGCCTTCAACTACACTATATATGCTGGACTAGAACAGCAGTGACGATTGATAATTGTCAGAGGTCTTTAGATGGTGGAATGGAGTACTTAGAAGGCTGAAAACTAAAGCTTCTGCATTATTGTCACCATAATGTATCACCAAGCTAGCAAGCATCATTCTTATCTTTCTGCATGCTTGTGTATGTTTTCGCTCCAAGCTAGATCTGTAACGACCCGAGCCCGAAGCCTGGTCCGCCACGTATAGCCCACGTACTGCCCACTAAGCACCTGGATCAATTGGCCCACCACAAGCCACCCAAAAGTCCATGGATAGGTTGGTGCCCAGTGGTAGTGAGTGGGCCACTTATAAGGCACACACAAGTCCCACATCTACCCGATGTGGGATATCACAAGCTCAGTGTCACAAACTTAGTTTTATCCCTAGCTCTTGCCATTCTGTATGGCTCTAAGTTGAGTACTGTTTTCATTAGTTAGCCTTCCCCTGCTTTCTATAGCTGGCAACCTCAAGTGTTGTCCCCAAGTTGTGTGTTGCTCCTTTTTTTTTTTGATAAGAAAATAAGAATTTATTAAAGATAGGAAAAGGTACACAAGACAGACGAGAGATCCCTCAAAGAAAAAGCAATACAATGGAAAATAAAGAAAAAACTCAAGAAATCAGAGCTCTACAATCCCACTGCATAGAAAAAAATAGGAATTCCTATAAAGCACCAGTAGCTGAGGCCCATTAGCTAGGCCACCCCCACACTCTAGGCATAAATGTTGGAATGAAAGAGTATGTTGCACTAAACCAAAGAATGCTTGCAAGTGATTTTGAGGTTCAGCGGTGAATTGGCCCAGATGATAACTTACCTATTTTTCGGCTTCTACGGTTCTACCATTTTAGTCTAATCCTATAAATTTTTCTGTTTGAGTTTCTCCTATCCTCAAGTATTTTCAATGATTCTAGAATACTCTACCAAACTCTGTTATATATCAACTTATCTACAAAATTCTAATACCCTCAATGGGTGAAACAACTAATAGTAGATGAGTGCATGAGCGGACTCACTGTCAGAGACTCAGAAGCATTAGAACAACCTTGCTACATGCTTGCTTGAGCTGATATGTGCACCCTAGGACAAAGAAGAGCACTCCGGAAGAGTGAAACACATTCTAAACCGCTCTGCACACAAGTGATTTAGCATTTTCCAATCTGTGTCAGTTCAATCTCTTATGTCCCTCCAGTCAGCACATGTGGTAAACCTCTTACCTTGCGGGGCATGTTATTAGACGTCCGATGATGTCTCCTTTTCTCCCTAACGTCCTTGGCTATCTATGCCATTGTCTGTTGTGCCAATGATAATTAGGGTGGAACCGGGACTGTTCACTTGACTTGAATTTTGGTCTAGCGACTAGCATGCAGCTTGTTTGTCTTGGTTTTTGCTTGAATGAACTTGAGCATGCTATAGTAAAGTTGTATTAATGCTGAAGTTGGCAAGTTTTATAAGCTTGATGAAGAATATGTTTTGCTTTCTTGCTCTTGTTCTTTTTGCCTACCTTTTTAACAATGTCAGGATCTATACGTGTCTTTATATACAAGAATTATGCCCGTACGATGTACGGGGCAATGTTCATAATGTTATTATTTAATTTATTGACTGTAAAAGGGGTAAATTTATTTAGTTTAAATAAATTGAATATCTCATTATGTGAAAAATAATATATTTAGTCTACATAAATTGAAATTTTGAGTTTAAAAGACAATCCGTTTTTACATATTAATATAAGATAATTATGATATCTATTCTTTCTAGATTAGGGAAAAAGGAAAGATATCATCGAGTAAGAAATATGTTATATGAGATAATTACGGTAGATGTGCTAAATTAAGAAGATTAAGAGAATTGAAAAGAAAGGATATTAGTGAAATGAAAGTTACTGTAATTAGGACCAATTAAATTTTGACATTGATTTTCATCTATTAAAAATTCAAAACTCCCAAAAATCAAGATTGGGGTTTGGAGCTCATTTTGGCTAGATCACATAATATATATAATGTCTGTATGTGTTTGTATTGATAAGCAAAGAGAATATGCATAGAAAAGCCAAAATGCAGGCTCAACCCATGGTCTGATATTCCGATTCTCTTCTTTTCATGTATTTTGTAGATCGTTTTGGAAATGATTGAACTTCGAGAATTGGACACTGCACGTGCTATATTAAGGCAAACTCAGGCAATGAGCGTCATGAAACAGGAACAGCCTGAAAGATACTTGCGACTCGAACATCTCCTTGTTCGAACATATTTTGATCCACACGAGGTTAAGATGCTTGTTCCCTTTCATCTGTTTTCATTTTCTTTATGCTTCAAGTGTACTTTAAAACTAGTTGGCTTTTTATGAAATAATGCGTGCATAATGATGTTAGTTATCCTCTTGCTATATCTAACTACTTGCTGTCACCCGTGCAATGCACAGGATTAATATTTATTTTAAGTACTTTCCCACTATATTATGGATTTAGAAAAATAACATAGCATAATCCCGTTGAAAGCTACGTGGTGCCTTTGCTTTTCTTTCTTTTTCCAACCTTACCCTACTAAATATATATGGAATTCCTACTCTTTGAGTCCCGCTTTTATAAATATATAGATAATGCTGCCTTACAATGGAAAAAATAATTAAGCTGATAATTGTGATTAAAAAGGTGAATTTCAAGGTAATAGTGGCACTTTCAACAACTTAAACAGCTCCTAATAATCATGCTCTCTTTCTAGAATCATCAGGAACTAATTAATGCTAAAGATCCAAAACCAGATTCTTTATTGTCATTCCGAAATTTGAGAACATCATGCACCTATATATTGATTTAGTCTCTCTGTATAGTGATTTATATGCTTATTGAACTTGACGGCTAGCCACTGTAAGGTTTGGTTATACTCTTATGAGTTGTATTTTTGTCTTAACAACCATTGGATTTTTAAAAGTCAATTGTCGGCTGCTCCTTTTCTATCTGCATAGTTCTCTCATTGTAATTCTGATGGGAAATATACTGCACAACTTTAAAAATATGAATTTAAAGTAACAAAATAGTGCATTTTTACATCATTAACTTGACATCGTGATTGGGACAGAGTTGTCTTTATGGAGTTCCTTTGGGCTTCGACTAGGGGTGCCTTTAGAGGAGTGCCCATTTTAGAGATGCAGCGGTATGGATTGCCTTTATTTGTTGATTGTTTCGTTCTAGCTCTAGGCCTTGTATGTCTGTGCTTTTGTTTTTAATATTGATGTACTTCTTGTCTGTTTCTTGTACCTTCTCCTTCTCCAGTAGAAACTAACATCCTTGCTTTCTTTAAGCACTTTTCTTCACCCCAACCAACCTCTATCCCCAAACCAAATATTTATACAACAAATCAGTCTTTTTTTATTTTATTTTTTTGGGTCAAATCGATTCCAAATGGCTTTGATATTTGATGAATTGGCGGGATTTTCAAGGGAAGATTTTTAATCTTACATAAATAAAGTTATTATTGATTCTCTGATCAGGCTGATTGTAGGCATTGGGTTCCGGGTCCTAGTGGGGTATTTTTGGTAAAGTCTTTCGGGAAAGTTCTTTTTAAATCTCAAATTCCGCATGCTCTTCCAATAGCAAAGCTTATTTGGAAATCCAAGGTTCCGTATAAGCTTAAGGGTTTGCCCGGTCCTTAGTGCTCAATTGGTTGAATACCAATGATTGGTGAGACGCGTAGGCCTATAAGACCCTTTCTCCAGACATTTGTGTGATGTGCTGGTGCAATAACGATACTCATGACCTCCTTTTCCTCTATTGTCCTGTTGCTTGGAAGTTATGGTGCTCTTATTTGATATTTGAGGTGAGGATTGGGTGAGCTCCCGCTTTGTTGAGGCTCTGCTATTGGTTTGCTATGTGGGTTTTGGGGGAAGTAAGGATGCTCAGATTTTATGGTAATGTGCTATTATTACTTTGTGGGGTATTTGGAATGAGAAGAATTTTCTTATTTCAGATAAGGCATGCCCTTTTCTTTGTTGAAAGATTTAGAATTTTTTTTTCATGCCTCTCTTTGGGAGTCGGCGCTTTGAGCTTTTAGGGGAATGTCGGTAGCAACTATTGCAAGAGATTGGAGAGCAGTTTTGCACTAGGCTTTCTCTTTTTTGAATTTTTCTTTCTTTTTTCTCTTTTGTTTTGGCGGATGGCGTATTCCCTGTTTTTGTACATTCTTTTCGTTTTCTAATTCATTCTTCTTTTATCTATAAAAAATAAAGTTATTATTGATTCTGCACTGCATTAGTGAGTACGCTCTCTTCAAAATTAATACTTATCCCATTGTTTTTAGGCTTATCAAGATTCAACAAAAGAAAAACGACGTGCACAAATTGCCCAAGGTTTGTCCTTTCCTCCTCTGTCTTGATGCGCCCCATCCACCCAAAAGGAAAAAAATGTTAGCTTCATAATATTGATGCTTGGTAATGAAGCAGTGGCTAATGATGATGTGTTTTTGTATGTTCAATGTTAGATTGCACCAGGGTCACCTGGGTTGTAAAACAACTCCTGGCTATTCCACGTGTTTAATGAGAATGACTAGCCTTACATTTATAAGCATGACTTAGTTACCCACTGCTACCGGATGATATTAAGGAAAAAGGGCATAGAACTGCTTTATCCTTGCCGAAATCTAAAAGCGTATATGCCACCTGGTAAAACCACCTCCTAGATATACCCAGCCTGAAACTTGATTTGTGCAATACAATAAACTTTTTTTTTTTTTTGATAAGTAAGAGTATATAGAAAGCGTCAAAACAGGTGACGCGTCCTTTGTACACTAGGAGTATACATAAACAAACTACTCCAGACTAATGCTATTCACAAAAGCCACTAAAAGAATGATCATCCGTCATAGAAATGTTCTCAGTCTCCGAGCACCAAAAGAAAAGGGAACGAAGCAGGGAGTACTTAATCTGATCCAGCGACCCCTCTATGTTGTCAAAAGCCCTGCTATTTCTCTCTCTCCATAAACTTTCTTGATACGAGACTCAACTGAATCAGGGGAAAATGCCTTTCAAGAGACCATATTTGCCTACATTCTTTACCTGATGTAGCTTGTATCATCTTCTAACTAGCCTTATTGCATCAAATATCTGCCAAATAACATTTCTCTTTTCTCATTCATACTGCTGGATGCCTCGTTGTTAAATGATAAGCGGTGAGCATTAAGCCCAAGAAATTGGAGTTCTAGACTGCAAAAAAAATGGTTTTACGATAGGTTATGACACCACAAAATGCTTTAGCTTATTTTGCAATTGTAGATATTCATGGGATATAGTACAAAGTTGATATCACTCTCTATGCTCCCAATCATAACCATTTCTATCTTTTTTTTTTGTTTAACCATTTTCAGCTATTGCTGCGGAAGTTTCTGTGGTTCCTCCGTCACGACTAACAGCTCTAATTGGTCAAGCCCTGAAGTGGCAGCAACACCAAGGTTACATTCTAAAGTAATGTTAAATGAGAGAAATTATATTTTCTTCTCCCTTGTGTATTTTCTGTTAATTGCGAGGGTGCAGTTCTTTTTTGTTGTTGAAGTGATTTCTAGTCTCCCAACCCCCCAAAAAAAAAAAAAAACCTCCTACTGCCAATACCACAACGAGATGAGGGGATTCAATCTAATGGTACTTCAGAGTACAGTTGGATTGCGTTTCATGGGACAAAACACAGAACTTTAGGCAAGTTCTTGCTGTTGCGTTTATAGTCAATTGACTATTGAGTTATCATTCTTTTAAAATTGCCTTATGTTTGTGTTTGGTGTGTGTGTATGTTGGGTGGGAGGGTGTTTATTTCCAAACGATGGGATTTCACTCCAATTGAAAACATTATTCTTCTTTGAAAAAAAACCACTAAACTGGCCAGACCGAATGGAATCCCGTGCAAGCCAAAAAAAAAAAAAGGAACGGAAAGGGATGACCCCTTGTTAAAGTAGAGTTGAACATTGCGTTAATTGTCGAGGAGAACGTTATCCGTAAGAAAGAGCAGTCTCTGAAGGTCGTAGATTTTAGACCTAATAGCTTTTTGACGAGTTCTTTTACAATCTTAGGCAAAGTTCTGGCTGGGAGATTAGGTAAGGCATTGGGTGAGACTTTCTTTTCTCAGAGTGCGTTTGTAGATGGTCATCAGATTTTTGACGTGACTTTGGTGGCAAGTGAGGTGGCAGAGGATGCTTTTAGGATAGGTAGACAAGCTGTTGTGATTAATTTGGATTTCGAGATGGCGTATCATGGGGTCAACTGGGTTTTTTTTGGACAGAGTGATGCATCACAAAGGTTTTGGTGATACTTGGAGTAAGTGGATTAAGGTTATTTAAGGGGTTTCCCAAGTGTACATGCTTTCTGATAGTGGTGAATGGTGAATCAAACTCTTGGTTTCCTGCCTCTAGGGGCGTTATACAGGGTGTCTTAAGTATATATGCTTTCTGAGTAGATGCTGATGGGTGTGGACTGCTGTCCTCTAGGTAGGGAGGAGTTAAGGGTGTTGCACGTGTAATTTGCTGATGATACCATCTTGTTCTGATCTGATAGTGTTGCTTGGCTTAGAATGTCATTACTGTTTTTCAAGTTTTTGAGAAGGTATCAGGCCCTAAGATCAACCTTTTTAAGTCTATTATCTTGGAGATAAACGTTTATTCAGCTTGTTCAGAGTTTTATTTGTTTGCTTGGTTGTAGAGTGCGACGCTTTCCGTTTTTGCACCTTGGAGTTCCTCTAGGTGGCATCTCGGGCTGCCTTTCGTGACTCAGCAGTGGTGGAATGGGGGGCTAAGCGCCTCGATGGTTGGAAGGGTCTGTACTTTTTCATGGGCGGGAAGATTACCTTGATTTGGTCCTGCAATGAGTACCCCCACCTTTTTATTTTTTTATTTACTCCCTCCATTTCTAAAATGAGTCTTGTTTGACTCGCACATAGATTAAGAAAGGCGTATTGATTCTATTATAAATATTAGGATGTAGTGTATTTTCGAACGATACCCATGTCGTAGTGGGACCCATCAATTAAAGTAGCAAGCAAATCAAGGGGCAAAAGGTAAAAATAACATTCCGGAAAGGAAATGTTACTAAGCGGACACTTTTTTGGAACAATCTAAAAAGGAATAATGGACTCTCTTTTAGGAATGGAGGGAGTATATAACAAGATTCCAGTTAAAGTGCCATTGCCTTGAGAGAGATGATGGAGACCTTTTCTGGTCTGCAGTTAGATAAGAGAAGATATACCACCTAGTTTGATGGGAGACAATGTCTAGGCCTGATAACGGAGGAGGTTTGGGTCTGGCCGTCTGGGTAACCTAGTGTTCATGATTATTTCCCTTGTAGCTAAATGGTTATGGTGTTTTTCACTTGAATCAGATTCTCGCTGGACTGTGCGATAAGAAGTAATCTTGGGTGACATCAAATTGGATCAGATACCAATCATGAGACTTACATCACCCATTCAAGTCTCAGAAGTTTATCTCTCAACTCTCGTACAGGTTCCTTCCCTCATATCTCAGATAATATGGGGAACGGTTAGCGTATTCAGTTCCATTCAGAATTTGGAAGGAGAGGAATCATAGTGGGCGTTCGACAATGAGGAAGGATCCATTCAGAATTCGAAGGATACATTACTTAGAACTATTTTGTTTTGGTGCTCAGTGGCTGGAGAGCGGCCCACTAACTTCATGAATCCTTTTATTCTTTTGTAGAGATGTGTATAGCTTTTGATTTGAGTTATTCTTTTCGTTGAGTATACCTCTAGTGTACACAGGACGCGTCACCTACTCTGACGCTCTTCTTGTTTATATATATATTTACTTATCAAAAATAAAAATAAAAATTCAGTTCCATTCTGGGAGGATACTTTGGTTGCAGGGGGAGGGGTGGGGGAGCCTTTTTCAATTGTTTGTTTAGATCATCCTCCTTGCATGATGCTCCTATTTCGAATTTCGTCTGCTCTTTTGGCTTTTCTCAATCTGGGATTTCATTCTTCTGAAATCTCATTGATTTGGAACATTGTGAGTTTTGTGCTTCTCCCTTCTTGCGTCTCTGTCCTGGGGAGGGTAGAGATGAGCGAGTTTGGAACCTAAATGGGTTTGGTGTGTTTTGGTCTTTGTACTTGTCTCACTCTCGTGTTCTGTTGCTCTTTGCTTTATCCACCCTCATGTAGAAGTTGAAGGTGCCATCTAATATATGGGCGTCCGTATGGTATCTTGTCCTTGACTGGAAATAAGGAGGCCTAGTAAAGCTCTGAGCCCAGATATATGTGTGGTGTTGACTGTTTGCATGGTGAGGCTTGGGTTTGTACCCTGATGTTTGATGACATATTGGTCCAATACTAAAGGGGCTTTGGGTATTGGAAAGCTGGCAAACGATTATGGACTAGCGGTATTTTCATTAATCTATGGTGCTTTTGGACCGGAAGGAAAACTAGGATATTCGATAATTGAGGTCTTTCTCCCAATCTTCTGGGTGACAGGGTTGCCTTTCTTGCTTCTTTATGGTTCGATGGGATTTCTCAAAGGAGTATTACTGATCTATGGAGGGATTGGCAAACTGTTCTATTTTGAGTTTGTCATTTTTCAAAGGAGTATTACTGATCTATGGAGGGATTGGCAAACTGTTCTATTTCGAGTTTATGTCATTTTTCTTTGTTATATCTTATAGGTCTGGGTTGGTTTGTTGGGGTTTGTTTATTTATTATATACCTTTGATGGTCTTGTGGACTCCTTGGCCACTATCCTATATGTCCTCTTTCTAGTATAATTCTCGTTTTGTTATCAAAAAATGTGTCGTGGAGAATGACGCGGGAGGGATGCAAACACAAGAAGAGGCACTGGAATTGAATTATTATTAGGTTATTTACAAGTATTATTTAGAGATAAGTTGAGTTGTATTTTATCTTAGGGGATTTTTATTTTTAGGCTAATTAAATCCTAGTAGGATTGCCGTTGTAATGAAGATCATATTCTTGTTTTAATCAATTAATCCTAATCCTAGTAGAGTTGGGTTTTTTCTTCTTGTCTTATAAATATCGATGTAAAACCCCACTGTTAAAGTAGAGTTGAACATTGTTGAGTATGGGGAGCTTGTGTGCTATTGATTATGGGGCTGATCCTTTGTGAGGGTAGGCATTCTTCTTCCTCTCTTCTTTCTTTCATCACCTCTTTCTCTAGGAGCGCTCGTTGGACTAGTTGCCATACTCTGTCCTAAATCGATATGCTTTGCTCATACTGCTTTGTTTTTCTCAGTTTCTCTATCTTTTGGCTTTCTTCTATGTTATACTTGGCTATACCAGTTGTGATCTTCCTATTTGCCTGCATTGTTATACGTGTTTAATTGCTTAGCCACTGTCTAGGCAATTTAACTCCACTGTAATACGTTGATGATGAATCTTTCTTTGGGTCTTTTAGGGTTGCTTCCACCGGGAACGCAGTTTGATTTGTTTCGAGGAACAGCTGCCATGAAGCAAGATGTAGAAGATATGTATCCAACCACTATTACACATACTATCAAGGTATGCCCCATGGACTTTTCGTCCATCTCTTGTATCTTTCCATTCTTATCTATATAACGTTCTATTCTTATCAAAAAAAAAAAAAAAAGAAGAATATCTAAGAGATCAATCTCATCTCCCATAGGGCTTCAATTGATCTCTTCAAATCCTTTAAAAGAACTTTATACACACTTGTTACAAGGATTGTAGGTTTAAAAGCTCCAAGTATCACTGTTTTCTTTTTAGGAACAGACTAAAGAAAGTGGAGTTAATACTCTTATTCACAGCCCCCTTAGAGTGAACCTGAGAGAAGGCTCTCAATACTCTTCATCATCTCCCAACAAGAATGGGCAAAAGCCACAGAAAAGACATCAGGCAAGGAGCCTTAATTCTAGACATGTCAATCTTTTAAAGGCTCCTAAATAAATCTCTTCTTCAGAGAAAATCTAAACTTGTACCCAGAACCGGCTCCCTGTCCAAAACCTCAATCATGGGTATTGCGCTTGATCCTTCTGAACAATGCATGATTAGATGCCCCTGAAAATCTAATCTCACCGAATCAATGGAATACAATGTGTCCTCCTCCTCCTTCCCATTGAAAACTAGGAAAGAATTAGAGGACAACTCTTTTCTTGCATTTAGTTTTCTATTTTTCTCTCCAACTCGAATCCTCTATGATATTAAATTATTAGCTTAAAATGCCAATTGTGTTATTGCTCCATATGTCCCACCTGATACAATACACCCATAATGGAATCTGAGTTGCCTATCCACCTGAAAATAGTACTGTCAAAGCAGGCTGGTGGGGCGGGCCGGGCCGACCACCAAAGTGACGGGCCTAAAAATTGCCAACCCAACCCAACCCAATATGGGTTGTGGGTTAATCGGGCCAGCCCACCAAATTAACTACAAGAATTAGATTAAATCAACTACAAGAACTAAATTGTACCTCCTATACCATACTTATGAACCATTATTAGTCAACCACCAGATGCAATCAAACCACCATCTCCACATTCTCATGATGCAAAACACATCACCATCTGTTGAACTCAATGTTGAATTATAATATATTTCTCCAAGCTCATCCATGAAACACAAAATTGTAGAATTCAAAGAATCCTAAATTTGAAATTCAATTGAATTAATATCAGATTACTCTGAACAACTTAACCAAAAAATCAACAAATGGAATCGTAGCAGAATCATTAGTATTATACTGGTGCTCATTGACAATGAAATAGATTTGTATTTCTTATTAAATCTGAAAAGACAAAGTCTTTTTGCAAATGGGTTTCGCATGGAAGAAATAAATTGAAGTTCTTGAATCCATATCACATCCAAAAAATACTGATTTTCACTTTTGAAAAACAAAAATTGAAACCAAAATTCGATCTGATATATCCTAAATATGTTATTGCTCAAATTTTTTAAAATGGAAACAATACTTGATCTAATATGTACTCCCCACCTTGCGATGGCAACAACCCACTGCCGTCATCTTGTTCTTCATCATCTTTCGAGCAAGAAAACCATACTTACCCATGGCATAAGCCTTCGAAGTACAGTCACTGTACATAGCTTCCATAGATATGATTGCCACCATATTCAGAACACTTGAAGACAAAGAAGAGGAAGGAGGTTCCCTTGAAATTCTTTTGTTAGCTTGTTAACCGGTAGGCATCTTGAGAGAGAGGAGGATCTGCTTTTGCTGCTTGAGTGGACTTGTGAGAATGAGAGATTGAAATCCCTAGGGTTTTTATTCTAATTTGGGCGCATACATTAATATATAAAAAAAACTGGCGGGTCAGCCTGCCTCAGCCTGTTAGGCCTGCCTCTAAACGGGCTCATGTTTTATCAACCCAACCCACCTATTTTATGTAGCGGGGTGGGCTAGCCCTACGAGCATAACCCATTTTGACATCTCTACCTGAAAAGTCAATCAGTATTTCCTTGGATTATGTAAGTGCTGGATCAACGCCCTACATAAATTACTCTTTACATAACATTTGTTTTTGTTAATGATTATGTAAAGCTTGAAGTCTGCAGTTTTACATTTATCTTATGCTTTTCTCTCCACCTTCCTTTCACAATGAAATCAGTTTTACGCTTAGCTCCATGCTTTATAATTGTCGCTTAGTTAGACAATGGAAATCCGTACTTCAGAGTTGCGTACTTGCAAAGTTCTTATACCGGTTCTGGTGCTCTTACTGCAGTTTGGGAAAAAAAGTCATCCAGAATGTGCCCGGTTCTCACCTGATGGACAATACCTTGTTTCATGCTCTGTGGACGGATTTATTGAGGTTCATCTGGTTACTAATAATATCAGTTTTTTTCATCTATTCTTTCCTTAATTAGTGAACCAAATTTTGACTATTTGCACCAGGTTTGGGATCACATAAGTGGAAAACTGAAGAAGGATCTTCAGTATCAGGCTGAAGTGAGTTTGTTTATGCTTTTTCACTTCTTAATCCTCTCCTTTTTCCACTACAACATTCTGCTCTATAGTCATGTGTACCTTTTTTGGTCGAAACTCATAATATATAGTTTTGGCATCATATTCTATTATTTTTAATGCTTTAACTAGTTTTTACCCCCGCACGTTAAACGCACGTTATATATCCTTTTCAATTAAATTATGAGAATTGCTATTTGCACCCAGCAATTTGCTGAGTACACCCCATTGGGTGTTCGGCACCCATACCGAACACCACCTAATGCACCATTTTTGTGTTTGGTAGGGGTGCTGAACACCCCAAGGGGGTGTACTCAGCAATTTGATGGGTGCAAATAGCAATTCTCTTAAATTATACATAAGCAAAATACACTTTGAAATATCATACCGTTTGTTATATCCAATAAAGGAGGAACACACTTTTGAACAGAATCTCCAACATTAAAATGTTGGGAAGCAACATTTTCTGCAATATAATTTTTATATAATTTTTTTCAATTAAAAACCACAAACAAATAATTAAAAAATATGCATATATCGTTTTCGACAACAAAATTATAATTAGTTAGATTCAATATAACTAATTAATATTAAGTATTCAATTAATTCCAACTAATTAAAAATGTCACCCAAATCGATTGAGCTTATAATACCTTCACCTTGAAATCTGTTCGTCAGTATGAAGACCAAGAGATGGCAATCTTCCCAAGTCGTCTATGTACATCATTCAGAATTTAATGGTGTTGTTTAATTATTGTATTTGTTTTGTTTTTTTATTGTATATTTTAATAATTAATGTTTATTGTGTAGGTATTCTTTACACCTCAAACAATATATAAATGAGCTATTAGTATGAGAATCTAATGTATATTTCAATAATTATTAGATATCCGTAAATGCTAAATACATATCAAAGAATTTTTTTACTACTAAAGATAAAAAATGCAAACAGTTTTATTTGATGATGAATTATTAGATATCTGGTCAGCTATCTATAATGTATATTTGATGTCAGTTTTTTAAAGAAGAATGCAGACAGTTTCACGACAATCCAAACAGTTTTATAACAATAAATTCGAGGTTTAAATCCAAACAGTTTTGTAGCAATAAATCAGAGGTTGGTTTCACGGGTGTAAATGTACTATTATTAAAATGCCTAAAAATAATATTGTGGATAAGCCTCTTATAATTCGCAGAAATAGATTTGAAGGTTCACAAAGACTAAATATAGAGGAGGCTGGAAATCAAAGGGATACTATGGCTTTGTGAATTCAAACAATTTTTGACTGATCAAATTTACAGCAATAAAAAATGTTTTATGTTTTTTATTAAAATAATAGACTAAATGTAATCTAGATTTTGATTTCATAGAAACCCGTATAACTTTTCATATTCCAACAAGACAGATCAGACATTAAAAATGATAATCCGTTTTTAGCAAGTTGTTTTTGGCGAGAAACTGCCATATTTGGCAGGCTAATGTGATTCTGTCATTGTATATATATATGAAACTGCCATATTTGGCAGGCTAATGTGATTCTGTCATTATATATATATATATATATATATATATATATATATATATATATATATATTGATTTGATGAAAATGTGTGCTTATTGATAAAGCACGATGTACACTGTCGGGCACTTACTTTACCAACTTACGGTTATATATACATTTGTGACTTCACATGGTATTGAAGTTCTATTTTGCAAGGTCTTGGGTTCATCGTGCATTTGGTTTTTGAACATGTTTGTGCAGTTTAGTACACTTTATGGTTGTGTTGGTATTATGATGTACATGAGTGGGAGTGTCAAGATATGCCCGCTGGGACTTTAGGGCCTGCGGACTAGCCTGATATCAGTAATCAATGTTGGAACTTTGTTAATTTTCGACTAATAATACATTAATGTTGGACTTGCCTGATGAACAATCCCTAAGCCGATCTTACTTCTGCTCTTTACATTACCTATGAAAGCTGGCATTGTAAACATGTTTGGTTCGGGTTTTCAAATGCTTTCTGCTTCCTTTGGTAGCTGATTTAATGGTTTAAGTACTGTCAATTGATGCCTTTTGCATCCATATATTACCAATGAGCGCTTAGATAATTTCTTTTCTACTCATTACATCCCTATGAAGGTGCTACATTAATTTTTGTATGATTGCTTTGAGTTTCTTTTAATCTTTGATGCTGCTTGTAGTATCTGCATTAATGGTGAAAAACACAGAAAAGTGAGCATGATACTGGATATTGTTCATGTCTCAGTTGCTCGGTTATTTTGGTACATTTAACTATTTACTGGGTTCGTCTCGGAATATTTTTTGCAGAATTGAAGTATTGCCATTTACTTTTGTAGGAAACATTTATGATGCATGATGATGCTGTGCTCTGTATTGATTTTAGTAGAGATTCGGAGATGCTTGCATCTGGATCGCAAGATGGAAAAATTAAAGTAAGAACTTTTTACTTGTGTAATCTTTGATTTTAGAGTGAACTGTCTTCGTTCAAGGAACTCACAAAACTGCATTGGTGATGGTCAAGGAGTTAGGAAGCATGGTGATAGTCTTTGTTTGAAACATTGTCAGGTCCAATCAGGACCGAAGCAAGACCATGCCAGTCACTTAACTGTCTTGGACATTACCATCTCACATCTATTTTCTTATATACTTCAGTTTTTCATCATATGAGTATTATATTTCTTCATGAATCTGTAGTGATAAAAGAATTTTAATGTTGAAAGATTGTTAATACCTTGTCGCCATGACGATTTCCTCTAGAGCCTGAATCTTCGTGGCATAGAGTCATCAGGAGCAAGTTTGATGTTCACAAGACTGGGTAGGATCCTCTGGTTTCATGCTCATCCAATAAAAAAAAAAAAAACAAACAAACAAAACAAAAAGAGCTAGTGCTGGAGTGAGAGTGAAGCTCACGAGCATCTTTTTTTACCTTGCTCGTATCTTGGATGTTAAGTTGTAATCTGTTCGGCACGTTGGGGGAAAGTTGGATGTGCCCCTCTTGAGGGGACTGTTCACCACGGATTTTAGAGTAGTTGGTAAGGGATTTTTGGAAGTTAAATGGATTGTTGTTTATAACCTGAAGTCGTTTGTCCCGCAAAAGATTTGTAGATTTTGTCTCAAAGTGAAAATAAACGTAATTGAATATCCCTTTGCATTATTGTTACAGGTTTGGCGTATGAGGACTGGTCACTGCTTCCGCCGTCTCGAGTGCGCACATTTTAAGGGTGTCACTAGTGTTGTCTTCTCTCGAGATGGAACTCAGCTGTTGAGCACGTCATTTGATGGAACTGCGAGGTTTGATTGATAACTTATGGCAGTTGGCTGTTGCATGCATTTATAGTGGCATGTTAAGATTAGATTGAGATCATATCATTGTAATTTTCTCATTTTTGATTGGATACATATTTTCTTATATAAACTTCTTGACCACAATAATTAGTAGCTGCTCCATTTAGGAATCAATGCTACTTTTCACAACTAGAAACCTGGTTTTGGTTACTAAACTTGATATTCTTCGCTGTTTTGATATAGAATCCATGGAATAAAAAACGGGAGGTTGTTAAAGGAATTTCGTGGCCATACATCATATGTAAATGATGCCATCTTTACAAATGATGGATCTCGGGTCATCACTGCATCCAGTGATTGCACAGTCAAGGTCAGATCTGCTGCATGTGTAGCTTAGGTGCAAAGAGTGAAGCCTTTTTATTTTTCTCTTTCTGTATTGTTGTTGTCTGGTTTGTATAATCGTTTCGCTACGTTTCATACAGGTCTGGGATTCCAAGACTACGGACTGTCTGCAGACATTTAAGCCGCCACCTCCATTAAGGGTATTTATTTAATATGTATCATCAAATTTATTGACTCCATCAAGGATTTTTGTTTCTGGTTATGATTAAATGTTTCTAAAAACTACTTGAAATTTCTTTTTACAATCTTGATCTTACTCGCACCTTTTTCCTTAGGGAGGCGATGCATCTGTTAATTCTGTTCACCTGTCCCCCAAAAATCCTGATCACATTATTGTTTGTAACAAAACATCATCGATTTACCTCATGACCCTTCAAGGACAGGTAATTGTTCATTTACTTGATGGTATTGCTGAAAAGATTATTAATTGAAAATATCTTTCCTGTACCATGCTAATTGTCAGATATTTTAATACTCCCTCAGTCCCTAAACTAGTGTCCATTTTTAGGTTTTTACTAAAATCAAAGAAGTAGACTTTTAGGGCATTTTAGTAGCACATGTACATTCATGCCCTTAATGTCCACGTACAACATCAGAAGTACACCCTAGGACATGATAAGTGACAAAAGTGAGTAAACTTACACAAAAATGGACACTCATTTATGGACAAGAAAAATTTAGAAATGGACACTCATATAGGGACAGAGGGAGTAATTCAGATGTAGAAATTTTCAATTTCCTTGGTCATATGGCCGTTTTTGTCTGATACCTATGGACAAAGTTCTCTTAGAATGAATGCTTAATGGTGTATACGTTTCATAAACATAGGTCGCCTTGTTTAGGTACTTTTGCTTCTTTATTAGCATCTACTTAAACAAATAGGCATCCTGGACCAGAAATTCACTTTTGAATTTTCAATATTAAGAGTAGGGAGCATTTTTACAAGAAATATTTATTTTAACTTGGTTGACATTGCTCATTATGCAGTGGCAAAGCCACTATAGGGCCAAGGGTGGCCATGGCCCCTTGGCTTTTGGTGATATTCATATTACCTCTTTTTAGAATGGGATAAAATGCACCAAATGTCCCTTCACTATATCATAATTGCGAATTTTCATCCTTTTACTATGTTATCGCGTTTTTTTTGTCCTTTACAATTTTCATCGCCGTCGAATCATCCCTTCACTATATCATAATTGTGATTTTTCATCCTTTTACTATGTTATCGCGTTTTTTTGTCCTGTACAAATTTCATTGCCGTCGAATCATCCCTCCGACCACTTTTTTCGTTAAATGGGTGTAATGTCCAAGCATGTGCCATTCACGTGCCCTTTTAGCAAACTTTTAAAATTTGTCATTTTGATAAGTCAAGGGGGTCATCTTGGCAGCACAACAAAGTTTAATCTTCTCCTTTGGAGATCCCGCCACCACCAACCAAATGGACTTGTGCACCAGCCACATACAGCAACAAAAAGAAAAACAAATCTTTTTGTATCACATAGATAAAAACCAAACGATTGATCCAATAAACTGCAACCTGATCATCACAACTGGTAAATCATCAACATTTTCAATAAATTAATGAACCCATTAAAGCTAATTTACAAAACAAGAGATTGAAATCTCACCCTAAAACTAAAATGCTCAAAACACATCACATAGAAAACCCAAGAAACATTCAGAAATATTAACACCTAGATATCAAAATTGAACAATATCATCACCAAATCCGTTACAACATCAGAAGAAATGAAGAAAACCCAATAACAGTTTGTGAAAATTTGGCGTACATGAGAGGCGGAAGGGTCTAAATTGTGGATATTTGTAATGTCTACCGTCATTAAAAAAAGCTGAGCTCGTGGGTCGGCTCAATTGAACTCACTATTCGCAAGACTCTGAGTGGTGGGTTTAGTGGTGGTTGTTGCTGGCTTACCTTGTAGGTCCAAGTTCGCTTCAAAGACGGGACTAGGGCATGCCCCTTCCATGGATTCTGATCCCTTGACTTCCACTTAGGCTGATTTGATGTAGGAATTGGCTTTCTTGCTATTATGTGTGCGCGAGGCAAGAAGTCTAAAGTCAGGAGAGCCCTTCGATACCGGATTCGCCTTTTTTCGATCCTCCTTATGGCCGTGGTGGCGCCATTCTTTTCAGTCTGTGGTGGTGGTGTCCGTTGGGATCTGTAGTGGGCGGCGGTCTCAACAGAGAAGATGAAACTTTTGTTGTGCTGTCAAGATGACCCCCAAGACTTTATCAAATTGACAAATTTATTCTGAAAGTCTACTTAAAAGGCACGTGAATGGCACATGCTAGAGATAATGCTATTTTCATGGAAAAAATGGACGGAGGAGAGTCCGAGGGCGATCAAAAATTTACATGGCCAAAAAACACACGATAACATAGTAGAGGGATGAAAATTGCAATTACGATAAAGTATAGGGACATATGGTGCATTTTATACTTTAGAATATGATAATAACTTCTCTTAATATATCTTGCCCCCTTGAGTTTTACATATTTCTCTTTTAATTTAATATAGTGACACTAATTGAGTTACTTTAAATGCACTTTGCTTGTATCTTTTTCAAATAAATGAGGTATGTTGCATCAATACTTCTCAAAAATCAACATTTCAAAGCTCTAAAATGGGTGTATCTCGGTTAGTTTTTAAATCAATAGGCAACTTTCACTTGTTATTTGACTAGGGGTGATAATCTATTTCATTTTGTAAATTATCTTTTTAAGACAACTCCAATCAAATCATAATATTTCTTGTAACTTCGGTACTTCAAAATTGTTTATCACGTTTGTCCCTTTTCCAAATTCAAAATAAAAATTGGTCATTTAGTTTGGCCATACTTAAATGAAAAGTTGGTGTAGAAATAGAATCAAACAAATGTTTTTATGCTGTAATCTTTGCTTACTACAGAGTGCTCTTAATTTCTTAGGATTTTATCATTGAAGTTAACTTGGCCCCCTTTAGAGCCGAACCCTGGCTTCGCCACTGTCGGTATGGGTGGCAAATTTGATGCCTATAGGTGAGAATTTAAGGATAGAATGCTCATCCAATGAATCCTGTATGGCATTTAAAAAACTGATGGAAGTTTGTATCGCTACTATACTTCATCCTCCACCTCTAGTTCCAATCCAGCAAATGTTTTGGTACTTTCGGAACATATAATAAATTCTGGGAAATAACTTAAACCTGTAAACGATTTAACTAAGTTTTCCTGCAAAAGTTATTTTTGAAGCAGAAATCAGTGGCACAATTGAAATTGTTGGACCTGTAGAGTTTAACATTAAATGTGCAAATTACAAATTATTTCATGTGCATATTTTGATGGTAACTTACATAAGAAATCTATTTCAAGTACTTCAATGAATTTGAAATGAAATTATTGTGAAAGAGCATCCGTCTTGAGGCTGAGATGGAAAACTAGTTCTTCTGTAAAGCATTGGACATGGAAAATAGCACTTGGAGTAATGAGTTGTATACAAAGCAGTACAATGTTGATTGCTTATGCATCATGCAAAGGTCTAGTTTAAAAAGGTCAAAGTGCCATCTTTACCAAAAGCCATCGTTGTAACAGTGTTCTGGGCACCAAGTATCTTTCAACCTATTATGTAAGGACCCCTTGTTTAGTAGAATAGTTAGACTTTTGATGATTAGAATTTTGGAGTATTGAATGTTCGCTAGATGGAGTTTGGTTGAGGGTGACAGTGGGCTAACTTTAGATACTTGGGTATTCGAACATTTCCCTCAAGAGTCAATTATTTCGAAATGTATGATGACATGGATTGCCAGTCTGGTATCAATCTATTGTGGACTTCTCTAGTACGTAAGATGTGACGCCTGAACGTTCTTGTTATTTTTGATTCTGTTAGATACACTATTCACAGCAAAGGTATTAATACTGCTTTCTCTTATCTAGGTTGTAAAGAGCTTCTCATCTGGTAAAAGGGAAGGTGGAGATTTTGTGGCAGCTTGTATATCACCTAAAGGAGAATGGATATACTGTGTTGGTGAAGACAGGTATGTTTATTAAAATGTCACTGCTTGGTTCAACATTTTATCATTTGAGGTTGCTAATAGGTAAGTTTTGTTTATTTCAATTCTGTTTTCTGCATATTACCATATATCTAATAAATGTCACTTTGGTTCTATTCATTCTCCTAATAATTTATTGGTTTATTAATATAAGTTCTTTTAGCAATACATTTCAGCTGTGTATTTGATGACCCTCTTACATTCATTTAGTTTTTGTCGTGTGCCAGGTGTACTTCATCTTATGTATTTATTAATATTGCTTTTGTTTCATTATTTAATTATATCTCTTTTGAACTTTATGCAGAACCTTGTACTGCTTCAGCCACAATTCTGGCGAACTTGAATACTTGATGAAGGTAGGCTCATGGTTATCTTTGGGAATTCTGAAGGTTTTGTTTCTCTGAGTTTCCATTATCTTCTTCACCTTTCATTTCTTGTTGCCTAGCAATTTAGTTCATTTTCCAACTTTTTTTTCCCATTCTTTTTGAAAATGTTCATCTGCGGTATTTGTTTTGTTTTCTATGATTAAACATGTCTGCTTATGCTCTAAACTATAAAAGGATTGAAGGGGATTTTCCCTTGCCCTGAGATTTTATTTTTACACTTCATTTTTTCCTGCATCATCGCAATAACTGTGTTTATAAACTGCTTTCCCTAATTATTATTATTATTATTTAGGGTAAATTACAAATAACCCCCCTCAACTATGGGTTGGGTTTGAATTGTCCCCCTCAACTACCAATTGAAGCAATATGCCCCCCTCAACTATAGCATTTTCTTTTATCGTAGCTTCTGTTTAGGCACTGCCGTTTGAGTTGACGTAAAATGCCCACGTAAGACTCATGTGACAATCTTTAGGCATTCTTTTTAACCATAGTGCCCTTTTGGTGTTTCAATTGACTATATTACCCTTGTTGTTCTAAGACTCTCTTTGTACATAAAGATGGTCATTAAAATAATTTCTTATCTTTATTTAGAATATTATGGTACAAATCTTATGAATAGATGGTGACGTGAGTTTTGGTGGACAAATTTCGTGAATTCAAACTGCGGTGTCTAAATAGAAGGTGCAATTTTAAAAAATGTAGTTGAAGGGGGGTACATTGCTTCAATTGTTAGTTGAGGGGGGCAAATCAAACTCGACCCATAGTTGAGGGGGGTTATGTGTAATTTACCCTATTATTAAATTTTTTTTTTTTGGGGTGCATGTTACCTTTTGGATTGTTGCTACTTGCCCTTTGGTGGCGCAATAGGAAGGTTTTCCGGTACCGGTCACAAGTTGAAGCCACAGAGCCTACCCAATTCTGGGGGTGAAAGCTGTGTGGGCTTTTCATTAAATCCCTCTTATTAGACCTCATAGTAAATGGGGTCTCCTGTGCTCAACTATCATTTCTGACACCGCTTTCAGAGTCATTGAAGTTAGGTTGCGAGAGTATGTTAGTGTGTCATTTGGAGTTTGTGGTTGGTCGCCCCCTCCATTATTATTTTTTTTTCTATAAATGTCTTTGTTTAGATAATTTAGGTCAAACAATCATAGTGATGGCGTTCACTGTCTACGAGTATAACCTTTGAACGCTATTTTTGTATATACATCTTTCAACATCTATTATCTTATTTTACGGCTTGCTCCGAAGAAAAGTTGTATGATTTTGCTTTGAATGCTGCCTCATTCGTTTCTTATTCCCAGGTGCATGAGAAGGACGTAATTGGCATTGCTCACCATCCCCACAGAAACCTTGTCGCTACGTACAGCGAAGACTGCACAATGAAACTATGGAAGCCGTGAAATCTCCTTTTCTTTGTTTTTTTTTTTTTAAACAACATTCCTCTTTCCTGCTTACAACATTCTATTGTTTTCGGTCTCCTCCAGCCCTTCTGTCTTCTTTCTCTAGTTGGGTAGAAGGCATGTGGAAAGGATGGATGAATGCTCATCATCCTTGTTGCATATTTTCATGAATAGTAGCAAGTTAATTTATTAGTTCTGATCTTGTAAAAGTAGAACGATCCATTTTTTCTCTGCTGCACTTCAGTTAACTGTTTTCCTATCTTCTATTTTGTTACTCGACAATGTGGAGCGTACAGCGTGATCTAAGACTTCCAGTGCCCGAGGCAGTGATCCATCTCCATACTCCCCTTGTCACCGCTTCCAGGGCCCAAGGCAGTGATCTATCTCCGTTCTCCCTCGGTTAACACTAGTAGTGTTTGATGTTTTTGAGTACGATGCCGAGGAGTTGGGGTTTGTTTTAGGGTTGAACGCTTGGAAGGTGGGTGTTTATGATGCCTTCAGTATGTGGGTTATCCCTTAATTTTGTGGTATATATCAAGTACAACCTTTTGACCCGATGAAACAACTTATTTGGCCTTTGACTAAAAATTAACGCAAACTTTTTATAATACTCCAAAGCCCTTAAAATCCAACTCAGTTTCACTCTCTCAAATCTCGGAATCCTCTCTCAAATTACAGTCGTCTTCCTTCCACATCGTCGCCGTCTTCCTCCGTCTCTGACCACATCGTCTCCCTCTACTACCATGGATCTTGTAAGTCTTCCTCTGTCTTCCTCCCATCTACTACCATGAAATCCTATTTTTGTCTTCCTCCATCTTCTTCTCATCGTCTCTCTTTGAATCGGTTAAACGATCCCGTGAATCGTTTAAATGAATCCATGAATCGTTTAAACGAATCCATAAACGAATTCGTGAATCGTTTGAACGAATCTGTTAATCGTTTAAACGAATTCGTGAATCGTTTAAACGATTCAATTACACGACTCCGTGAATCATTTAAACTATGTTTGAATCATTCAAAAAAAGAGGGTATTTTGAGATTTACAAATAAAAAGAGGCCATATAAATTGTTTTGGAATAAGTTAGGCCAAATAAGATGTTGGAGAGTTTAATTAGGCCATTTGTGAAGAAATTTCATTTTTATTTTTATATTCTCATAATTTTAGTCCCGTATAGGCTATTAGCACTCGAAATTTAAACCAAAACATTCCAAAGTACAGTACAGGAAGCATCATGTACAGGTAAAATTAAGTAGTACTTAGGAGTACCGATACCCTAGTCCTTGATATTAATGTAATACGCTCTAGTATTCTTCATGAAGTTCCAAACAGTAATTCTGTCTTAATTTATGTCCATGCATTCAAGCTGTTATAGATTGATAGCTGGAGGAAGTGGATGACCAAGTTTAATTAATTAATTTTAGCCTTTGACTTTTGATCGAATGAATAATAATAAGACAGAAATTTAGAAAAGATTATTTTATGAGTATTTTTTGTAAGACAAATCTTCCTAACCCAACTCATTGTGTGTTGGTGGGTTGAACTTTGAGAGAGTGAAATCTGTCTTACGAATTAGGATTCATAAGATGGTTTCATAGGAGACTTACTCGAATAATAATAGTAACTATCAATGGTTAGTGAGATAAAAAAATTATTTAAAACCCTCTCGTATATATATATTAAGAAACAGAGATGGTACCCTGACAAATTTTATAAATAGGAAAAAATAATACAGGAGGAGGATAATTAGCCTGGTTCTAAAAATCAAAATGTCAAATAAATTTACCCAATTAAAATATAAAAGGTTCTTGAAACAAACTCCCAAATCTTCAATAATTTATTTAAGCTGCTGAGCAACAGTTTTAACAGGAATCCATTTGAGAAGCAAATGTGCATCAAGAGTACCTGGAAAGACCAAGACAAAGATCAAACTTTTTCTATGACTGCTTACCTTATACCCCAAAAGATACAATAGGTATTTCCATAAAATGCTCACCTTGTTCCCCAGTAGATACAATAGGCAATTCTATATAATGCACCCCCGCGATACTTGGAGGTTTGAACTGCATTTTTCCAAATGTCAGGGTCACGTTCTGAAGTACACTTAAACAATATACTCCCTCCATTTTAGTCAAATAGTCCATTATTCCAGTTTAGGACGTTTCATTTAAATAGTCCACTTTTAAAAATTGATGCCTACAGTTTTCATAATTTTTCATCTTTATCCTGCACTTGAGTTGTAATTATCTTGGTTGTGCACAAATATTTTTGTAATTATGACCAACTCTAATGACACTAAGATATCCTTTAATTATTAGACTTTACAAATGTGGACTCTTTGAGTGGAACGAAGGGAGTAGTACATAATGAGTCCCCCTTACCAAGATTCAATTATCCTAAATAGGCTCCTCATCTAGGAATGCCAATGGAGCGGTTCAGGACGGGTGTACTTAATATCAATCCTATTTTTCAATTCAATTTCATTCACCACCCCGTTCCTAAGCGGGAAATTAGTTTTTACCTTTGGTTGTTCGGTTAACCATGGTCGAACAAAAAAATCGCCAGATTTTTTTTAAGATGGGTTTGGGAGAGGGGAAGAAGGAGAGAAGGTAGAGGGGAGGGGAAGAAGGAAAGATTGAAAACAATATGCGGGGGTGGGGCGGTGAAGAACAGAGAAGGAAAAGGAAAAAAATGGTGGGGGGAGGGCTTCACTCCAAAGACGTTAAGGAGAGAGAAATGGGAGGGGAAGGGGAAGGGTTGTCGTGAGTGAGGGAGGGAGGGAGGGAGGGAGGGAGAGGGGGTGGGTGGATTTGGGGTTAGGTTTAGAGTGAAATTGAGAGGGCTAAAATAGGAAATGTGGGCTGGTGTATTTAATAATTAAGTTGGTGTGTAATTATTGTAGGAGTGTACTAGGAGAATTGGTGTATTTAGAGGAAAGGGAGGTGTTAATAGCGTTCCCCATAAAGGAAAGGCCAGTTTGTACCTAATAATCACCCACACATTTTGTAACTGATTGCATAAATGTAGGGAGACGTGGGCTCTGTTTTGTAACCGTTCCATTCTCCATCTCCCACGACAGCGGACAATCCGTCTATTCCATTCCTTTCTCCATCGACGGTAACGACTCCAACATCTTAGGGTTGCGCATGCAACAACAGACGGCGAACGTCGCTTTGGTGAGAAGAATTGTCGCGACCCAACCCGAAATCCGATGTGGAATCTCCGCGCGATGACGAGAACATAAAAGTAGCATCTCAAAAATTCCTTTTTAGAAAGAATGCAAAGTCATGTGAAAACCCTGTAATGCACGTGCAAGTTTTCTTTTAAACAACAAGATATTTAAAAACAAACAAAAGCTCAACGGCGAAACCACAAGCCGGAGAAAGAACACATTAGCTAGCCACAAATACCATGAGCTAACGAGTTCGGTAAATACATAAACTATTTCAGAGTGCGCAGAAAATACAAGTTAATAATTACAAAAGCACGGCAACCATGCCGGCATAATAAAAGAATATAACAAGTAATAAACGAGACGACTACCCAACGATACATTGTTTATATAACATGTACACCCTCGGCCTCACTAAAAGTAAATACAAGGCACAAGGTGCAACTACCGAAAATAACGGATGACCAATTGAAACCGAACACAAACAGACTACGGATTCCTTGCCGGACCTTGATCTAAGGAAAACAAATAAACACAAAACGGGGTGAGTCGAAACTCAATAAGCTACTATGCAACAATATGACATGCTAGATGCAAGATAAATATATATTAACAAGTATTCATAATATTGCAACATAGATCCTTTGCAAGTCAAGTGTAAACAAGTACAACATGTAACCAAACAACCCCATAGTACGCGAGAAGCTCAACGATCGCCAACCGTCCCATACCGGTTGGAAATCATGACTAACATTCGCTTATATAGGAAGCACAAAAGAGCGATAAGTAAACATGTTACAAAGGATACGGTGTCGAGGTACACCTTCGACCAAACCAATAGTTCCAACCAACCGACCAATATAATACCAAATATTGAAGTCGTTGTTGACGTGCTCGAACCATAAACAAAACTATGAGTTCTAAATAAAGAACCTGTGAACCATTTTATTTGTATTCACAATACCGGGTGCCCCCGATCCCTACAACCCGGTAAAATCACCACAGTAATAGCTTACCAAAGTCGCGGCTGTACCATACAACACTTGGCGCTATTCCGCTACCATGGCCAACGGTAAGGCGAGACCCGATGTATTGGCCTTCGACTATTACGTAGCCCCGGCTCCCGCAATAATCGAGCGTCAATACACCGTCAACACAAATATACTATGGACTTAACTAAATGCTCAAGTAGAATATTTACTCGACATTTAAAATAAAAGATCATAGTCTAAACTAGGGAGTATACACAATAACAACATTCAATAACAATACGAATGTCTCAAGTGAGTTATAAAAATTCCACCACAACAAATACACCAACAAATGAAAATTACGATAATTAACGTAATATTATCACACACCACCGGTGTAACCAAATTTCCAAACGAGTCACTCGAATCATCCAATAAATCCCAAATCACACACGTGGTCTCATAAATTATGAAATTCTAACGGACTCCGTTAGAGTCATTATTTGTTTCTAATGAGTTCGAATAGAAGAACAATCGATTATACTCCAATATTAACAACTGATACCATTTCTATGTGTACCAACCAAGACAAAACAAGTCTCTCAACATATAAACAAGTCATCCACGAAATTGCATGGCTCATACATCACAACATACCCAAACATGTTGATTTCAACATATAAACACCATTTTATAAGACTAGAATGTTATACAAGACAAATAGAAAAGAAGAGGGGTAGTAGCTTACAACTTTGAAGACTTAAGCCAAGGAAAGCTACAAGCAAGCCATGGGATGACTTCCCTTAGTCAAGAGCTTCTCAAAGCTGGAGTTGGATTGCCAAATGGTCTTTAAAATACAAGGGTTTCTCTCTCAAAACTCTTCTCTCTCTCTCTCTCTCTCTCTCTCTCGGTTTCAAGGAAAAAGATGAAGTTATGAAGAGAGTTTGACTCTCCAAAGGTCTTAAGGAGACTCAAATGGTCTGACTTTCCAAGCCTAGGACGTGGTTTAATCTCAGCCCTTGAGATCAAGTCAATTGGTCAAACAACTTAAAAGTTCGTCAAACAAAATAACAGAGTACGACCTTATGCGGCCGCACTATGCGGACGCATAGCTCCTATGCAAACTCCTAAGGCGGCCGCATATAAACCAGAGACTTTGTGATTCTAAGCGAGCTAGCACTATGCGGACGCATAGATCCTATGCGAGCACTTAAGGCGGCCCGCATAGAATCCAGAAAGTTGATGCCTTGAGCAAACTCACACAATGTGGCTGCATAGGGGCTAGATTAGGACAAAAAAGGTTTCCAAGCGCAACAAGGTGATTCCAAAACATTCCCAAGTCACCCTAAAGTGATATCAACCTCAACCCAAGTCCAAAACACAAAAGAAACTCTTTCAAGTTGTCATACAACAAGGCTACAAATACAACCCAAATCAAGTACAAGTGAATACCAAGATTCAAACACATAACAATGCTCATGAGAAGTAAACATTCGACTTCAAATGCAAGCATAATCCAATAAAAATATTCATGAAATGACAATGTCACAAATAAGGCATATAAATCAAGTGTATGCAAATAATACGAATAGTGCAGGTGTTACATCCTCACCCCTTTAGAATAAATTCATCCGCGAATTTACTTACCAAACTCAACGAATAAGGATGGATACTTCTCACACATTTCTTGCTCCAATTCCCAAGTGGCCTCCTCAATGTTATGATTCCTCCACAAGACTTTCACAAGATGAATCGATTTTGTCCTCAACCCTTGTTCTTTAGTATCAAGTTGTTAGGTCCGAGGGTTGCTCAGTGTATAGGCTAGAGGGGGGGGGGTGAATAGCCTATACTTGGTGTAATAAAAATTTCATCCAAATTTTACATTTAGATTGAAGAGTAGATGAAATGATTACTACACATAGATCATCTTCCTCATACTGAATGATTAGCTGAAGATAGAGTGATCGGACATCTTAGATCAGCAGATGTAGATCATGGACATCTAGGATCAGCAGATATGAAATATGCAGTTGGAAGATGTATGTTGAACTTAGCCGATGGAAATGAGTTTGAGCAACGGAAGAATAAACAAAGATAAGTTTAACAATTTAGATTAAAGTAACTGTAAAGATTTGATATGAAAGAGAGCTTGACAGTTGACTATAATCTGTATTAGATGCATCATTTACTTTCCTTAAACAGATTGCACATGATAAAGCAAATTATACACGAAAGAGAAATCAAGGCTGAATGTAACAATTATATATATTATATTTAAAATTCAGAGAGGTTTGCTCAAAGGCAAACATGCTTAGTACATCAACCTAGACTCTCTAACCTAGCAATCTCCTTAGGAAAAAGAAGGAGAAATGAAGAAAGCGAAATCAAATATATCGAAAATACATTAGAAGATGTACTTAATATTTATTAAGACATCTTCCCGTAGTTTCAATTTGATATATTTGTTGTGAGAAGAGAATATTAGGAGTTGTTCAAATAGCAAGTATTTGAACAACCGAGTGCTAAGCACTCGACCAAATATGATGACACCTTATTGCACAATCGGCACGACTTATAATGTAGTATAAGTCCGCCGATATGAATGCAACTGGACATGTAAGTTCGGCTCTTCATTGGACATCTTCAAGCTTGATCCGCTTCAACGATCGTAAGATACTTGGTCTCTTTCTGGATGATGGAGTTGAGGCCATCAAGAGACCGAGTTCTTCGAAGGAAGAAGAACTCAAATCAACAACAAGGTTGTTGATCAAGCGAGCTTCTCGCCTTTTGGATTTTCTTCTCTCTCTCTCACAAAGTGTTTGTTCTTACACTTGTGATTTCTCACTCAAGGAGTGGTTCTGATTGAAGAAATGAAGATCAATACCACAACCTTTCTCAAGCATAAGCATACACTTGTGTGTTCTAGTGCTTGTGCTCTCTCCCTTGTGCACTTGTGCTCTTTGGAAATGAGAATAAGAGTTTTCTTATATAGCCGGAGAAGAAGAGATGACCGTTGGTGTATTGAGTAGGTTTATGCCCGTTGGTGATCGAATCTCATAATGCAGAGAGTACATTTTTGGATTTGTTGGGCAAAGACCTTCGCTAGGTTTGAGTCTTGAAGATGATCTGTGACAGCCGGACATAGATGGACGTGTCGAGCTTAGCCTGGATGCGCTTGATTGATGTGGACGTATCATTGCTTTGATCGAAGTGCGGCGTCCGTGCTTGGCCTTTTCTCGAAATGAAGCTTTGAAGACCGCGAACACCGTTCGAAGAGGAAATGTCTATTGGATAAACGTGAAGGTGCGACATCGATGCGTATCTTGGATTTGTCGACGCATCTTGTAACGGATCTATTTTGGCTTGAAGTGCGTTGAGTAACGACCGATGTATCTCGTGATCTTACGCTCGCAGCTGTTCTCGATGAGGATTTGGCCGATTTCGAAATCGCCATTATAGAACCGCGATGTAGAAACCGATGGTCACGATGTTCCTCTTGAATAAATAGCTTCTCTGCAGCTGCTCGATGAAGTGCTTTGGCGGATACGAGAATCTGCCGATATAGAACCGCGATGTAGAGATGGCTATTTAGGCAATCATAGCCGAAGGGAAATGTTCTGCTAGAGACATCTGCCGATAGTCACGTCACCGGCAATTTGAAGAGCTTGATTCATATGAAGGTTTGTCATCATTCCGGTAGGACAAAGACTCGGATATGTACAAAGACTTCCTAGTCTAGTGACCTATGCATTGTTTCAACAAGCTGCCACACTAACCGGACGCACCCTTTAGCCACTTGTGAAACATGCGTTGTAATGGGAACAAGCAAATCACCGTGTTGGAATATGCATACATATATATCGATTTACGTGCATATTCCTAACAATCTCCTCCTATTTGCTTGGGACCATTACTACAATTGACTTATACATATAACTCTTTAAAGCGGTTGTTCAATCCTTAGTAATAACATGCCACTACCGAATATTCAGCTTATATCAAGGCATGCCCTAGGTTGAACTTACAAGCGATAGCGTATGTATAGTCACCTATTGCTAAGTATTTACGACTCAATAATTGAAAGAACAAATACGAAGCAATAATTGAAATGATTGTTTAGGCAAATGATAATATTGCCTTAAGAGTGTGTTTCTTGCATCGGATGATCGAAGAATGTTGCTCCAGCAAGAAGTAGAAAGTATAATTAACTTTTTATCTAGTTCTTAATCGAATTGATTAAGCATCTTCATATAGTCACGTATTATAATAGTCATATAGTATTTTGTTGTATGGGTAGATACACAACCTACAACAGCTTCTACAAGTTGTCTATCTCTCCTCCTTAATATTTGTTTATCTCTCCTCCTTATATGTTCACACTTTTCGGGAGAACATTACAACTTCATAATCTCTCCTCCAGTGTTAATCCTACTATAATTTCTTAAGGCCTAACTTCCTTTATAATCACTTGGGGCCATTATTTGCAATTTTCACAATCTCTCCTTTACTTCAATTTCCTCCTTAAGATTTGTTTCTCTCTTTTCCTTCAATTTCCTCCTTAATATTTGTTTCTCTCAATCTTACTAATTTTCTATCTCTCCTCCTTACTACTTCACACTTTGGGAGGCCATTACAATTTCTCCTCCTTAATGACTAGTGTTCGAATAGTGTCAATCTTACCGTAATTATAATTACTAGGGGCCTACAATTACTTGTCTCCTTTCCTCCTTACTAGTTCTCTCCTCTTTACTAGTTGGGGTTATTACTACTTCACACATTACTACTTCACAATTACTACACTACTTCACAATTACTTGGGGCCATTACTACTTCACAATCTCTCCTCCTTAATGGCCACAAGTTAAAGATAGATAGAGAGTTATCAATTGAATTATGTAGTGTTAGAAGCTAAATATGAGAGAGAACATGCTTATGGTAATTCATAAGGTATGAATTTTGATAGGTAGAAGGAAGGAAGTTTGGTCTTGGTATTATGTATGTATGAGACATACATAATAGGATATCGAGGTTAGAAATTGTGTTTCCATTGCTTGTAAGAAGATTTTACAAGAATGTAGTGTGATACGCTTTATTTTGGAATAGGAGAGGCAAAATAGGGTAAGCTGTTGAATTAGTGATACCAATTGGTGAGTAGTAAAGCATTCAAAATAGTCTCCTCCTTAAGGTATATCAAGTCAAAGCAGGCAAGTATAGCTGAGTCTTATGTTGACGTTTGTTGGATGCATGAGATATACATCTAAAATATGAGGTGTAAGGTCTGCCTACGAGGTATTGCTGAAGTTCATTAAGAAAGTAAACTGCAGGCATAAATGAGTATGTACCAGGACAAATTTTGTATATTTAACACAAAAGAGAATGTCAAATATAGACAAACAGACGTACACAAAACTAAACACATTACATATTAATTTGATAAAACAGAGACCTAGCTAGTCATCCTAATGAGGTAGAGTTAAAGGATGAAGGTCTCGATTCTAATCGAAGGGAACATTGACCGCCGAATTTGACGCAGAGTTGGCGTTTTCGGCCGAAGCTCCTCCCGAGATGATGGTTGCTCAAGGTGAGCATTTGAGGCGATGGGAGCAGGAGCGAGTAGCGGTATTGTCTCTTGTGGGAATCCAAGGGATGAAATTGGATACACTGTTCGGGGTCTCGAAGACGATTCCTTACACGACGAGAGATTCGACGAGGTCGTTGAATCACTGGTGGAGGAGGAGTGGCAAGAAGGACCATCATTCGATGACGCCATTCAGTGTGGGAGATGGGTCGATGAGGAGGACTAGGCGATTTGGTGAACACATGATGCAAATGACTTTATTGGTGGAGAAATTTTGAGATACGCAGAAGTCGCTTGTGTTGTTGGAGACCGATACCATTTTATACAATTTTTGAATTTTTGAGAAGATGAAAGGGTTTCTTGATTAGAGGAATGGGAAAAGACATGTTGGGGGCTTAAAGAAGTGATTGCATTTAATGACATAGTAATGATAGTCCGATTTGGGATTATGTCATCATGCTTTAGTGTAATTATGGCTAGTACTTAGGCAGCTAGAGGATATTAATATTATTTTCAAACAAGAAGTTTAAAATTAATACATAATTAGATTAATTTGATTGCCTTTATTGTGGTATTAATGGGTACAACCGCTTCTAGAAATAATATGAGCCGTTATTTTACTTCAAGTGAGTTGTTTGAGTAAAAATAGAACAAAGATTGATTGTTTAAGAACGAATTGGGGACAAAATAACTTGACCAATCCATATGGCACGCTTGTACTTGACACATATGTGGAAGTTTTTTTTAGAGAAGTGTGTCTTAAGATTGTCCGATATCAATCTTGAAGTTTGATACCAATTTTGAGAGATTTGAAGTCTTTTAATGAATGAAGACACTATCGCAGGTTGTATTTGGTATTTGCTAAAGTGGGAACCGCCGATATCAATTGTTATGTCTATCATTGGTAGTGTGATTAATATCGCCTAAGGTAAGGACAATGATACCGATTGAGTAGACTCTATTTATAATGGACATCAATCTATTTAAGATTAATAAAGCTTAGTAAGAATATTAAATAGATCAAGTGAGATATTACATGTGTACCGAAGTGATGTCCGTTCTTCTTTCTATTCAAAGATCTAGGCATTCTACACCAAAGGAAGAGATCCAGACTAGACTTGTTCAAGAGAGTGAGACGTAGCCTATATACGCAGGGTCATATCGGCTGTTCACTCTCGAGGAAGGACTTAATATTTGAAAATATTAGTCTTCCCAAGATTTCTTGAATATCCGATTATCTTGAGGATAGGTCGAGTTACTAGAGATTTTTAACTACATCCTTTTTAACAAAGAATCACATGATAAGGTGTAGCGAGTGTTTTGAATTCAATCGTATACCAATTAGCCGTTGAGCCATTATAATGAGAACAACTAATTAAGCCTTTATAACCGCAATCTCATAAGGTACACAAGATTTTGTAGTTGTCGTAACTAAGAACACAAAGTGTTTGTTGAATTGTCTTGAAAGGTTCAATTTAGCGTTAATCGTTGTTCAAAGCAGATTTACTAATAATCTTGACCTTTTAATCATGAAGGATAGAGATTGAGTAATAGCAGATTCATTGATAGGTTGACATGAAGGTCATGAATACCGCGCCTATTTGTTAAGAGACTATAGATTTTGGTAACTTGAATTTACTCTTTGTGAAAAGATTAAATTCAAAGGCAATTATCATGGTGTCTAAGGATGAAAGTTAAGCAAGAGTAGAAGACCATAACTTGATGTAGCAGATTGTTCAAGAAAGGTTTGCGATATGATACAGAGTTTGTGTCTCTAGAGTGATCATTTCATTAAGAGCAAATCTTTTAATCACCGTAATAAAATGGAGATAATAAAGAATAATAAGTTTGATCAACACACTTAACACAATAGTTCATGCTATCAAAGGAATGCACAAGTAGATGAGCATGAGAAAAGTTGCGAACTTGTATTCAATAATCCAAGTAGTTTTACACGGTATGATGCAAGGATCACCGATTACAAGAACAATACAACTGGATTTTTGACCGAACGCCGATTACATGAGAAAGATACAATGATTCAATTTACGTAAAGAAATACATGTTACAAATTTGTGTCCTATAGGTCCTAATCCTAGACATTTAGATGAGGAGTCATCGGTCAAGGATTTAGAAGGAGTTGGATGATAGGAAGATGGCCGTGTTCCCTTTTGATCTCCTCCAACTCTCGGGAGGCGTAACATCTTCACTTCTTCGGGTCATTATGAGAGCACCGAAGGGTGATGGCCGTCAAAGATGTATCGCTTGGCCCATGAATCCCCTTTGATAGATGAGGGAATTGGTGGCGACTATTAGCAGCTCATCATCCTCATCAATTCCATATTAGCTACTTAATTCGCCAGAATCGAATTATCTCGCATCGGCCATCTTTGAGGTGATGGTCGGCATACCTACATATAACCGTAAGACTTGTTGCACATGGTAATATGTTAAATGTTTTCCAAACATTTGACATTTCTTTTCGGATCTTTTCGTGAAGTTCAAGTATGCAAGCGACTTCCAAAAGTGGAATGAGTATGTGCTAATAGATTTTCCCTGATTCATCTCAGACATTTTGGAGTATCAATGAGATTGATAGCTAAAAGTTAGAAGAGAGAATGAAATCACTTTTGGGCATTAATTGATGGTTTTCAATCTTACTTTTAAAACTAATTGACTAAAAGAGTTCTTAGGTGTTCGACAATCATGGTTTGCAAATATAAATCATGCTTGATGGCAAACTTCTATGATTATCTGACAAGACAAAAGAAGATCTTTTATCAATTGTTTTCACAACAAGACTGTGGAACCATAATTAATGATTTTCGCACACAAGACTTGATGCAATTTCTCTCATGTTTGTAAACGTGTATTGAAAAGATTTTGGAAATAATTTTCACAGCTTTATGAATGATTTTGGAAATACATTATTGAGAGAAATTTAGATCAACTCTTGTGAAGTGACGAATAAAATCGAAACAACATTGAATGAATATGAAGGAATCATACCCCGTTGTTAAGGAATTGTCTTGATCCAATCTTAGGACTTGGATTTAGTAACATTTGTGAGATTTTGAATCATCGATTTGTAACTAGTGTAATCTATAGGCGCTTGTGAGTTTTGTCATAGTAGAGATTTGAATGAAGAAGGAGCTCTACTTATACTCACGGAGGTTAGATCGAAGGATACTCAATAATGAAGCATTACTTGAGTTGTCCTTCCGATCACGCCATGGCAGGGATAGGTGAAGTCTAGATATTTTCAAGATTCTTGGTAAGGATTGATGTTGACTGCCTTGTCGTTTTCCAAGATTTTGAAAATAGTCTTAACTTTAATCGAAGCCAAACTTGAAAAGTGTGCCTCCACCTTTAATTGACTTGAGAGAGTAGGTCATTAAAGGATTTTACTCCTATAAGTCAGCACATAAACCGAGCTTATGAAGTGTTGGTTGGCATGTAGAAATTCACCAACTACGGGGTTTTCGAAAAACATTTGAAACCACTGATAGGAAAATGCCGATTTGTTTTTGAAAACCATTTGCATAAAACAAATCATACAATCAATGTATATTACTAAAAGTGCAGTATGACAGGTTATTATGCATTGTTGTCTGATGATATGTATGAGCATATTAGTTCAGCAGACATGAGCACAGGTCATTAGAAAGCAAATAGCTAACCTGTTTTGTATAGGCATGAGAGAGGGTCTTTATCAACTCCTTTGGACTTATCAGCAGATTTTTCACTTTATTGTTGTAAAGTCCAGCAGGTGAGGATTTTGACCTTGAGTGAGTGAAGGACATGAGTGAATTCTCATGAGTGATCGCTATCCTTCATATATCGCAGCCATGTTACTATCTCCGATGGAGAGAGGTGTTGCATGATTGACCTTTTCTTTCATATGAGTTCCCCAAAGTACTCATAGAGAAAATTAGCAACATTTATGAGCTAAAGATAGCTCTAGTAATCCAATAATGCAAATGAGACTTAATAAGCATGATAAAAGAATAATTATTCAAAATACGACTTATAAGTGTAACCCAAAGTGTTAAGAAATTAGGAGTGGGGTTACTTCCTCATTGAACTCTTTGAACGCGTCTCATAGTCGTTGAAGCACCAATTCTAATACGAGCATAGGTTCTTTGAGTGTATTCTTGATCGGTGAGGCTCTTCATTGAAGGAAGACAAATTCATCATTGATGTCCTTAGGCCAAGAACTTACGGTGATTTTGAAGATGACATATCTTTGATTTCCTTTGAATTTCCTTTGAAACTCTTCTTATTTCCTCGCTCTAAACTTTTATAAAAAGTTTTCTTGAGAAGGTGTTGGATTGGAACAATCGTTAGCCTTATGTCAAGAGAGCAAGTTTTTGGAAGGGATTCTAAGTTATTCATCCATCAAATATGAGTTTAACCCATTTGCCAAAGAAGATGCCAAGAATTAAGAACAGATTTATTAAACATGCATAATCTTTAGCAAGTCAACTTTCACTATAATACTTCTTTTCACAATATCAATGTAATTCTGATATATGATAAATTTTCTTATAGTGAACACATAGTCATCACAATATTCTTTCTCACATGTTTTTGAAAACAAAATTTATTTTGATTTGAAGATGGTTTTCAAAAGGCTTTCGATTCTCGGTCAAAAGGTTTTTGTGAATAAAAGATTTTGAAAAGACTCCTTTTGACTATGCATCTAATCTGAGCAGCAGGATCTAAACTCTCAGGTTATTAAGCCTGAAATAAGGTTTACAGAGTACTAGCTTTGATACCAATTGTTAGGTCCGAGGGTTGCTCAGTGTATAGGCTAGAGGGGGGGGTGAATAGCCTATACTTGGTGTAATAAAAATTTCATCCAAATTTTACATTTAGATTGAAGAGTAGATGAAATGATTACTACACATAGATCATCTTCCTCATACTGAATGATTAGCTGAAGATAGAGTGATCGGACATCTTAGATCAGCAGATGTAGATCATGGACATCTAGGATCAGCAGATATGAAATATGCAGTTGGAAGATGTATGTTGAACTTAGTGATGGAAATGAGTTTGAGCAGCGGAAGAATAAACACATAAGTTTAACAATTTAGATTAAAGTAATCAAAGATTTGATATGAAAGAGAGCTTGACATTGACTATAATCGTATTAGATGCATCATTTACTTTCCTTAAACATTGCACATGATAAAGCAAATTATACACGAAAGAGAAATCAAGGCTGAATGTAACAATTATATATATTATATTTAAAATTCAGCAGAGGTTTGCTCAAAGGCAAACATGCTTAGTACATCAACCTAGACTCTCTAACCTAGCAATCTCCTTAGGAAAAGAAGGAGAAATGAAGAAAGCGAAATCAAATATATCGAAAATACATTAGAAGATGTACTTAATATTTATTAAGACATCTTCCGTAGTTTCAATTTGATATATTTGTTGTGAGAAGAGAATATTAGGAGTTGTTCAAATAGCAAGTATTTGAACAACCGAGTGCTAAGCACTCGACCAAATATGATGACACCTTATTGCACAATCGGCACGACTTATAATGTAGTATAAGTCCGCCGATATGAATGCAATCTGGACATGTAAGTTCTGGCTCTTCATTGGACATCTTCAAGCTTGATCGGCTTCAACGATCGTAAGATACTTGGTCTCTTTCTTGGATGATGGAGTTGAGGCCATCAAGAGACCGAGTTCTTCGAAGGAAGAAGAACTCAAATCAACAACAAGGTTGTTGATCAGCGAGCTTCTCGCTTTTGGATTTTCTTCTCTCTCTCTCACAAAGTGTTTGTTCTTACACTTGTGATTTCTCACTCAAGGAGTGGTTCGGATTGAAGAAATGAAGATCAATACCACAACCTTTCTCAAGCATAAGCATACACTTTGTGTGTTCTAGTGCTTGTGCTCTCTCCCTTGTGCACTTGTGCTCTTTGGAAATGAGAATAAGAGTTTTCTTATATAGCTGGAGAAGAAGAGATGACCGTTGGTGTATTGAGTAGGTTTATGCCCGTTGGTGATCTGAATCTCATAATGCGGCGAGTACATTTTGGATTTGTTGGGCAAAGACCTTCGCTTAGGTTTGAGTCTTGAAGATGATCCGTGACACGTGCGGACATAGATGGACGTGTCGAGCTTAGCTGGATGCGGTTGATTGATGTGGACGTATCATTGCTTTGGCGAAGTGCGGCGTCCCGTGCTTGGCCTTTTCTCGAAATGAAGCTTTGAAGACCGCGAACACCGTTCGAAGAGGAAATGTCTATTGGATAAACGTGAAGGTGCGGACATCGATGCGTATCTTGGATTTGTCGACGCATCTTGTAACGGATCTATTTTGGCTTGAAGTGCGTTGAGTAACGACCGATGTATCTCGTGATCTTACGCTCGGCTTGTTCGATGAGGGATTTGGCCGATTTCGAAATCTGCCATTATAGAACTGCGATGTAGAAACCGATGGTCACTGTTCCTCTTGAATAAATAGCTTCTCTGCAGTTGCTCTGATGAAGTGCTTTGGCGGATACGAGAATCTGCCGATATAGAACTGCTGATGTAGAGATGACTATTTAGGCAGTCATAGCTGAAGGGAAATGTCTGCTTGTGAGACATCTGCCGATAGTCACGTCAGCTGGCAATTTAGAAGAGCTTGATTCATATGAAGGTTTGTCATCATTCTGGTAGGACAAAGACTCGGATATGTACAAAGACTTCCTAGTCTAGTGACCTATGCATTGTTTCAACAAGCTGCCACACTAACCGGTACGCAGCCCTTTTAGCCACTTGTGAAACATGCGTTGTAATGGGAACAAGCAAATCACTTTGTTGGAATATGCATACATATATATCAGCTGATTTACAGGCATATTCCTAACACAAGTACTCCAACAGGTTGCTCAACATACGAAAGATCGGGTGTCAAGTCTACCGGCTCATACTCCAAGATGTGCGATGCATCCGACAAGTATTTTCTCAATATCGACACATGAAACACTGCATGAACGCCCGACATCAATGGTGGTAGGGCAAGTCTAGAAGCCAACTGCCAAATTCTTTCCAAAATTTCAAACGGACCAATGTACCTTGGAGTCAGTTTCCCTTTCTTACCAAACCTCTTGACTTCAATTCGTGGCGAAACTTTCAAAAATACATGATCACCTACCTCGAATTCAAGATCTCTTCGTCGATGATCAGCGTAACTCTTTTGTCGACTTTGAGCTGTTTTCAACCTTTCCCGAATAAGCTTTACATTCTCAGCTGATTCATGAACCATATCAGGACCCCACAATTTTGCTTCACCGACTTCATCCCAACAAATCGGAGAACGACACGTTCTTCCGTAAAGAGCTTCATAGGGAGCCATCTCAATAGTCGATTAATAGCTGTTGTTGTACGCAAACTCTATCAATGGTATGTGTGAATCCCAAATGCCCTTAAAATCCATTGAACAAGCTCGCAACATGTCTTCAAGTATTTGGATGGTTCTCTTGGATTGTCCGTCGGTTTGTGGATAAAATGCCGTCCTAAGAGTCAACTTCGTACCCAAAGCACTTTGAAGTGATTGCTAAAACCGTGAAGTAAACCGTGGATCTCGATTTGATACTATGCTAACTGGCACTCCATGCAACCTCACAATCTCTTGAATGTATAAAGTAGCAAGTTTCTCCATCGAGTAAGTCATTGTAACAGGAAGAAAATGTGCCGACTTGGTCAACCTATCAATAATAACCCAAACCACATCCTGACTTCGACGAGTCCGTGGTAATCCTGTCACAAAATCCATCGCTATATTCTCTCATTTCTATTCCGGGATCTTTAATGGTTGTAACAATTCTGTCGGTCATTGATGTTCCGCTTTAATTCTTTGACAAGTCAAACATCTTGATACAAACTCGGCTACTTCTCTTTTCATACCGCTCCACCAAAAGTTCTTCTTCAAGTCTTTATACAACTTAGTACTTCCCGAATAAATCGTGTACTTAGACTTATGACCCTCCTCTAATACTTGTCGTTTTATCTCATCAATTGCCGGCACACAAACTCTATTTCGAAACATAAGAATACCTTCATTGTTCTTTGTGAAATTCGATGTTTTTCCTTCATTCAACTCATCAATCAATGTCTTCAACTTCGAGTCATCTTCTTGTCTCTTTAATCCTTTGGAACAATACCGGTGTAGCTCGAATGTTAGCAAAAATTACCCCCTGTCTCGATCTACAAGGACCCCAATCTCGAACATCCTCAAGCATCTTCCATTCACGAGCCATCAAACAAGACATGTGCGCTTTTCAACTAAGTGCATCCGTTACTACATTGGCTTTTCTCGGATGATACAAGATAGTACAATCGTGATCCTTAAGCCGTTCCATCCATCTCCGCTGTCTATTGTTCAACTCCTTTTGAGAAAACAAGTACTTGAGACTCTTGTGGTCGGTGAACACTTCGAACTTAGCTTTATAAAGGTAGTGTTTCCACTTATGAAGAGCAAAGATAATCGCAGCTAACTCAAGGTCGTGGGTTGGATAATTCTGTTCATATGAAGTCAACTTTCGAGAAGCATAAGCAATCATTCTTTCGTTCTGCATCAAAACACAACCTAAACCCTCTTTCGAAGCGTCGTTGTAGATAACTAACCCATCGTGTCCATTCGGTAGTGCCAAGATCGGAGCCGTGATCAATCTCTTCTTTAATTCTCGGAAACTCGCTTCACATCTATCATTCCATACAAAGGGTTTATTCTTTTGTGTCAAGTTCGTCATCGGAGTTGCAATCTTGGAAAAACCTTCTATGAACCTTCGATAATATCCCGCCAAACCCAAGAAACTTCGAATCTCTGTCATCGACTCGGGTCTCTTCCAATTCACTACCGCTTCAATCTTGATCGGATCTACCGAAATACTATTACCCGATACAACATGGCCTAGAAAAGAGATTTCTTCAAGCCAAAATGCACACTTACTAAACTTCGCGAACAATTTCTTTTCTCTCAATACTGTTAACACTAACCTCAAATGCTTCTCGTGCTCCTCCCGAGACTTCGAGTACACGAGAATGTCATCGATGAACACTACCACAAAATAATCCAGATAAGACAAGAATACCCTATTCATCAAATCCATAAACACAGCTGGTGCATTTGTCAACCCAAACGGCATCACCACAAACTCAAAATGCCCATATCGAGTTTTGAATGCCGTTTTCGGAATATCTTTCGCCCAAACCTTCAATTGATGGTAACCGCTCCTAAGATCAAACTTGGAATACACAACGGAGCCCTGAAGTTAGTCGAACAAATCATCAATGTGTGGAAGATGATATTTGTTCTTAATAGTTACCTGATTCAACTCCCTATAATCAATGCATAATCTCAAAGAATCGTCCTTCTTTCTCACAAACAATACCGGTGCACCCCAAGGCGATACACTCGGTCTAATGAAACCCCGATTAAGCAATTCTTCCAATTGTACCTTTAATTCTTTCAACTCTGCTGGTGCCATGCGATACGGTGCTTTTAACAATGGTGCGGTACCTGGCAATAATTTAACACAAAACTCCAACTCCCTATCCGGAGGCAAATCATACTCAGTTGAGAATACATCGGGAAATTCACGCACAATTGGAACATCTTTCAATACAACCATTTTCTTCGATTTATCAACTACACAAGCCAAATACCTTATACACCCATGCGATAATAATTTTTGAGCTTTCAAAGCCAATATATATCATGCGAATACCACCCATGCATTTATCACCCTCAAACATAAATGAAGGAATATTAGGCAATTCAAAAGTGACAACTTTTTTACGACAATCAACTATTGCATGATGGTGTGCAACCAATCCATACCCAATATAACATCAAAATCACGGATGGGCAAAACTACCAAATCCGCAAGCAAAACATGACCATCAATAACAACTTCGCATGCATGATGAATATCAGAAGCAACCAGGCACTCTCCCATCAGAGTAGACACCTCCAACACATAAGATAATGATTCAGGCATAGAATGTAAATGACATGCAAAGTGAGATGCAATATAAGAATGCGATGACCCCTGGATCTATAAGCACTCAAGCTCGCTTTCGCGAGACAAACAAAGTACCTTCTATAATGTTGGGAGCGTCAGGAACTCCCCTCTGGTCTAAAGCGAAGACTTGACCCTAAACTCTCGGTCGACCGTCATTGTTCCGTTTTACACCCACATTCTGTTGTGCCCCACCTTGTTGTACTCCTCTATTCCTCGGGCAATCCTTTTGAAAGTGAGTGCTGTCACCACATAGTAAACACTTTCCTTGTTTCAACCAACACCTATCTTCTATATGCCCAGTCTTCTTACAGAAATTACAAACAAACCTCGTGTCCTTTTGGCCACGTTCACCACTTCCCTGATTCCTTGGTTGTGAAAACTGACCTCTCTGACGATTTGAATTGTTCCTCAATATCGTGCTCGATTTTGTATGCTTTATCCAATGTGTTCTGATAACTCGGTAAGTCCATTGGTAACAGTTGCTTACAGTACTCAATCCTCAGGACTTTCACAAAAATGGTACACTTTCTTCTCTTCGGTTGGAACCAAATGAGCACAATACCTTACCAATGCCGTGAACTTAGCAGAATACTGAGCCACAGATAGAATACTGAGCCACAGATAAAGTCCCTTGCTCCAAACTGAGGAATTCCACTTCCTTCTTCGCTTGCACCACATCTGGAATGAAGTGGTTTCTGAATTGTCTCAAGAAAAGCTCCCATGTACGTACTACCTGTTCCTGAATCCAACTAGCTTCCAACACTTTCCACTAATGTTCCACTGCGTCTTCCAACTTGAATGTTGCAAACCTGACTTTATCTTCATCGGTACACTCAATTGCTACAAAAATCTTCTCAAGCGATTCAATCCATTTCTCCACTTTCATTGGATCTGGTTCGCCATCATAACTGCGCGGCTTCATTTTCAAGAATCTCCCAAGCCTACGATCATAGTCCCCATTGCCTCCAACTGGTTGAGCAATTCTATTCCCTCCTGCCTGTCCCATACCTGCCATGGCCTGTCGTTGTAATTCCATATTTTTCCTATTCATTTCCATCATCGATTGTATAAATCCTTGCATCACATTCACAATTCCCTCGTTCTAATTTATTGGTATCTTATGCTGAACATTCGGCTCTCCTACTGGTTGAACTCTAGGCTAGGTAGGTGGTGGAACGTTGCCCTGTTCACCAGAAGCATTCCCGGCCCCACTCGAGCCAGCCTCTTCTGTACTAGTATCGTGACGTGTCTCAACCATAGCTAAACACCTGCAACAAACACTCGACGTTAACGACTTAAACACACAACCAACCCTCCTAAGCCAAACATTCTATTCCGACTAGTTAACTTATGCTCTGATACCAACTGTCGCGACCCGACCCAAAATCCGATATGGAATCTCGTTCGGTGCACGATGATGAGAACATAAAAGTAGCATCTCAAAAATTCCTTTTTAGAAAGAATGCAAAGTCATGTGAAAACCCTGTAATGCACGTGCAAGTTTTCTTTTAAACAACAAGATCTTTAAAAATAAACAAAAGCTCAACGGCGAAACCACGAGCCAGAGAAACAACACATTAGCTAGCCATAAATACCACGAGCTAACGAGCTCGGTAAATACATAAACTATTACAGAGTGCGCAGAAAATACAAATTAATAATTACAAAAGCACGGTAACCATGCCGGCATAACAAGTAATAAATGAGACGACTACCCAACGAGACATTGTTTATATAACATGTACACCCTTGGCCTCACCAAAAGTAAATACAAGGCACAAGGTGCAACTACCCAAAAGAACAGATGACCAACTGGAATCGAACACGAACAGACTACGGATTCCTCGCCAGACCTTAATTTAAGGAAAACAAATAAACACAAAACGGGGTGAGTCGAAACTCAATAAGCTACTATGCAACAATATGGCATGCTAGATGCAAGACAAATATATATTAATAAGTATTCATAATATTGTAACATAGATCCTTTGCAAGTCAAGTGCAAACAAGTACAACATGTAACCAAACAACCCCATAGTACGCGAGAGGGTCAACGATCGCCAACCGTCCCATACCGGTTGGAAACTATGACCAACATTCGCTTATATAGGAAGCACACAAGAGCGATAAGTAAACATGTTACAAAGGATACGGTGTCGAGGTACACCTCCGACCAAACCAAAAGTTCCAACCAACCGACCAATATAATTCCAAATATCGAAGCCGTTGTTGACGTGCTCGATCAATACACCAAATCCTGAATTCGAAGCCGTTGTTGACGTGCTCGAACCATAAATAAAACCATGAGTTCTAAACAAAGAACCTGTGAACCATTTTATTTGTATTCACAACACCAGGTACCCCCGGTCCTTACAACCCGGCAAAATCACCACAGTAATAGCTTACCAAAGTCACGGCTGTACCATACAACACTTGGCGATATTTCCCTACCGTGGCCAACGGTAGGGCGAGGCCTGATGTATTGGCCTTCGACTATTACGTAGCCCCGGCTCCCGCAATAATCAAGCGTCAATACACCGCCAACACAAATATGCCATGGACTTAACTAAATGCTCAAGTAGAATATTTACTCGACATTTAAAATAAAAGATCATACTCCAAAGTAGGGAGTATACCATAATAACAACATTCAATAACAATACGAATGTTTCAAGTGAGTTATAAAAATTCCACCACAACAAATACACCATCAAATGAAAATTACGATAATTAACGTAATATTATCACACACCACCGGTGTAACAAAATTTCCAAACGAGTCACTTGAATCATCCAATAAATCCCAAATCACACACGTGGTCTCGTAAATTATGAAATCCTAACAGACTCCGTTAGAGTCATTATTTGTTTCTAATGAGTTCGAATAGAAGAACAACCGATTATACTCCAATATTAACAAGTGATACCATTTCTATGTGTACCAACCAAGACAAAACAAGTCTTTCAACATATAAATAAGTTATCCACGAAATTGCATGGCTCATATATCACAACATACCCAAACATGTTGATTTCAATATATAAACACCATTTTATAAGGCTAGAATGTTAGACAAGACATAATTAGAGAAGAAGAGGGGTAGTAGCTTACAACTTTGAAGACTTAAGCCAAGGAAAGCTACATGCAAGCCATGGGATGACTTCCCCTAGCCAAGAGCTTCTCAAAGCTGGAGTTGGATTGCCAAATGGTCTTCAATTGCTCAAAATACAAGGGTTTCTCTCTCTAAACTCTTCTCTCTCTCTCTCAAGGTTTTAAGGAAGAAGATGAAGTTATAAAGAGAGTTTTGACTTTCTAAAGGTCTTAAGGAGACTCAAATGGTCTGACTTTCTAAGCCTAGGAAGTGGTTTAATCTCAGCCCTTGAGATCAAGTCAATTGGTCAAACAACTTAAAAGTTCGTCAAACAAAATAACAGAGTACGACCTTATGCGGCCGCACTATGCGGACGCATAGCTCCTATGCGAGCTCCTAAGGCAGCCACATATAAACCAGAGACTTTGTGATTCTAAGCGAGCTAGCACTATGCGAACGCATAGATCCTATGCGAGCGCTTAGGGCGGCCGCATAGAATTCAAAAAGTTGATGCCTTGAGCAAACTTGCACAATGCGGCTGCATAGGGGCTGGATTAGGACAAAAAAGGTTTCCAAGCGCAACAAGGTGATTCTAAAACATTCCCAAGTCACCCTAAAGTGATATCAACCTCAACCCAAGTCCAAAACACAAAAGAAACTCTTTCAAGTTGTCATACAACAAGGCTACAAATACAACCCAAATCAAGTACAAGTGAATACCAAGATTCAAACAAATAACAATGCTCATGAGAAGTAAACATTCGACTTCAAATGCAAGCATAATCCAATAAAAGTATTCATGAAATGAAAATGTCACAAATAAGGCATATAAATCAAGTGTTTGCAAATAATACGAATAGTGCGGGTGTTACAAGAATGGAATTACATTTTGTCTTCTTCCAAAACGGCGAACTTGTCTTCCTATTTGTCGTCGATTCGTCCTCGCATAAGTCTTTTCCCATCACTCATCTTGGCTGCTCGCTATATTATCAGGCCGAATCAAACATTTCAATGCCTTGATTACTAAAAGGAAAAGGGCAACCGACTTGTGGGGTGGGCGATCCGCTCTCTCCCTATTCTCTTTTTCAGATCTCCTTGATTTTGAGGTCAATCTCCACATAATTAAGTGCTTAACGTCAAATTCAGTCCCTTTTCTTTATTTGGGAGACAATAATTCGTGGTGAAACATGTGTTTTCAAGGATTCAACCCTAGCGCCCAAGGATTCAAGCCTATCGCCATCGAGGTCTCCAGCTTTTTTCGTCGCTAGAGCTCGTAATTTTCGGGAACCTTGATTTGCCCCTCCAAGCAACTGGAGTTTTTGGGTCGTTAATGACGGATTTCTTAGCCTTGGGATCAAATGTTATCACAATTTCTCTAGCAAATTGACTTGGTTGAATTATTTCTTTATGCCCCTTTGGTCCTTCGCATCGAACAACAGGAGTACCCAATGATAAAATTGACTTTTTTGCTAATCAAACTGTATGAAATTGGCTCTTGTATGAACCACCTCAAAGAAATTAATATTGTTTGTCCTTGATCTTCTCGGTTCGTATGCCAAGTGAATATAAAATGTTCTAAACTCCTTGATAGAATTTTTGCTACAGGAGACTACATGTTTATCAAGTTGCGTTTAATGTTTATGCTATCCAATGAATGGGATTTGGTACCAATTCAAGACCAAATAGAAATGGTGTTTTGAAATACCCAATTTCTGGAAATCTTCCATGGCGGAGCATCGTAGTCTCGTGATGTGAATTTACTCGGTTGATCGCGATGATTCTCTCCATGACCGGATCGAAGAATACGCAATATGAACTCGAACACTCGAACGAAGAAAAAGTGCAACAAATACCAACGAAGAAACGAAAACTATAGTTTGATAAGGAGTTTCCCTCGACCCGCTAATCGCAATGATTAGGAACCTTGGGGTGCGATTGAGAACCGTCGATGCAATTGCCAACGACCCACGACCATGGAACGACAATCTTCTGACTCTTGAAGATTGATAAGTTCAAGGTGGATTCCTAGTCCAAGAAACCCGATAAACTCGCAACTCTGTTGTGAAAACAAGAGATAAACTCTCAAAATGCAATTAAGCATATATCAATGATCCAAGATTCTGATTACAAGTGTTTGAGAATGCCTTTTATATGTCTCCATGGATGAAAATAACAAAAGAAAAAGTAACCCACGAAGTTACACCAAGGTCTCAAGAAAAAACCATCCAACTTTCACCAAAAACGTTTTAGAGTAGTTCTATTTCGTGGGATTGCAGAAGACTAAGTGACATTAGGCATGATCGCGCTTAACACGGAGTAGTCTTTTGAATTTGTTGGGATCACAGAAGACTAAGTGAGATTAGACGTGATCGCGCCTAACACGGAGTACTCTTCTGAATTTGGCCCTCCAACATGCAAATGAATCTCCTTTGATGGCCTTGATCATTCTCGACTTCAACTTGGCCTCTAATCTCTTCCACAAGTGATGTCAAAGTCGTTTGAATCTTCTTGACACGCACAGAGGTCATTGGTCCTTCGTGTATGTTCAACGGTTCACAAACATGATGGGCTTGATTCTCATCATTTCCTCCCTCTTTGAAAAGATTCGTCCTCGAATTACCTACATCAAAAGGACGCAAATCAGAAACAGAGAAATAAGAACTAATGTGATCCTTATGTTTTAAATCCATTTTAAAATCCACGTCGAAACCTTGCTCAAAATCCTTTGGTTTTCGAATGAGCTCCTCATCCAAGCTCACATAACGCCAATCTTCGGGATCATGAATTAATCGCTCTTGTCTTGCCTTCACCTGAAAATAGATCACAACAAAACGATGCACTACCACAGGACCAAAGTTGTTAGCATAAAATCTGTTATGCAACAATTTATCAAAACAAGTACTTTTCTCAAGGCAATGAAAGAACTCAACACCTTAAGCACAAGACTCAAAGCCCCATAATCTAGGATCTCTTTCTTCATTCAAACACAACGAAAACCCATATCCGATTTCAAATATCAGTCTAACAAATTTTTGTTTGTGTACAACCATGATTAACACATTAGCAACATGCCTCACAGCAAGATCATTGTTACAACTAAAAGAAGAAAACACTTATGATAAGATCCTGGGTCTATCACATAACTTACCATGTATCTTCACAAAGAAACATTTCTCATACTCAACAGAATTACTATGAACAACACTCTCAATTATCAAGCTTTTACAAGCCAATGTATTCTCATGGATTGTTTCAACAAGACACATACAACTTTTCCATGTTTCAGCATGCTTAAGAAGAAATTCTTTAATCAATAACAATGCAACATGGACGGTCATTTTTGAAAACTCATTTGCATTCACAAATACACATTGCTGAACCTTATGTACTTCTAATGCAAACCAAGACTCCAGTAATTCCATAGAATCTACACAAAACAAAGATGACAAAATTCTGACCATCTTGTGCTGGACATCATGCATTTCAATTCATAATCTTTATGAAAGAAAACTTCACCACGGAAAACATTACCCAAATTACGACATGCACCAATATAATTCATTGAAGAAGAATCGTGCGTTCTTGCAAACATGGAATTCCTAGACACTTCCAATTTGCAATTCAGATTTAATAAGATAATTTCCAATGCACAATAAGAATTTACCAAGTCAACCTTCAAAACACAACACAAATTTTCTAAATCAACCTTTGAGGTACATTCAAGAAATGGATCAACATAAGAATGACTCGGCATATGAAATGAGATGCTCAATCCATGGTCAACTAATTTACCAATTTTCAACCATTCATTTAGTCCATGATGACCAATCAAAACTTGAAAAGATAACATCTCACATATGTTATGGGATCTCAAGAATAGGACACACTTTTGACTAGAGAACTTAACCAAATCAACTTCTTCAGAAATTTTAAGTCTCTTATCAAAGTCAAGGTGATCAACATGATTATCAAGTCTCAAAAGCTGAGTGTTACAAAACAAATTGGAATCATACCATTGATCACAAGAAGGAATGGATTTATACCTTTGAGATCGTGTAGGGACTACAACAATCTCCTTACCTAGCTGAAAAATCACATTGGAAGCTCACAACTTCCTTCCTCAATTTAGGAAACACTTCGATAGTAACCTGTGGGGAAGAGAAATCACAACAAAGAGAATATGGAATTGTATTGTTAGCATGAAAAGATCTCTTCAAAGCGAAAGGAACCACCTCACCAAAATTCCTTCCCAACTCCCTCATTTCCTCACAAGGTTTGGAATAAAAGATTGGTTTCACACTCTCATTGCCATACGGCTTTTCAACTATTTCTTTTTCTTCCTCATTCACTTGTGTTTCCACCCTCATGTTTTTATCCTTTTCATTATTTTCCTACTCAACGCTCGGGTTTTCACTCGCTCCCATCAATCCATTCATTTCATTTTTCCCCTCAACCTCACGAGACTCACTTTCCTTTTCAGATTGGAGTTCAAACACTTATTCACTGTCGCTAGCTTTCCTTTCCTTTTGCTCGGCTTTATTTTGATTAACACTTTCTACCTTAGCCGACCTCTCAATCTTTTCTCTCAAACTCTTCTCACATTGCAAAGAACCTTCACAAGTCCTCTTAGGTACACTAAGGCTCTTGTGTTCCTTCGCTTTGGGTTTACCAGGTGCGCTAGAAGAAGACAAATAATAAGATGAAGAAGAAGTCCTCAATAATTCCCGGTGATAGTAATTCGGGACAAACTTCCTTTGCATTACACATTTCATTTCTCCCATGTGTTAATACGACCCTCTCCTATCTTCCTCCGGTTGTTCACTAATTTCTCCCACCAAACACAAGCATACTCGAAAAACCTTTAAGGATGAAAATTGCACCTTTTGAGTTTCTGTGTAGTGGTTATGCCTGAACACAACCTCAACTCTCCAACCCACTCAAGATACTCTTTCGGATCATCCCTACCTTTGAAAGTAGGAACCCTTACATCTACTCTTCTATTTTGTCTCCTATCAACCTCATAATCACTATCTAACCACTCATCATCACTACCTACCCAATCATCATCATCATCAAAGTAGGCTTCCCTCCTCGCTTGTGCATTCTCTTCTACTCTAGCCAAACATTGAGAAGCATCCTCCAACATCCTTATCATACGTTCATAAGGATCCTCCTTAGCTAATCTCTCATTATCTTCTTGCAAAGGTATTCTATGAATTCTGCCCACTTGTGACATGTTGAGAATAAAACACACAACTCACAATATATATCACTTGTGTATACACTCACCTCACATACTCACACACTAGATTCTTGGATAGTTTCCTACCCTTGAAAGTACCAACTATTAGAGTCAAGTATTGTGATCGTTACGAAAGTGATTCTTAGGCAAACGTAAACTAAAGTTCCTCAAGTTTCTTTGGGTTCATATGATTCAAAGTGAGAAACAAGTTCACTTGAAAGCAAGAATAGAATTAAAAGTACCAATGGATGATGAATTGCATGACAAAAGAGATGATATGAAAAGGCAAAAATTCTAGCAATTTCACAATGATAATTCAACAACGATGTTCAACCTCTCTTTCCCAATTTCAACCCAATTTCAACGTAACAATTTTCTCCACTTTTACTCTTTTTATTTTTTTTGGCTCAAACCTCTTTTGAATTGGTTTGATTCAACAATTTTTAATTCAGCAATCCTTTTTTTTTTTTTTTTGAATTTAGGGCTTGGGTTTCTCAAGAACACCAAGAACACACACTAGGCAATTTCCAAAATTTTTCTCACCGAAGAAGATGAAGAATGATATGAAATTTTTAGATTCGAATAACAATGAACAACGATAAGAAACGATTTGAATTTTCAGATTTGCATAACAATGAAATCGAGAGAATAATATTAATTTCCAGATTTTTTTTTTTTGAATATCAACGAAGAACGAGAAGAACGATAGAATGAAATGGGTTACCTCTTCGATTGCTCTGATACCAATTGATGTGAATTCACCTGGTTGATTGCGGTGAATTCTCTCCATGACCGGATAGAAGAATACGCACCCAACAACGAATGCAGAATATGAACTCGAACACTCGAACGTAGGAAAAACGCAGCAAATACCAACGAAGAAATGGAAATGATAGTTTGATAAGGAGTCTCCCTCAACCCGCTAATCGCAATGATTAGGAACCTCGGGGTGCGATTAAGAACCGTCGACGCGATTGCCAATGACCCACGACCATGGAACGCCACAATCTTTCGACTCTCGAAGATTGATAAGTTCAAGGTGGATTCCTAGTCCAAGAAACCCGATAAACTCACAACTCTGTTGTGAAAACAAGAGATAAACTCTCAAAATGTAATTTAGCATATATCAATGATCCAAGATTCTGATTATAAGTGTTTGAGAGTGCATTTTATATGTCTCCAAGGTTGAAAATAACAATAAGAAAAGTAACCCACGATGTTACACCAAGGTCTCAAGAAAAAACCATCCAACTTCCACCAAAAACATTTTAGAGCTATTTCATGGGATCGCAAAAGACTAAGTGACACTAGGCGTGATCGCGCCTAACACGGAGTGGTCTTCTGAATTTGTTGGGATCGCAGAAGACTAAGTGAGATTAGGGGTAATCGCGCCTAACACGGAGTACTCTTCTGAATTTGGCCCTCTAATAGGAAAATGAATCTTCCTTGATGGCCTTGATCATTCTCAACTTCAATTCAGCCTCTAATCTCTTCCACAAGTGATGTCAAAGTCGTTTGAATCTTTTTGACATGCGCACGGGTCATTGGTCCTTCATGTATGTTCAACGGTTCACGAACATGATGGGCTTGATTCTCATCATCTCGTTTCCCGGCAACGGAACCAACTGATATTGCATGAAAATTTAGGCTGATCGAGGGTGCCGCTTCAATTGTTTCCGTAGCTTGGATTACGGATATCTGGCTTATGTATCTTTGAAAAGAAACAACCGTGAGAGGGGCGGGGAGGGTCCCTGCCAAAACCATCTTGTGTGATAATCAGTATATCGCCCATTAGAGAGAAAAGGGACTAAAGGCTATACTACATATTCTCTGTATAAGGAATGGCATACCAAGTTCTTCAATTTATACTCAGAGATCTCTTGGAGCCGTTGGGAGATTTTAGACTTTGAAATGGTTTGAATTTGGTGCATTTAATGCAAAGAGATATGCATTAAATGTCTTATGTCTTGCTGTCGAAATCTGAGAGGGAGTTCTGCACCGTCCCTGCAATTTTACCAAATATGGGTAGACAAGTACTGTTGGCAAAATGTCATTTTTTGAGAAGAATGCCTATGGAATGGTCCAATAAATAAACCAACAGGTTAACGTTACACCAAAGTCAAAGAGTGACTTTACTGATAACTAAAGCCATTTCTTCAGACAAATCTTGATTAGACAATCTTGAGGTCTTCATACATTGCTGATGAAGCTTAGCTGGAATGTTCTAGACTGTTGGCTTGTTGGACATTGCTGGTTAAGATGGACAGAGGCCATCTTCTGAAGACTTAAGCTAAGTACAAAATAAGCAATCCTAAGTTATTACAAGCAATTGTCTAAGTACAAGTTGCCACTCTAACAGACACGCAGGCCTATTAGTCACCTTGTGACAAAGACTTAGATTAGGGATACAAGTGAATCTAGATAAAGTACAATAAATATCTCCAAATTCTGTGATCTTTACTTTCTTTCTTTAGTTAAAATTGCAAAATCTCAAGATGATCATTTATCTAGATTAAAGCAAAAAATAATTGATTTTGATATTTGTTACCAATCCCTTGGGTTCGATAATCCATAATTTACTTACACTTATTACTTGATCTAGTGCACTTGCTAGTATTAAGTTTTGAGCACATCAGAACACATGTGGATGGGTTCGGCCAAGGCATGAGAAACACATGTGGTTGTGTTCGGCAAGTGCTTGAGGAACAAATATGGATGTGTTCGGTCACCCTCTATCGAACACACCCATATGTGTTCCTCAAGCATCTGCTGAACACGCCTATATGTGTTCCTCAAACCAGGACCGAACAAAGTCTTGTGAGTTCCTTTCGATGTGGCCGAACGTTGCCCTAGTGTTCTTTCAGTTAGGTCCGCAAATTATCAGTTCCACAAGGCTTGAAATCAAACATTGTGAACCATACACACTATCTAACACAATAACACACCAAATTCTTACATATTTAAACCTAAACAATTCATAATATAGTGACATTCTCAACCATTCAAAGCTTGAAATCAAACATTGTCAATCATACCTATGCTTGAAGACATAGCTGAATCGAGATTGGAGTTCGTCATTCTTCTTTGTAGTGTTTGATCTTGGTGTTTCAACAAGAATTGGAGTGGGTGTTCGGTCTAGGGAAAGATGTGAGTGTTCGGTCTAATCTAAGCGTACTGGGTTGGGAAGGGGGTTGGATGTGATTAATTTGAAAGGAAAGATAATTAACTTGTGGGTGTACGTAAAAGGGTATAATAGAGATAATGAGGGTGTGTATTGAGTAATTAGTAAAATTTAATATAAATATAAGATGTGTATGAAGTAAGTGGATGTATAGAGCAAATTGGTGGGTGTGAATAGCCCCACCTTTTTTAAAGTGTTCACAATATCTATCCATGCTTAAAATTCTACTCTTTGATATGATGATCGCGGCGGCCATATGTTAACCTCAAATTAGTGACCAATTTCCCTATTTTTTGTGCTTCAAATTACAACCAAATATGTATTCCCTCTTGTATTATGGAATTATTGTAATTGTATTTAGTGGGTGTATAAAATATTTTTAAGGTGTATTTAATATTAAAGGGCTATTTTTTCTTTTGATATGATAAGATTTTTGTAATTATTTTTAATTGAGTGTACCGAGCAATTTGGTAGGTGTTAATAGCCCCCACTTAATCCATTATAAAAGCTTTTATTTTCAACAAATTGTGATATACTCATTTTCAAAAACATATTTCCCCAACCCAATCCTCTTCCGGCTGCTTTCTTTCTCTTAAAGTGTTGCAATGCAAATGCTGGCTAAAGCAACAACATCAACAGCGCCACCAATAAATTTCAAATGCAAAACACCTCTTCTTCTTCTTCAGCTGGGTGGTAAGAACGTCAATTATGTGACCGTCGTCCATAGTTCCCGGCGGAGTAGAGTGGTGGTGAGAGGTGGTTACACGAAGAGGCAATTGGAAACATCGGGAGCATATGAGCTCATAGACCAAGAGACTGGTGATAAGTTTATTGTTTGGGGAGATGACGAAGCTCCCATCCCTTCCAAAGATATTCTTCAATGGAAACCTCCCAAAATCAAGCCCAATTCAAATCCCACCACCGTAGATGCGCCGAATTCCGGCGAAGCTACCAGTACCAAAACTGCAGATAAAGGTGCCCGTGTTTTTTTTTCTTAAATCTTTGTTAACCTTATTTTGTTTTACCCCTGAAATTAGAGTTTTGATAATTCCTCTTTCATCTGTTCGTTGGTGGATGGTCATAATTATTTTTATTTTATATTCTACTTCAAAATTATATACTCCGTCCCAAATTAAGAGTTACTTTTCTTTTTCTTTTTTGTTCAATTTTTTGGCCCAAACTAGTGTCTAGGGATTACAAATGTTCGGGTTTGGGTGGATTCACCATTCTCTCTTTTTTTTTCCTCCTGAAGGAAGCGAAGGAAGCGTGGGAAGGGATCGTGATTGAGACCTCAAAGCCCCAACTCTAGCAATGGGCTACCCTTTAAAGACATAGCTCCTTAACTCCTAAACCGCTCATCCGGTCCTACCCGTAAAGTTGAAAGTCCAAGCCCAATTTCTAGTTCTTGCCCAAGTTCAAGCATCCCAATACTTTCTAATTAAGCTCAAATCAAATAACCTAAATTTAAATTAGCATTTAACCCTCATCTTTTTTTTTTTTAACAAAAAAGGAAAAAAATATATATAATAAAAAGAATCATGAAAAAAATCATATTACTAAGGGTAAATTGTCAATGTAACTAGTAAGGATAATATTGTAATTATATATACATATCGGGTCGGATTTAGGAGCAGGTCTAGGGTAAACCCTTGCTTATTGCTGGTTTTGGATATTTTGTCATCCCTACCAGTGTCACTTTTTCTATCAAATTTGTATTAAATTTACCTTTATTATCTATAATAACTGCACACTTGTAATGCTAATAGTGTGGACACTAAGTTCATTTCATGTATATGTATTACTCATTCCGTCCCAAAAAGATAGTCTCACTTTCCTTATTGGAAAGTCAACCTAATACTTAGAATACACTCATCTAGACTATCTAGTCATTTGGGAAGCTAGGAACTTCATGTATTTCATGATCCAAAATAGTAAGATATACTCCATTCATTCTTTCTGCTCACACTTTCTATTTTCAAAAGTCAACATGAGTTAATATCAAACCAATATTTTTCATACATTTGTTCCGTTTTAGGTAATAAATTAAACTACATTAAAAAATCCTATGAGTTGCAACTTTTTTAATTCTGTTACAACAAGTAAATTTCTATAAATTTTCAGTGAAAGTTGAATCAAGTTGTCCAAAAAAGTCAAAAAAAGACTTTTCGCATGAAGCGGAGGGAGTAGTAAATAGATAAATAAAAGTAAATTGAAAGAAAAGTTTAATACTTTAAGATCCATCTTCAACTTCTGCTTGCTCGTAGATTTATTTTTGGAGGTCACACTTTGTTTCTGTTCTACAGCAGGCAGCACGGGTTTGTCAAGAACTTTTGGAAAATTGAAAATCCAGAGGGTAAGAGATATTAGCAGGACTAGTTCTTTGCGGAAGAAAAATGATAACAGCCATGCTTATGATGCAAAGGTTGTTAAAGATGCTCCTATCCGTGAATCTATTCCTTCACAGTCTGAGAGATTTGATATCAAAGATAGGACAAATGCTTCAAGAGTCAACCGCTCACAAGAAGCCAGAGATGTGTGGAGAAGAGAAGGCGTTGGGCAAGTTAAGACAGATACTCAGCGTAGAGGTGAACACTCCTTTCAGGACCATGATAACACTGTTTCTCCTTCAAGAGTTTCTCCGACCTCTTTAACAGGATGGAGTGCTGGAGAAATATTCGATGATTTCAGATCAAAGCCAACAGACTCAAATAAGTGGCGGAAATCGAATGCTGACAGCGAATTTTTTAGTAGAAAGTCCTTTAAAGACATGGGGTGTAGTGATTATATGATTGAATTCTTAAGGAGTCAGCAATTTTTACGCCCTTCGCATATTCAGGTATGTCAACATAAATGTATCAATTTGATTTCATCCTCAACATAATCATTTCCACCTCCACATCCATTATCATTGTACGTATTTATTTAGCTAATTCGATTAAAATTGAATAGACTGTCATCATAGTTGTTATGATCAAATAAAAATTATTATTGGAAAATTTTGTTTTAGTTGACCATAAAATTAGAACTGCATCCTTTTCAATTATGCAAATGTCTATTTGGAACTATTCATAAAGCTAGCTGATGCGGGTGCGCTATGGGAAATTATGAACAAAGCTAGGGATGCAATACAAATGGGTAAAACTAATTTGACATTGTCACTTGAAGCCTTAATAATGCAAAATGGGAGGAAACAAGAAATTGGAAGGTACACAGATGTAATTTACACGACAAGGGAGGACGGTTGAAGGGCATGTGAGTGGCATGTGCAAAGGGCGGCTTGGAGGAAGGCAAAAACGTTTTTTTTGTGGCCCATGTGAAACCGTGTTTGTGCCCATGTGAAACCGAGTTGTATTGTTTCCAAAATTGGTTAAAGTTGTTTAGTTTAGTTAGGACTCTTTAGTTTCCTAAGTTAAGTAGGTGTTTAAGTGTCCTAATATAAGTAGATTTCCTAAAGTCTTTATATAATAGTTTCCTAGTTAGATTAGGAGAGTATTTAAGAGTTTTCTTGTAGGAAATAGGTTATGGCCAAATTTTGTATTCTTTTAAGGCTAGGGTTTCAGATTTTTTTATTGTTCTTTTTAGACTAGGAATTCAGATTTTCGTTATTCTTTTTAGACTAGGATTTCTCTTGTAAAGCCTATATAAAGGCCTAGAATTCAAGCTTGTAAAAATTCAGATTTGTGTTATATGAAAAGTATTTCAAAGAACAAAGTTTTGTTCTAAGTCGATTATTACATTCCTTAGGTTTAGGAAGGTATAATCAAACGGGATCTTTACGTTAGGTGAGTGAAGCCTAACCAGTGACCCGTAATCTATCCAACTTACCATTGTTACTCCATTGATTCAATTTCATCTCCATAGACTCACGGTTTTTGTCACAACAACATACCAACACTCACGGCTTTCATATACCAAAACCATAACTCACGGATTTTACCTTAGCTCACGGATTTCATCAAAGTAACCTAATTCACGGATTCAAGACTACTCCTTTCAACGCACGGAATCAAGATTGTATTTTTATTAACTCAAGGATTTCAAGATTGTGTTTTTATAGCCCACGGCTTCAAGATTCAATCTTTGGTAGGGATTACGCATCAAATTGGTATCAGAGCTTAGGCCTTTCACAAATTCCATCTTTGTGAACGATCATGACGGAAGAAGCAACATGCCCACACGGTTTAACATTGGAACAAGCTGCAAATTTGCGACAAGATCGCGAAATACAAAAACTTCAACGACGTATGGATCGAGTATTACAACTATTAGAAGGACGAAGAAAAGATGATGATGACCGAGGCTTGAAACGTGATATTCCCGAATTCGATGGTTCCATGGATCCGGATGTCTATGTCAATTGGGTTCGTAGAACGGAGCGAGTATTCGAGTACAAGGGGTATAGTGATCGAAAGAAGTTCAAAGTTGTCATCCTCAAACTCACAAGGTATGCTTCTATTTGGTATGGAAATCTGAAATCTCAACGAAGATGCGAGGGAAAGTCCAAAATTGAATCTTGGGAGAAATTTAAAAAGTATCTTGACCGTAGGTTCTTACCAAGCACCTATCGATAAGATACTTTTTCCAAACTCATTCAAACAAAATTCGGTCTTGTACCTATATCTCTCAAGGAGGGTTATGAAGATTTTGTGTTATATGAAAAGTATTTCAAAGAACAAAGTTTTGTTCTAACTCGATTATTACATTCCTTAGGTTTAGGAAGGTATAATCAAACGGGATCTTTACGTTAGGTGAGTGAAGCCTAACCGGTGACCCGTAATCTATCCAACTTACCATTGTTACTCCATTGATTCAATTTCATCTCCATAACTCACGGCTTCCATATTCCAATACCATAACTCACGGAATTTTACCTTAGCTCACGGATTTCGTCAAAGTAACCTCATTCACGGATTCAAGACTATTCTTTTCAACACACGGATTCAAGATTGTGTTTGCTTAAATTCAAGATTGTGATTATTCAAGATTATATTCAAGATAGTGTCTTTTTCAATCAAGATTGTGTTTTTATAACCCACGGTTTCAAGATTCAATCTTTGGTAAGGATTACGCATCACTAGCCTTGATTCATTACGGTACATTTCCTCATTGATCCAGGCTATGGACTTGTCTGCTTTTTCTTGTATATGGATTGCCTTAAGACTAAGAGAACTTTTTGGATGTTACGTAATGAATGCTGCTGTAAATTCTGTTCATTTCAGGCTCCAAGAGGTTGTCATGTATTTAAATATAGGAAAAACTAATTTTGAACCATCATACTATTTGGGGATATATCAATTTGACAATCGTACTTTCATGTTTGCGAAGGTAGCCAACGTATACATAATTGTGCTGTAACGGATATCCAAACTTAAGGGAGCCTCGTGAGACCTGCTAACCCACTAGCAAGTTCGTTAAAAGGAAAACAGCTGTTAACAATTTAGGTTAAATTTAAAGCGAAATTAGGATTACGTTGGTCACATTGGCAATTTTGATAGTACGGTTGTCCGATTGATATTACCCAAATGGTACGATCATCGAAAAAGTAGTTATTAAATATATTGAATCAGAGTTCATCCACATTCATATTCTTGTCTACATAGCATTCTGTTGTCGGGTGTCTACTTGTAGTGTCTTTAATATTTTCGCGTTCAACCTGTGTCCTTCCGTTTTTATTGCATGTAAAGTTTCTCATGTGAACTATTTGCTTATTGCTATGTTTAAGTTTCAGATCATTTTGTGGCCTGAGAGGATGCTCACAAAGGGTTCTTTAATCTTTTACTTTTTTAACCTTCCCTTTTCCTTAAGTAAAAGCTCATAACTTGAGTTCAGTCACTTGGAAACCTGTGTAAATTGCATATGCCTCCACTTTTCTGAGCAAGCACTGGTCTTATCATCCTTAAACGTTTAGGATACCTGCAGGCTATGGCATTCACACCTGTTATCAAGGAAAAGAGTTGCATCATTGCCGATCAGAGTGGGTCTGGCAAAACTTTGGCATATCTTTTGCCGGTAATTCAGCGTATTCGGGAAGAAGAGCTCCAAGGACTTAGCAAACCTTTATCACAAAATCCTCGAGTCATTATATTGGTACCAACTGCGGAGTTGGCTTCTCAGGTAACTTTTTTTTTTTTTTTTTGCTTTCCTATTTTTTATTGACTTGCATTTGGTCTACTCCCTTGGTCCCAAAATGAATATCTTATTGTACTCTTGCAGTTTTGGAGGTTGCAAAATAGTTGTCCATTTCAAGTTCTCTGTTTCAAAACCGATGATACCTTTCCGAATTTTTCTTCGACATGAAATGTGGAGTTCTATCAAATTGGAACTAAAGGAAATCTCATTTCAACACATTTTGACAATTCTCTTAAAACATTTTACGAAGTCAAAGTCTAATATTGATTTGGGGCAGGGAGCGTATTATTTTCCATTTTCTCAGGTCTCCTGCTTTTAAGTCACCTTTAATGTTCCCAATGATCATTTTCTTGCTGTATATCCTATCTTTCCACAGATTAGACCTTGTTTTACCATCCATGAACTATCAGGTAGCACTTTCAGTTTTTACTGTCTAAATGTAGCACAGTAGCAGTACCTACCTTTTCATCTTCAATTATTTTCAGTTTGACACAATTCTAGTTAAAGATTAAAGATTTTCTTTTTGAAGAACCTTATGCGTTATTTCTTTGTTGAACTCTATAATGAGTCATTGGAATTCACCAGTTTGGTAAAAACTTGTTCTAAAAAGAACATAATGTCATCATACTAGCCTTCTCAAGTGTGTATTTATTTAAAAAAGTCTACCGACCGTGGGAACATTAATTTCTCCCTCAATTGACTTCTGGCATCTTTATACAAAGTTGATACAGTAGGAACAGTAAAATCCAAGCTGCGGAAGATAAGTGTTCGATATCACCATTATCAGTTCATTACTATCTTCATCTTTTCGTTTTCCTCTTTCACTTTGAACTGAAACATGTTGACTTGTGAAGTGGACATTCACCATTTCAGATTAAACTCTTATCTTCTAAACGATGAGCAGTTCGGTAGTTGGTCTATTGTGCATGATTGCTGATTAAGCAGCTGTCTAGCTGTTCTTATTCTAGTTTAACCTTTTGCAGGTCTTAAGTATTTGTCGATTGATGGCAAAGTTTGGGGTGCCATTTCGGTCTATGGTTGCAACTGGCGGTTTTCGACAAAAAACTCAAATGGAAAGTCTGAGGCAGGGGTTAGATGTTCTAATAGCCACTCCAGGTCGTTTTATGTTCCTAGTCAAAGAAGGCTTTGTGCAGTTAACAAATGTTCGATGGTAACCACGTTGTCCTTCTGCTCTATCTTTCTCAGTATTTCCCTTTTTCTTCTTTTTTTTTTCTTGATAAGTATTTCCCTTTTAATTACTTGATGTGGATCATTACAATTTCCTTAACAAAAGATAAATTTATTATATATGTCTTTAAGATAACGTAATATACTGATGCCATAGCCATATCCTTTTGGCAGTTCAGATTCATTGAAAGTTTATTTATGTATGTCACCTTATTGGCTGGTTTCTATCTATTACTATATAAGGAGAAACCTTCCTACCTGTAGGTTCAGTTAGAAGCGTGGTTATAGGCATTTGAAGGTATGTAACTTTGTAGATGTGGTCAAAGGGATTTCAACGTGCACTAACCACTCCGAGGAATACATCTCGGCCTTTTCATGAGAAAGAAAGTGTATTTTGGCCCGTGGGTTAGCTGGACAGTAACAGCTTCGCAACTTCAAATGTTCATTTCCATTTGATTAGTGCTCCAGCATTTTATATCATATCTCCCTTAACTCCCCTGCTATTTCTTATTGTATGTGCATCTCTAAAGCTCGCTTCAAGGTTGCACATCTCCTGAGTTCTCTAGCGTGTGAGTGGCAGATGTCTCTTTACCCTAATTGTTTTCTCGAGATGGAATGGAAGAATGGTGCATAAATGTTTTGCCTCTCAGTAAATGATTGGGCAGTTGGAAGAGAGACTTGGAGGTGTTAGAAGGAAGTTTTTTATCATCTGTAATATTTATGTCAGCTTGGCAATTGGCACATGCTGAGTGTATAATTAATATTAATGCTCCTATATCCAAAATAGGTTAGTTTAGGAAACTCGATGTTCAATGGGTGATTTATGTAATTTGAGTTCCAGAATGCTAAGAAGTTTTCAGCTTTTAATTGGTATCTATTACCTAATTATTAGTAGACGCTGTTTGCTTCATTTGCATTCTCAAATGTCTTAAGAGTGCTAGAAACCTTTTTAAAACTAGTTCATAGCCCATGTCCTATTGTTCTTGAATCATACCTTTCTCGCCATAAGCGAAACTTCAATCCTTTCAACTGCTGCACCACTCCTTTTCCATTTAAGTTGTGTTAGTGGTATCTTGAGTCACTCTAGTATTGGTTTTATGGTCTGATTTGTGTGTTTCCCAAGGATAGGTGTTGGAGAAATCACAGATTTCTCCAAGAGTATTAATTCAAAGCAAGTTAAATAAATTAATGTGATTTCTCCAAGAGTATTAATTCAAAGCAAGTTAAATAAATTAAACAAGTGTGTGGTCTGTACGTGGTGTACATGTTGGATCCTTCATGATTAGCGAACTTGGCGTTTAGATCACAATGGTAGGTTCACATCTCGTTCTCTTTTGAAAACTTTTATTTGGTCTCGCAATCCTTTTTTCCCCCTTTGGCTTCTTTCATTTGGAGGACCAAAGTTCCGTCTAAATCGATGGCTTTTGCATGGTCTCTAATGCTAAATCCCTTAAATACTAACGACCTTCGACAATGGCTTAGACCTTATAAAGCTTTGTCCCCTGACGTGTGTTATGTGCTGAGGCCATAGTGAATCTCATGGTCATCTTTTCCTTCATTGTCCTATGGCTTTCAATTGTGGTGTGGTTGTCCTATGGCGTGTGTTATGTGCGTGGTGTACATGTGTTAAATAAATTAAACAAGTGTGTGGTCTGTACGTGGTGTACATGTTGGATCCTTCATGATTAGCGAACTTGGCGTTTAGATCACAATGGTAGGTTCACATCTCGTTCTCTTTTGAAAACTTTTATTTGGTCTCGCAATCCTTTTTTCCCCCTTTGGCTTCTTTCATTTGGAGGACCAAAGTTCCGTCTAAATCGATGGCTTTTGCATGGTCTCTAATGCTAAATCCCTTAAATACTAACGACCTTCGACAATGGCTTAGACCTTATAAAGCTTTGTCCCCTGACGTGTGTTATGTGCTGAGGCCATAGTGAATCTCATGGTCATCTTTTCCTTCATTGTCCTATGGCTTTCAATTGTGGTGTGGTTGTCCTATGGCTTGGCGATTGTGGTGTGTCCACCTTCATTTGAAGGTTTTCTTGGCACCATGTACGCGGTTTCAACAGAAACAAGGATGCAGACTTGCAGTTTGCTTGTGGCGATGTGGGATTTTTGGGACTCTGGTGTACTTGGACAGAGAGGAATGCCAAAAAAATTTGAGATCAGACTCTATCTTTCCCTCTTCTTTAGGAGAGGATCCAGTTTCTCGCTTCCTTATGGTCTTCTGCTTTGGCTGCTTTCATAGGGGTTTTGGTGACAGATTTGAGTAGCGATTGAAGAGCAGTCCTCTATTAGCTGCTGTGTTTGGTTGATGTAGTTTGCCACGCGTTTTGCATTTTGTTGTTGTAATTTTGTTTGTTTTTGTTCTCCTTTTTCTCTTCTTTTTGCTTTTGGTGGACAGCTTGTCCTCCGGCTTTGTATATTTCCCTCTTATCTAAGAGATTCTTCTTTATCAAAATATATGTTTCGGATTGTCAAGGTAATTTTCAATCACTAAAATTTGGTTTCGATGTGGAACTCAACATCTACTACCTTAATAATGTGAAGTGTGTTGGTTCGTCCACTAGAACTTTCTGATACCAAAAACTGGCCCCAATTTTCGACTTAGTGATCATGCCACATCTTCCCTCTTAATAGAACAGAAGTTATTTTTCCACAATATGTCAAGCAAGCATCTTCTCTCAAAGCAGCCTGATATCCCCTTACCGAAGGCAAATTTTTTGTTTCTGCTTGATCAATGTGACTACTAGAGGCTGCTGTACGGAAGTGACCATCTGATTGGCCTGAAATGGGAAACATAAAAGGAAATCACTTTTTACATGGATTCTGATACTCGCATACTTCCATTTTCAAAATTTCCTGTCACTCTTCAACGTCAGGTAGCCTGGTGCATTCACATTCTTGCTTTCCTAAGTGCTACAGGTTGACACTTGATTACATTGCAATGGATTTCTTTCAGCTGTCCACTCTTCATGCCTTGTATTCTTAGTTCAGTTTTTGCTGAAGGAATTCCTTTATTAAAATTGTGAATTCCTTGTTGTGAATCTTTGTTTCTCTCACCTGAAATTCTATTACTACTTGTTTCCAATTGTGATTGCATTTGTAGCGTAATTATACTTGGCTGTAACAGTAACTCAACCTCATACACTGTATGCTCACTCACCTTCTGCTGCTGTAATTCGTGCTGTAATTAACATACTTCATTTGTTCCCTGAGTGTCGTCATTACCCTCTTAAGGAATGTTAATTTCAAAGCTGATATTACAGAAAATGATGAAAGAAATGCAGTAGAGATGCAACCAATTGCTTACATAAAATAATATTTTCTTTCCTTAATTTCACTCCTAGATGGACTTCTCGTCTCTCCTGTTTGTACATTCTCTCTTCTTGGTAATATTTTCGTTCTCTATAAAAATAAATAATACATATAAATATCTGGAAGAATGTTAATCATTTTTGTCAACTATTTCCACTTTGTAATCCATGCAGGTAGATTTGTAAAGAGCATGTGTCTAGATTGTTGGGTTTCAGTTTTAGATGAAACTGAGCCAACTTGTTACTTGCTTACTGCTCACTGCTCAAGGATGATTCGAGAACAGTCTAATTTTTTTCCCCGCTCTTTGCACACAAATGTGTATTACATCAGTTCTGTCTGATATATGGTATATCTTGTCTGTTGGTGCGCGCTTAATATGAATTTCTACTTTCTTCTCAGTGCTGTGTTGGACGAGGTAGACATACTCTTTAATGATGAAGATTTTGAGCCAGCATTAGAAAGTCTGATTAAGTCTTCACCTGTTACCAGTCAATATCTCTTCGTGACTGCAACTTTACCAGTAAACATATACAACAAGCTTATTGAAAATTTTCCTGACTGTGAAGTTGTCATGGGACCTGGTATGCATCGTACAAGCCCTGGCCTTGAGGAGGTATATCCTTTTCCTCTTCACTCTTTTCCTAGAAGGTTGTGCTAATTTTTTAATTAGAACATGATTATTGCAGTTTTGTTTAGCGGTCTTATTTGTTCTTCTTTTTTCCTGCCTTTCCTGGGTATATCAGCTTAGGTCATGTACTATGATTTTGGAAAGAGTTTCCGTCTTTCCTTCCTTTTTTATCTTTTTTTGTAATGTTCTTCCCTGTCTCACTTTCATTAACTTAGTTATCGTATGCCATTAAATATTAGATTTGATGATGAACTAGGTTCCATTTTGCCAATGGTGTAGTCCTGGTGGATAGTCTGTCCAGTTTCACATTATTAGTCAGTTCTCTGAAGTTAAAAGCTTACTTGCCCTATTGTTTGAAGATAATATACAGTTGAAGTAATGACTGGATTACATGTCAGATCCTCGTCGATTGCAGTGGAGATGATGGAGCTGAAAAATCTCCGGAGACAGCATTTCTCAACAAGAAGAATGCTCTTCTGAAGCTTGTAGAGGGAAGCCCCGTTTCCAAAATGATTGTTTTCTGCAATAAGGTAAGCTTTCTGAAACCCAGAATGTATTAAAAGCTTTTTTGTCCTAGATTCTAGTTTTGGCCTGTTCCATCTGCAGATTGTGACGTGCAGAAAAGTTGAAAATGCATTAAAACGCTTTGATAGAAAAGGATCTCGTGCAAGAGTTTTACCATTCCATGCTGCCTTGGAACAACACATACGGGTTGCAAATATGGAGGAGTTCTGCCGCTCCGAGTTGAAAGACAACTCTCTTTTTTTGGTTTGCACTGACAGGTATTACATTTCAAGTTCCTCTTTTTCTCTTTTGAACCTTCATTGCAGCAAGCTACTTGGTCAAGTCATTTTCTTTTCCATCATATCCACACTTGATGCTTCTGAAATCATTTGCAGAGCATCTCGGGGGATTGACTTTGCCAGAGTAGATCGGGTTGTGCTCTTTGACTTTCCTCGTGATCCAAGTGAATATGTACGCCGCGTGGGAAGAACTGCTAGAGGTGCTGGAGGAGAGGGAAAGGCCTTCATTTTTGTAGTTGGGAAACAAGTTTCTCTTGCCCGGAGGATAATTGATAGAAATCAAAAAGGCCATCCATTGCACCAAGTGCCATCTGCATATGAATGGATGAGTTAGAAGAAAGAGGAAGTGCATTTGCGTGTGTGTGTGTGTGTGTGCGCGCGATAACCACATCCACCGACGCATTCATAAGAGCGAGCCGGTTGGATTTCGCCTTGGCGAATCATTGAAGGGAGCACCAAAGAGCTGCACAGCACAAAGAGCTGCCCCACCCTCACATGAAGATCATTGTTGGTATATTTTCTTGATGAGTGCATCTTATTTTGACCTTAACTGTATGCGGGCCACTTATCCAACTTTGTTTGCAATCCCAAAACAATGGACAGTGCTAAGATTATGTAGTCTATGTTTAAAAGTGCATCATGTCCTTTGACTGGTTGATCATTTTCTTTCTTTTCCTTTCTTTTTGATAGCAGCAAAAACCAATCAAATAATGAGACGTCGGGGAAAAAAATGAATATAAGAACTAATTAAATTTTATTTTTGGGTATTTCAAAAGTGTTTTCAAGCATGTAGGCTGAGCGCTAATTGCCCCAGCCGGGTAGGATTACACAAGGGCGGTAAAACTCTTCTATCAAGAATGGTAAGGCAGTTGTCTAGTGTCCGGTGCCGGCCTTGACATTTTGGGGACCTTAGCCCAACTCAAAAAATGGGGTGCCAACTTAAGTAAAGAAAATATTAAAATAAACTATTGATTAATCAATAAAATAATTATCCATTACAAATATAATATGCAAAATTTAAATAGTTAAATTTTAAAACATAATTACTTGTATAAACTTTTGCAATAGATTTTACATAGGTAAAAGATACATTCAGGCCATCGAATTTTTCGCAAAATTGTAGTCTGGTTGAAATTTTAAAACTAAACTTTAGTTCACCGTATTTTTTTTTTTTTGAATAATAGTTCACCATACTTAATTCTGATGCAACCGAGCTTATTTTTTAAACGGACGTTAATTTAGTAGTTAAATTAAAGTAAAGTACTAATTTTACTAATATTTTCATCTTTTAACTTCTTTAATCAATAAATTCATCCGCCCAATAAATAAAATCAACTCTTTTCAAAAGAAATTCTCGTCAATTCAACCCTCAATTTATGAATCTGATCCTTAATTTCATCACAATTCTCCCGATTTTAGTATGTTTATTAGCATGAGTAAAAATGACATGTTAGTGATAGGAGTTTGATTGTTTAGCATGTTGAGTATTTGATCTAGTACACTTGTGTTGATTGCCTAAGAAATAGAGTATTTTAACACTTCTTCAATCTGGAAGGCTTCGCACGACCGTACGCCTTATATGGCACGGCCGTGCGAGAGGGAACAGAATGTTGGGTTTGAATTTTTGGACTTGGCACGACCGTGCGCCTTATAGGGCATGACCATGCGAGGCTGGACAGAAAGTCCAGAATTTGGTTGTAACGTTGGCACGACCGTGCGCCTATTTGTGGCACGACCGTGCCAAGCTGTACGGACAGCACATAAGTGACTTGTAAATTTTGGCTTTTGACCCTTGGACCCTTGGCTAGAAGTATTGTACCTTGGCTTGACCATATATAAGTCACTTGAAGACTCAAAACACTTCATTTCTTCCATAGTTCTTCCTTGAAACCCTAGAGAGTTTGTGTGGGAGATTTAAAGTGAGACTAGTGTGTGTGTTCTACCCCTTACCATCCAACCATTAGATCATCCATGCAAGACCACCAAAGTATTGCTTGAGACTAGGAGACTCCATTATCAAGCTTTGATTGTGAATTTGTTGGTTTAATTTTCTACTTTGGAGGTAAGTTACTAAACCCCCTATATATGTTAGAATTTGTTACATATATAAATATTTGTAAACATGCATGACTTGAATTGTTGTTGAATTCATGTGGAAATGTTATGTTGATGAAAATTACATGTTATTATGTGATAGACATGGTTTAGTTGGTTTAAATTGTGTAGAGATTGATAATCACCAAAGTAGTGAGCTAGTGAACATGTTAGAGACCTTAAATGATGAAAATTGCATATAGCAATTATACCAAATTTTATGAACTTAATGAATTGACACCAAAAGTGGGTTTTTGGGAAGATTATATATAATTCTCTGAATCACTAGTTAAATTACTACGAAAATTAGGGTTCATTTGATATGGATTACAGTCCTCCGAGTATTTGATACTGGTATGTTAGAGACTTGTAAAGTAGCTCTAAAGTTGTGTTTGTGACTTTGAATAATATGTTTGATGACTATATGTTGTAGAAAATATAATCCACATGATGTTTGTCAAGTTCACTACTTTTGAACTTGACGGTTATTTGCATAAGTTGAGTAAGGTTACCTACTTGTGTGTTGTGTAAGTCCAGCTGGCGTCGTTGTTGTAAATGTCGTGGTGGGACGACCTATAGTCTTTACGAATGGGATTCATGATCGCTATAAGTCGCCGTACCGGAGTGCACACACCCCTCTTCTGTTGGCCACAGTTGAGAAGTAGCCCCACTGTTATAGCAATACGCATGACTTTGGCTTGCTAGGTTGAACTCGACGGGATTGTGTCGGGGACGTCGATACTACGCACACGAGTATCGAGGCACTATTGGTTGTTTGTGTATTGCAGGAGCTACACAAGGTTGAAGAAAGAGATATGATATCCTTCTCTAACATGGTTTATTTATAAGCACTTATGTATTAACCAAAGTGCTATGTGAGTTGAATGAATTGTATATCAAGTATGATGATATATGTTGTGTTGTGGTATATAAATGTTAATACCATGTTATGTTTATTGCTTGAGCATCATGCCATGCCATGTAGTTGCATTAGTAACTTACTGTGTCATTATGACTCACCCCGTTATGTGTTTATTTGTTTTCCTTAGATCCAAGCCAACCTGGAAGTTCACGGTGAGGTTGAGAAGGGCTCGTTAGTTTGCGAGTCGTCTACGTTTGGGAGTTCGAGGATCTCCATCTTAGTTAATTATTTTCTTTTGGTAAGGACGATGGTGGTGAAGTTATGTAAACTTTACTAAGGGTAGTACTTTGGTGTTAATTGTATATTCTTTTGGTAGCCGACATATGTATGTCGAGCTCTTGTATAGTTTCGTTGTTGAATTAGTTTCTCTCCCGAGCATGTTGTAACTCGTGGTTATGTTTTGTTTCGGCATGTTGTGGCCGATGTTTTTGTAATAGTTGTCTTTCCCGAGTCGTAAACTCGTGGTTGTTAATAGTTGTTTCCCGCTTTGTTATTGCCGAAGATTGTTCATACTTGTGTTAATCAGGTTATCAGTTGTGTTTTGTCGTGAGTACGGGTGATTACGCCACGTGCTCTTCTTGTTGTTATGTTGTTTTAGCGACTCGACCTTGGGATTTCGTATAGAGATCCGGGTCGGGGCGTCACAGTTGGTATCAGAGCTTTTGTTAGCTATTCGCCAGGATAGGTTCCATGGCCTAGGTGAGTATAGTGTGTATTATTGAGATTTTAACGTCGAGTGTTCTGTGTAGGTTAAAATGGTGCGGACTAGGTTCGGAGCGAGTGCCAGTCTGGTTGGTACGAGTGCCGGCGGGAATGATGAGAGAGATGAGGATGTGAATCGGCCACCTAATGTCCCTCCTGAACTAAACCATGAGAACCCGAATGCAAACATGGCAGTTATGATGGGAAGAATGATGGAACTAATGAATTAGATGACAGAACGCTTGAATGGGGGAGCAACGACTACACCAGAGGTAGAAGCTCCACAACCGGAAGTTGAATTACCACAACCTGAGGTGAGACCTAGAAACAATACTACAACACTGGAGCGTTTCTTGAAGATGAAACCACGTACCTTTCTGGGAGAGCCGGATGCCACGAAGGCTGAACTATAGATTGAACACATAATCAAGATATTTGCAGCTCTGGGTTGCCACGATGATGAGAAAGTCACCCTAGCTGTGTTTAAACTTGAAGGAGCGGCTGAGCATTGGTGGCAGGTACTACAGGGGAGCTGGTGATGTGATTTCCCAAGATCGGGCAAAAGCGGAACCAACCAAAAACGCGGATTAAAACAGAAAACAACGAATTGAAACGAAGATAGGGAGCTTCCCTCAACCCTAGGGCAGATTTAATCCCTAGAACCTTGGGGTGCAACCTTTACCCACTAATCGCAATTGATTAGGAACCAAGATCACGGAACGCCACAAGCCTGCAGCTCAACAAACTTGATAAGTTCAAGGGTTGAGAATTCTAATCCAAGAAATCTCTCAAAAGCTCACAATATTGTGAAAACCCAATTCAATTTAATAATCATCAATGTTCTTCCAATTTTACAATGAAAGAGAAGCCTTTATATAAGCCTAACAATCCAACATAATCTAGGAAATAGAATCCTAAAATAAAAAGGAAACAATTAACTAATTACCTAAATCATGTAGGAAACAACTAAGTAAGTTACCTAGGCTAATTAGGAAACAATAACAAACCAAAATAAAGAAAATACTATCAATCCCGTTTTTCTAAAGGCCTAATTTTGAAAAGTGCACTTTGGCCCCCTAAAGTCATCCATTTAGCGTTAAAAAGATCCCAAAGTCATCCATCATGCCTAAGATGATTTTAACGGACGTCTTTTGAGTTTTTAAGCCTTTTTCATGCATTTGGAAGCCTTCGAAGTCATCACACTGGCCACAGGGCGAACACTGGCCACATGGCGATCGCTTTTAATCCAGTAGTCAGGGCGATCACTTTGTAGAATTGTAAGGCGATCGCTTTAAAGGCAGAATGCCTCTTCTTGGACTCATCCTCTTGGGCCTCGAACGGGTTTGCTTGACTTTGAACCCACTTGATCATAATTGGTTCACTTGACTTGGGTCTTGAGTCTAGGCTCGAACCACGGTTCTCATCATTCCCTCCCCCTTCGAAAGGATTCGTCCTCAAATCACCTACATCAAAAGGACGGAGATCAGAAATAGAAAAATATGCACTAACATGCACCTTACCAATGAAGTCCATTCTGAAAACATTATCAAACTCATGCTCCACCAAGATCCTTGCTTTAACCTGAAATGGAAACTCGACTATAGCACACAAAGCAAGATGACCACAAGTATTAGGAGAAAACAAAGTCATCATCAAATAAGAGCACATCCTAGGTATGCGAGGCAGGTCCATAATGTTGTAAAGCAAAGAATCCTTCACATACTTAGGAGACTTAATATAACCAAATTCTCCATAATCTCCAAGTTCTCCTCGGAAGTTACGAGAAACATCATACAAGTCCTCACTTTTTCGAAAACATAATAACTTACAATCCACAGAAGAAAGTAAGTCAAACTCTTGAGAACATGTATGGAAAACAATAATCTTGTGATATTCACCGGGTTTGAAAATCAATCTAACAAATTCCCCTTTTTGTATAACCATGATCAACACATTAGCACCATATAACACAATAAGATCATAGTTACTTGTACCAATCAAAGAACCTAACACATGTGATAAATTCTTGGGGTTATTACAAAACCTCTCATGCATCTTCTCAAAGAAACATTTCAAATGCTCAACAGAATTATCATGACGATCACTCTCAATTCTCAAATTTTCACAAGTCAATGCACATAATCTCAGATTTTTCAATTCAATTCTCAAAGTGCATTGCAAATCTACCAAGTCAACTCTCGAGGCACATTCCAGAAATGGATCAACATATGAATGACTTGGACTAAGTAATATCACGTATAATCCATTATCAATGCCATGGTGATCAACATATAATAATTTATTATGATTCTCAAGTCTCAATAACTTAATATCACAAGAAAGAATGGAATCATACCTTTGAGATTGTGTATGCACTACACCAATCTCCTTACCTAGTTGATCATCCAATTCGAAGCTCATAGCTTCCTTGCTCAATTCGGTGAACACATCAAAAACCTGTCGAGAAGAAACAGCATACGGAAGAGACAATTGAGGCATCGAGTTAGCATAAAAAGAGTTTTCTTTGGGAATAGGAATGATCTCAGTTTGATTCTTTTCCAACTCCCTCTTAAGCTCACTTGGGATGACAGGAAAGATTGGTTTCACTCTCTCTTGGCTCTTGGCCTTTTCAACTTTTTCTTTTTCTTCCTCAATCTCTTGTGTATCCACCCTCATATTTTTATCTCTTTCACTCATTCTTTTCTCAACTCTCGAGTTTTCTCTCTCTTCCATCAACCCACTCGTTTCATTTTTCCTCTCGGCCTCACTAAACTCACTTTTCTTGGCCTCTTCACTTGGGTTCTCTCTCAATTCTTTTTCAACACATTCTTTATTTTTCACCTCATTCTCACTATTCACTTGCTTCCCATCTCTAGCTATCCTCTCCTTTTGCTCGGCTATTTCTTGATTTACACTTTTTACTTTAGCCGACCTCTCATTATTTTCATTCAAACACTCCTTATATTGTGAACCTACACAAGTACTTATAGGTACAACACTAAGGCTGTTTTGTTCCTCCACCTTGGGTTTACTAGGTGTGCTAGAGAATGAAGAATAAGAAGTAGTCCTCAACAAATCCCGACGGTAGTATTCTGGGACAAACCTCCTATGCATTACACGTTTCATTTCTTCCCACGTGTCAATGCGACCCTCTCCTATCTTTCTTCGGTTGGCCACTATTTGCTTCCACCAATCATTAGCATAATCGGTGAACTTCTTAGGTGCAAGTTTCACCTTTTGAGTTTCTGTGTAGTGGTTAAACTCAAAGAAGACTTCAACTCTCCTAACCCAATCTAGGTAGTCCTCCGGATCATCCCTACCTTTGAAAGTAGGAACTTTCATGTCTACTCTTGGACCTCTCCTCATATTATGTCTCCTATCTGCCTCATATTCACTTTCTAACCACTCATCCTCTTCATCATCATACACTCCCCTCCTTGCGTGAAATCGACGTGGATTCCTTTGAAAACGCGCATCCCTTTCTCTTCTAACCTAGCCAAACGTTGAGAAACATCCTCCATCAACTGACGGGATACCAATCGTTGAGATTCCATTAACCGGACAAGCCGATCAATTGGGTTTTCTTGACCTTCCCTAGCTGCTTCACTACCTTCTTGAGACATGTTTGAGACATCACCAACTCACAATTCCCTCGTGTATCACTCTTGACTCACTCACACACTCTAATTTCTTGGAGAGATTCTTTTACCCATGAAATTATCAATATGGAGTGCAAGTTTTGAAAACGTTTTATGAGTTGGATCGAAAACAATGCAATTTAGGGTTTAGATTTCTTTGGCAAAAATTTCAACGTGAGATGCAATTTCACAATGAAAGCAGGAAAAGAATGAATTTTAATGGATGTTGGGAAGATTTGATGGACAAGTATCTCTAGCACTTGACAGCTTTGTAGCAATTTTCCAAAACCCTAAATTTTTTTTTTTTTGTCACAATTTCGGCTCCTTGAAATTTTTTTTTTTTGACTTTGCAACTTCTTGATCAAGTTTTAACTTTCTTGATTCAAGGAAATTTTCTTAGGAGCAATAATAATTTTTTTTTTTTGTTACTAGGGTTTGGAAAGAATAAAAAGAGATAAAGATTGCTAGAAATTTTTATGGGAAGAAGAAAAACTATGAATCCAACGAAAAATAGGAAAGTTGAAAACAAAGTTTATGAAGAATGCTAGAACGAAAACGTTGGTTACCTCTTTGTTGCTCTGATACCAATTGATGTGATTTCCCAAGATCGGGCAAAAGCGGAACCAACCAAAAACGCGGATTAAAACAGAAAACAACGAATTGAAACGAAGATAGGGAGCTTCCCTCAACCCTAGGGCAGATTTAATCCCTAGAACCTTGGGGTGCAACCTTAACCCACTAATCGCAATTGATTAGGAACCAAGATCACGGAACGCCACAAGCCTGCAGCTCAACAAACTTGATAAGTTCAAGGGTTGAGAATTCTAATCCAAGAAATCTCTCAAAAGCTCACAATATTGTGAAAACTCAATTCAATTTAATAATCATCAATGTTCTTCCAATTTTACAATGAAAGAGAAGCCTTTATATAGGCCTAACAATCCAACATAATCTAGGAAATAGAATCCTAAAATAAAAAGGAAACAATTAACTAATTACCTAAATCATGTAGGAAACAACTAAGTAAGTTACCTAGGCTAATTAGGAAACAATAACAAACCAAAATAAGGAAAATACTATCAATCCCGTTTTTCTAAAGGCCTAATTTTGAAAAGTGCACTTTGGCCCCCTAAAGTCATCCATTTAGCGTTAAAAAGATCCCAAAGTCATCCATCATGCCTAAGATGATTTTAACGGACGTCTTTTGAGTTTTTAAGCCTTTTTCATGCATTTGGAAGCCTTCGAAGTCATCACACTGGCCACAGGGCGAACACTGGCCACATGGCGATCGCTTTTAATCCAGTAGTCAAGGCGATCACTTTGTAGAATTGTAAGGCGATCGCTTTAAAGGCAGAATGCCTCTTCTTGGACTCATTCTCTTGGGCCTCGAACGGGTTTGCTTGACTTTGAACCCACTTGATCATAATTGGTTCACTTGACTTGGGTCTTGAGTCTAGGCTCGAACCACGGTTCTCATCAGCTGGGACTTGCGGGGAGAACCTCATAGTTGGCCTAATTTCTTGAGGAAATTCAAGGCACAATATATTTCAGAGGTAGTTCGGGAAAGAAGGGAAAGAGAATTCTATGAGCTAGAGCAGGGCAGAATGAAGGTGGCACAATACTCGGCCAAGTTCACAGAATTGGCTCGATATTGTAGTCACTTGGTCCCCACGAAGGCGAAGAAGGCTCAGAAGTTCATCAAGGGCTTGAAAACAGAATACAGGAAACAATTGCTATCCTTGCAACTTGCTGACTATAGGAGTGCGGTGGATAGGGCTTATGGGATTGAAAGTGACATAGAGGAGCACCGGGGGAGAAATTTGAACCCTCCACAGGCATCACAGAACCAGGGACGAGGACAGGGTTCCGGTAGCCGATATAGCGGTGGAAACAACAACCGCAGGGGAAATCAGAGGAGAGGACAATCTGATGGACAGTAGGGACAACAATCTGGTGGGAGGAGTAACAGCACCGCATCTATCCAGAGTCCGCGGGGTACACCGCAAATTTGTAGTATTTGTTCAAGACCAGGACACTCAGAAGATAAGTGTTGGAATAGAGTAGCTGGGCAATGCTATAATTGTAAGGAAATGGGTCACATAAAGAGGAACTGTCCTAAGTTGAAGGATAATCAGGCTGGGAGCGCTAGTGTGCAATCTAGCGGGACGAAGAGGGATAGCGATGGTAGACCTAAGGTCCAGGGTCGTGTGTTTGCGCTTGATCAGCGCGGTGTGCCGGAGTCGACGTTAGTTATAGGAGGTAGCCTTTCTGTCTTCGGTAGTAGAGCTCGAGTTTTTATAGATCCTGGCTCATCGCATTTATATGTTGCATCCCATTTTGTGAACAACTTGTGTGTGTTGCCCCAGTCCTTGTCGTTTGTGCTTGAGGTGTCTACCCCGTTGGGGGAGCATATGTTGGCTTCGGATGTGTACCGAGCTTGTGATATACTTGTAGGTGATCACACTTTGCATGCTGACTTGGTAGTGTTACCCATACGTGATTTTGATGTGATACTTGGCATGGATTGGTTATGTGCATATCATGCTTTAGTAGATTGTCATAGAAAGAAAGTTACTTTTTCTATGCCGGGTGTGCCTGAATTTGTATTTGTGGGTGATGCTGTTAAGAGTGGTTTGCATGTTATATCTGCTTTAAAAGCTAGGAAATTGTTATCGCATGGTTGTGCGGGTTATTTGGCGTGTGTGGTTGATAGGAGTATTGCTACCCCAAAATTGGAAGAGGTCCCTGTGGTTTGTGAATTTTCCGATGTATTCTCTTCTGATTATGCATTGCCCCCTGATAGAGAAATTGAATTGTTGCCAGGGACTACCCCAATTTCTAAAGCTCCGTATAGAATGGCACCGGCAGAGTTAAAAGAATTGAAAGAACAGTTGCAAGAATTGCTTGACAAGGAGTTTATTAAACCGAGTGTATCATCGTGGGGTGCACCAGTGTTGTTCGTTAGAAAGAAAGATGGTACTTTGAAATTGTGTATCGATTACAGGCTTGAATCAGGTAACAATCAAGAACAAGTACCCTCTACCACACATTAATCATTTGTTCGATCAGTTGCAGGGATCAATGGTGTATTCCAAGCTAGATTTGAGAAGTGGTTATCACCAGTTGAAGGTGCGAGCTGAAGACGTTCCTAAGACAGCTTTTCGCACAAGGTATGGTCACTATGAGTTCGTGGTTATGCCATTTGGGTTGACAAATGCACCGGCAGTATTCATGGACTTGATGAATCGGGTGTTCCATGAGTATTTGGATTGTTTTGTGGTAGTGTTCATCGACGACATTCTTGTGTATTCTAAATCTCGGGAGGAACATGCACAACATTTGAGGTTGGTACTATCAGTCCTTCGGGAGAAGAAATTGTTCGCCAAATTTAACAAATGTGCTTTCTGGCTCGAAGAGGTTTCTTTTCTAGGGCATGTTGTCTCGAAAGATGGGATAGCAGTGGATCTGTCAAAGGTAGAAGCAGTGACGAATTGGAAGAGACCAACTTCAGTGGCCGAGATCCGAAGTTTCTTGGGTTTAGCGGGTTACTATCGGAGGTTTATTGAGGGGTTCTCAAAAATTGCTACTCCTATGACAAACTTAACAAAGAAGACAACACCGTTTGTATGGGATGATAAATGCGAGAATAGTTTCCAAGAGTTAAAGCGACGATTGACAACAGCTCCTGTATTGGCATTGCCTTGTGGTGACAATAACTTCATGTTTTACAGCGATGCGTCTAAGGAAGGTTTGGGTTGTGTGCTTATGCAAAATGGGAAGGTGATCGCATATGCTTCAAGGAAGTTAAAGGATGCGGAGCGGAACTATCCTACCCATGATCTAGAATTGGCAGCAATTATGTTTGCGTTGAACAAATTGAAACATTATCTCTACGGGGCAAAATTTGAGGTCTTCACGGATCATAAGAGCTTAAAGTACCTTTTCTCGCAAAAAGAGTTGAACATGAGACAGCGCCGATGAATGGAAAAATTAAAGGACCACAATTGCACGATTCTTTACCACCCGGCAAAGGCGAACGTAGTCGCGGATGCTTTGAGTAGGAAAGTGTACATGTCATGTATGATGGTTCGTGAGTGGAAGACATTGGAAGACTTGAGGGATTGGAGCCCTAGGGAGACGGAGCGAGGTGTGATCTTTGCGAATGTCCGGGCTACTCCAGTCTTGTTACAACAGATTAAGGAAGCTCAGGTTAGTGACCCGGAGTTTGAGAAGTTGATGGGACAGTTAAATGAAGGTAAAACACTTGACTTTGCGGTGAACAGGGATGGTATCTTAACCTTTCACGGGAGAGTTTGTGTTCCGTCGAATGAGACTGTAAAACGGCAGGTACTTGATGAAGCTCACAAGGCTAGGTATACAATACATCCGGGAAGTACAAAAATGTATAGGGATTTGAAGAAGCAGTTTTGGTGGAATGGTATGAAACGAGAGATAGCGGAGTATGTATCTAGGTGCTTGACATGTCAACAAGTGAAAGCTGAACATCAAAGGCCCGCAGGGTTATTACAACCATTGGAGATCCCGGAGTGGAAATGGGAACATATTACGATGGATTTCGTGATAGGGTTGCCGCGTACTCGTCGGGGTTTTGACGCTGTTTGGGTTGTTGTGGATAGGTTAACAAAATCAGCTCACTTTATACCTATTGTGATGACCTATTCTTTGAATTAGTTGGCGGCGTTGTACATTCAAGAAATAGTTAGACTACATGGAGTACCAGTTAGTGTTGTGTCGGATCGGGACCCAAGGTTTACATCGAGATTTTGGGGAGCTGTTAGGTCCAAGGGTTGCTCAGTGAATAGGCTAGAGGGGGGGGTGAATAGCATATACATGATATATTAAAAATTTCATCCAATTTATATATATTTAATAAGACGAGTGGATGAGATGATTAATACAATTAGGATATCTTCCTCATACTAACTGCTTATCCGAAGTTAGAGTGATCGGACATCTTAGATCAGCAGATGTAGATCATGGACGTCCTGGATCAGCAGATATGAAACATGCAGTTGGAAGATATATGTTGAACTTAGCTGATGAGAATAAGATTTGGCAGCGGAAGAACTAACAGCATAAGTCAAACAATTTAGATTAAAGTAACTGTAAGGGTTTGATATGAAAGAGAGCTTAACAGTTGACTATAATCTGTATTAGATGCATCATTTACTTTCCTTAAGCAGATTGCACATGATAAGGCAAATTATACAAGAAAGAGAAATCAAGGCTGAATGTAACATACATATATTATATTAAAATTCAGCAGAGGTTTGCTCAAAGGCAGACATGCTTAGTACATCAACCTAGACTCTCTATCCTAGCAATCTCCTTAGGAAAAAGAAGGAGAAATGAAGAAAGCGAAATCAAATATATCGAAAATACATTAGAAGATGTACTTAATATTTATTAAGACATCTTCCTGTAGTTTCAACTCGATATATTTGTTGTGAGAAGAGAATATTAGGAGTTGTTCAAATAGCAAGTATTTGAACAACTGAGTGCTAAGCACTCGACCAAATATGATGACACCTTATTGCACAATCGACACAGCTTATAATGTAGTATAAGTCTGCCGATATGAATGCAATCTGGACATGTAAGTTCTGGCTCTTCATCGGACATCTTCAAGCTTGATCTAGCTTCAACGATCTACAAGATACTTGGTCTCTTTACTGAATGATGGAGTTGAGGCCACTGAAGAGACTGAGTTCTTCGAAGGAAGAAGAACTCAAATCAACAACAAGGTTGTTGATCAAGCAGAGCTTCTCAGCTTTTGGATTTTCTTTTCTCTCTTTCACAAAGTGTTTGTTCTTACACTTGTGATTTCTCACTCTGAAGGAGTGGTTCTGGATTGAAGAAATGAAGATCAATACCACAACCTTTCTCAAGCATAAGCATACACAGTTTGTATGTTCTAGTGCTTGTGCTCTCTCTCTACTTGGAAATGAGGATGAGAGTCTTCTTATATAGCTGGAGAAGAAGAGATGACCGTTGGTGTATTGAATAGGTTTTAAGCCCGTTGGAGATCTGAATCTCGTGATGTAGCAGAGTACATCTTTGGATTTGTTGGGCAAAGACCTTCGCTAGGTTTAAGTCTTGAAGATGGTCGTGACACAGCCGGACATAGTTGGACGTGTCGAGCTTAGCCTGGATGCGTCGACCGATTTGGACGTATCATAGCTTTGACTGGAGTGCAGCGTCCTGTGCTTGGCCTTTTCTGGAAATGAAGCTTTGAAGACCGCGAACACTATTCAGAAGAGGAAATGTCTATTGGATAAACGTGAAGGCGCAGACATCGATGCGTATCTTGGATTTGTCAGACAGATCTTGTAACGGATCTATTTTGGCTTGAAGTGCGTTGAGTAACGACCGATGTATCTCGTGATCTTACGGTTTCTCGGCGGTTGTTCGATGAGGATTTGGCCGATTCGAGATCCGCCATTATAGAACCGCGATGTAGAAACGGCGATGGTCACGATGTTCCTCTTGAATAAATAGCTTCTCTGCAGCTTGCTCGATGAAGTGCTTTGGCGGATACGAGAATCGCCGATATAGAACTGCGATGTAGAGATGGCTATTTAGGCATCATAGCCGAAGGAAATGTCGCTAGTGAGACATCTGCCGATGATCACGTCACCGGCAATTTGAAGAGCTTAATTCATATGAAGGTTTGTCATCATTCGGTAGGACAAAGACTCGGATATGTACAAAGACTTCCTAGTCTAATGACCTATGCATTGTTTCAACAAGCCGCCACACTAACCTGCGCAGCCCTTTTAGCCACTTGTGAAACATGCGTTGTAATGGGAACAAGCAAATCACGTGTTGGAATATGCATACATATATATCACTGATTTACGGCATATTCCTAACAATCTCCTCCTATTTGCTTGGGACCATTACTACAATTGACTTATACATATAGCTCTTTAAAGCAGTTGTTCAATCCTTAGTAATAACATGCCACTACTAAATATTCATTTTATATCAAGGCATGCCCTAGGTTGAACTTACAAGCGATAGCGTATGTATAGTCACCTATTTGCTAAGTATTTACAGACTCAATAAATGAAAGAACAAATACAAAGCAATAACTGAAATGATTGTTAGGCAAATGATAATATTGCCTTAAGAGTGTGATTCTTGCATCGGATGATCTGAAGAATGTTGCTCAAGCAAGAAGTAGAAAGTATAAGTAACTGGTTATCTAGTTCTTAATCGAATTGATTAAGCATCTTCATCTAGTCAGCGTACTATAATAGTCATATAGTATTTTGCTGTATGGGTAGATACACAATCTTACAAGTTGTCTATCTCTCCTCCTTACAAGTTGTCTATCTCTCCTCCTTACAAGTTGTCTATCTCTCCTCCTTAATAGTTCACACTTTGGGGGGGCCATTACAACTTCACAATCTCTCCTCCTTAATGAATATTGTTCTTAATAGTGTTAATCCTTACTACAATTTCTTGGGGCCTAACTTCCTTCACAATTACTACTTCATAATCACTTGGGGCCATTACTTCCTTATTACAATCTCATAATCACTTGGGGCCATTACTTCCTTATCACAATCTCATAATCACTTGGGGCCATTACTTCCTTATCACAATCTCTCCTCCTTAATGGCCACAAGTTAAAGATAGATTGATAGTTATCAATTGAATTATGGAGTATTAGAAACTAAATATGAGAGAGAACAGGCTTATGGTAATTCATAAGGTATGAATTTAGACAGGTAGAGGGAAGGAAGTTTGGTCTTGTTAAATACTGTCTTTTTAGAAATGCCGAAGTGATTAGATGTAATTCTGCAGAGAATATAGAACGTATCGAGTAAATACAGTCACTTGTCATATTTGCAGATTCTTAGTGTGCAGATAACGTAAAATGCACAATTTTCATGTATAGGATTTACAGAATAGGATATCGAGGTGAGGAATTGTGTTTCCATTGCTTGTAAGGAGATTTTACAAGAATGTAGTGAGACAAGCTTTATTTTGTAATAGGAGTGGCAAATAGGATAAACTGTTAAGCAGTGATACCAATTGTTAAGTAGTAAAGCATTCAAAATAGTCTCCTCCTTAAGGTATATCAAGTTAAAACAGGCAAGTATGGTTGAGTCTTATGCTGACTTTTGTTGGATGCATGAGATATACATCTAAAACATGAGATATGAGATCTGCCTATGAGGTATTGCTGAATTTCATCAAGAGAGTGAACTACAGGCATGAAAGAGTATGCACCAGGACAAATTTTGAATACTTAACTCAAAAGAAAATGGCAAATGTAGATGAACAGATGTTCACAAAATTAAACACGTTACCTATTTATCATAATAAAGCAAAAGAAGATTAGTTTGATAAAACAGAGACCTAGCTAGTCATCCTAATGAGGTGAAATTAGAGAATGAAGGTCTGCTGATTTTAATCGGAGGGAACATTGACCGCTGAGTTTGACACAGAATGGGTGTTTGCTGGTTGAAGCTCCTCTTGAGATGAGGTTTGCTCGAGGTGAGCATTTGAGGCGATGGGAGCAGGTGCAGTAGCAGCGGTAATGTCTCTTGTGGGAATCCAAGGGATGAAATTGGATACACTGTTCCTTGGGTCTCGAAGACGATTCCTTACACGACGAGAGATTCGACGAGGTCGTTGAATTACTTGAGGAGGAGGAGTGGCAAGAAGGATCATCATACGATGACGCCATTCAGTGTGGGAAATGGGTCGATGAGGAGGACTGGGTAGATTTGGTGAACACATGATGCAAATGACTCTAATGGTGGAGAAATTTTGAGGTACGCAGAAGTCAGGTGCTGTTGTTGGAGACTGATACCAATTGTATACCACTTTTTGAATTTTTGAGAAGATGAAAGGGTTTCTTGATTAGAGGAATGTGAAAAGACATTTTGGGGGCTTAAAGAAGTGAGTGCATTTAATGACATAGTAATGATAGTCTGATTTGGGATTATGTCATCATGCTTAGTGTAATTATGGCTAGTACATAGGCAGTCTAGAAGATATGTATATTAATATTATTTTCAAACAAGAAGTTTAAAATTAATACATAATCAGATTAATTTGATTGCCTTTATTGTGATATTAATGGGTACAACGCTTCTAGAGATAATATGAGTGTTATTTTACTTCAAGCGAATTGTTTGAGTAAATTAATCAAAAATAGAACACATTGGTTGTTTAAGGACGAATTGGGGACAAAATAACTTGACCAAGCCATATGACACGTTGTACATGACACATATGTGGAAGTTTTAGATAAATGTGTCTTAAGATTGTCGATACCAATCTTGAAGTCGATACCAATTTTGAGAGATTTGATGAGTCTTTTAATGAATGTAGACACTATCGGCGAGGTTGTATTAGGTATTTGCTAAAGTAGGAACTGCGATACCAATTGTTATGTCTATTATTGGCGGTGTGATTAATATCGGCTAAGGTAAGGACAATGATACCAATTGAATAGACTCTATTTATAATGGACATCAATCTATTTAAGATTAATAAAGCTTAGTAAGAATATTAAATAGATCAAGTATGTGAGATATTGAATGTGTACCGAAGTGATGTCCGTTCTTCTTTACGTCCAATGATCTAGGTCATCTACATCAAAAGAAGAGATCTGCGGACTGAATTGTTCAAGAGAGTGAGACGTAGCCTATATACGGCGGGGGTCATATCGGTGTTCACTCTGAGGAAGGACTTAATATTTGAAAATATTAGTCTTCCTAAGAATTCTTGAATGTCGACTATCTTGAGGATAGGTCGAGTTACTAGAGATTTTTAACAACATCCTTTTAGACTAAGAGCCACATGATAAGGTGTAGCAGTGTTTTGAATTCAATCGTATACCAATTAGTTGTTGAGCCATTATAATGGGAACAACTAATCACGCCTTTATAACTTCAATCTTATAGGTACACAAGATTTAGTAGTTGTCATTACTAAGAACACAAAGTCTTTGTTGTATTGTCTTGAAAGATTTGATTCAGCGGACACCGTTGTTCAAAGCAGATTTACTAGTAATCTTGATCTTTTAATCATGAAGGATAGAGATTGAGTAATAGCAGATTCCTTGATAGGTTGACATGAAGGTCATGAAAGATCTGCCTATTTGTTAAGAGACTATAGGTTTTGGCGAGAACTTGAATTTACTCATTGTGAAATGATTAAATTCGAAAGGCAATTATCGGGAGTCTAAGGATGAAAGTTAAGCGGTAGTAGGAGACCATAACTTGATGTAGCGGTTGTTCAAGAATGGTTTGATGGGATGTCGGCGAGTTTGTGTCTCGGTAGAGTGATCATTTCATTAAGAACAATTCTTTTAATCACCGAAGACAATGGAGATAATAAAGAATAATAAGTTTGATCAACACACTTAAAACACATTAGTTCATGCTATCAAAGGAATGCGAGACAAGTAGATAAGCATGAGAAAAAGTTGCGAGCTTGTATTCAATAATCCAAGTAGTTTTACACGTATGTTGCAAGGATCGGTGATTACAAGAACAATACAAGCTGGATTTTGGTGACTGCAGATTACATGAGAAAGATACATAATGATTCAATTTACGTAAAGAAATACATGTTACAAATTTGTGTCCTATAGGTCCTAATCCTAGACATTAGATGAGGAGTCATCGGTCAAGGATTTAGAAGGAGTTGGATGATAAGAAGATGGCCGTGTTCTTTTGATCTCCTCCAACTCTCGGGAGGCGAACATCTTCACTTCTTCGGGTCATTATGAGAGCACCGAAGGGTGATGGCCGTCAAAGATGTCTTGCTTGGCCCATGAATCCCTTTGATATTCACAGGGACTTATGGTCGTTGTTAGCGTTCGTCATCTTTGTCAATTCCATATTAGCTACTTAATTCAGCAGAACCGAATTATCGCATCGGCCATCTTTGAGGTGATGGTCGGCATACCTACATATAACCGAAGACTTGTTGCACATGGCAATATGTTAAATGTTTTCCAAACATTTGACATTTCTTTTCGGGATCTTTTACGTGAAGTTCAAGTATGCAAGAGACTTCCAAAAGTGGAATGAGTATGTGCTAATTGATTTTCCCTGATTCATCTCAGACATTTTAGAGTATCAATGAGATTGATAGCTAAAAGTTAGAAGAGAGAATGAAATCACTTTTGGCATTAATTGATGGTTTTCTATCTTACTTTTAAAACTAATTGACTAAAAGAGTTCTTAAGTGTTCGACGATCATGGTTTGCGGCATATAAATCATGCTTGACAAACTTTTATGATTGTCGACGAGACAAAAGAAGATCTTTTTATCAATTGTTTTCTCAACAAGACTGTGGAACCATAATTAATGATTTCGATATACAAGACTTGATGCAATTTCTCTCATGTTTGGAAACGTGTATTGAAAAAGATTTTGGAAATGATTTTCACGGTTTACGTATGATATTGAAAATATATTTTTGAGAGAAATTTAGATCAGCTTTGTGAAGTAACGAAATAAAATCGAAACAACTCGAATGATTGTGAAGAAATCATACCCGTTGTTGAGGAATTGACTTGATCCAATCTTAGGACTTGGATTTAGTAACATTTGTGAGATTTTGAATCATCGATTTGTAACTAGTGTAATCTATAGGCGGTTTGTGAGTTTTGTCATAGTAGAGATTGAATGAAGAAGGAGCTCTACTTATACTCACGGAGGTTAGGCGAAGGATACTCAATAATGAAGCATTCTTGTTGAGTTGTCCTTCGATCACGCCTGAGGATAGGTGTGAAGTCTAGATATTCTCAAGATTCTTGGTAAGGATTGATGTTGACTTGTCTTGTCGTTTTCCAAGATTTTGAAAATAGTCTTAACTTTAATCGAAGCATCAAACTTCGAAAAGTGTGCCTCCACCTTTAATTGACTTGAGAGAGTAGGTCATTAAAGGATTTTTACTCCTATAAGTCAGCACATAAACGAGCTTATGAAGTGTTGGTTGGCGATATATGGAAATTCGGCCAAGCTACGGGGTTTTAGAAAAACATTTGAAACCAGTGATAGGAAAAATGCCGATTTGTTTTTGAAAAACCATTTGCATAAAACAAATCATACAATCAATATATATTAATAAAAGTGCGGTATGACAGTTATTATGCATTATTGTCGATGATATGTATGAGCATATTAGTTCGAGACATGAGCACGAGTCATTAGAAAGCAAATAGCTAACTTTGTTTTGTATAGGCATGAGAGAGGGTCTTTATCAACTCCTTTGGACTTATCGAGATTTTTCACTTCATAGTTATAAAGTCCAGCGGTGAGGATTTTGACCTTGAGTGAGTGAAGGACATGAGTGAATTCTCATGAGTGATCGCGATCCTTCATGAATCGCCCCATGTTACTATCTGCCGATGGAGAGAATGTTGCATGTTTGACCTTTTCGTCATATGAGTTCTGCCTAAAGTACTCATAGAGAAAATTAGCAACATTTATGAGCTAAAAATAGCTCTAGAAATCCAATAATACAAATGAGACTTAATAAGCATGACAAAAGAATAATTATTCAAAATACGGCTTATAAGTGTAACCCAAAGTGTTAAGAGATTTGGAGTAGGGTTACTTCCTCATTAAACTCTTTGAACGCGTCTGCTCATAGTTGTTGAAGCACCGTTCTAATATTGAGCATAGGTTCTTTGAGTGTATTCTTACTCGGTGAGGCTTTTCATTGAAGGAAGACAAATTCATCATTGATGTCCTTAGGCCAAGAACTTACAATCTCGTGATTTTGGAGATGACATATCTTTGATTTCCTTTGAATTTCCTTTGAAACTCTTCTTATTTCCTCTGCTCTAAACTTTTATAAAAAGTTTTCTTGAGAAGGTGTTGGATTGGAACAATCGTTAGCCTTATGTCAAGAGAGCATGTTTTTGGAAGTGATTCTAAGTAATTCATCTATCAAATATGAGTTTAACCCATTTGCTAAAGAAGATACCAAGATTTAAGGATAGATTTATGAAACATGCATAATCCTTAGCAAGTCAACCTCCACTATAATACTTCTCTTCACAATATCAATGTAATTCTGATATATGAGAGGTTTTCTTATAGTGATCACATTGTCATCACATTATTCTTTCTCACATGTTTTTGAAAACAAAATTTGTTTTGATTTGGAGAGGGTTTTCAAAAAGGCTTCCAGGTTTCTCAGTCAAAAGGTTTTTGTGAATAAAAGATTTTGAAAAGACTCCTTTTGACTATGCATCTAATCGAGCGGGATCTAAACTCTCGGTTGTTAAGCCTGGAATAAGATTTACAGAGTACAAGCTCTGATACCAATTGTTAGGTCCAAGGGTTGCTCAGTGAATAGGCTAGAGGGGGGGGTAAATAGCCTATACATAATATATTAAAAATTTCATCCAATTTATATATATTTAATAAGACGAGTGGATGAAATGATTAATACAATTAGGATATCTTCCTCATACTAACTGCTTATCCGAAGTTAGAGTGATCGGACATCTTAGATCAGCAGATGTAGATCATGGACGTCCTGGATCAGCAGATATGAAACATGCAGTTGGAAGATATATGTTGAACTTAGCTGATGAGAATAAGATTTGGCGGCGGAAGAACTAACAAAGATAAGTCAAACAATTTAGATTAAAGTAACTGTAAGGATTTGATATGAAAGAGAGCTTAACAGCTTGACTATAATCTGTATTAGATGCATCATTTACTTTCCTTAAGCAGATTGCACATGATAAGGCAAATTATACAAGAAAGAGAAATCAAGGCTGAATGTAACATACATATATTATATTAAAATTCAGAGAGGTTTGCTCAAAGGCAAACATGCTTAGTACATCAACCTAGACTCTCTATCCTAGCAATCTCCTTAGGAAAAAGAAGGAGAAATGAAGAAAGCGAAATCAAATATATCGAAAATACATTAGAAGATGTACTTAATATTTATTAAGACATCTTCCTGTAGTTTCAACTCGATATATTTGTTGTGAGAAGAGAATATTAGGAGTTATTCAAATAGCAAGTATTTGAACAACTGAGTGCTAAGCACTCGACCAAATATGATGACACCTTATTGCACAATCGACACAGCTTATAATGTAGTATAAGTCTGCCGATATGAATGCAATCTGGACATGTAAGTTCTGGCTCTTCATCGGACATCTTCAAGCTTGATCCGCTTCAACGATCTACAAGATACTTGGTCTCTTTACTGAATGATGGAGTTGAGGCCACTGAAGAGACTGAGTTCTTCGAAGGAAGAAGAACTCAAATCAACAACAAGGTTGTTGATCAAGCAGAGCTTCTCAGCTTTTGGATTTTCTTTTCTCTCTCTTTCACAAAGTGTTTGTTCTTACACTTGTGATTTCTCACTCTGAAGGAGTGGTTCTGGATTGAAGAAATGAAGATCAATACCACAACCTTTCTCAAGCATAAGCATACACAGTTTGTATGTTCTAGTGCTTGTGCTCTCTCTCTACTTGGAAATGAGGATGAGAGTCTTCTTATATAGGAGAAGAAGAGATGACCGTTGGTGTATTGAATAGGTTTAAGCCCGTTGGAGATCGAATCTCGTGATGTAGCGAGTACATCTTTGGATTTGTTGGGCAAAGACCTTCGCTTAGGTTTAAGTCTTGAAGATGGTCGGTGACACAGCCGGACAGAGTTGGACGTGTCGAGCTTGGCCTGGATGCGTCGACCGATTTGGACGTATCATAGCTTTGACCGGAGTGCGGCGTCCGTGCTTGGCCTTTTGAAATGAAGCTTTGAAGACCGCGAACACTATTCGAAGAGGAAATGTCTATTGGATAAACGTGAAGGCGCAGACATCGATGCGTATCTTGGATTTGTCGACGATCTTGTAACGGATCTATTTTGGCTTGAAGTGCGTTGAGTAACGACCGATGTATCTCGTGATCTTACGTTTCTCGGCGGTTGTTCTAATGAGGATTTGGCCGATTCGAGATCCGCCATTATAGAACCGGCGATGTAGAAACGGCCGATGGTCACGATGTTCCTCTTGAATAAATAGCTTCTCTGCAGTTGCTCGATGAAGTGTTTTGGCGGATACGAGAATGCCGATATAGAACTGCGATGTAGAGATGGCTATTTAGGCGATCATAGCGAAGGAAATGTCGCTAGTGAGACATCTGCCGATGATCACGTCACCGGCAATTTGAAGAGCTTAATTCATATGAAGGTTTGTCATCATTCTCGTAGGACAAAGACTCGGATATGTACAAAGACTTCCTAGTCTAATGACCTATGCATTGTTTCAACAAGTGCCACACTAACCGGTAGCGCCCTTTTAGCCACTTGTGAAACATGCGTTGTAATGGGAACAAGCAAATCACTGTGTTGGAATATGCATACATATATATCAGCTGATTTACAGGCATATTCCTAACAGGAGCATTACAAGAGGCTATAGGAACAAAGTTAAACTTTAGCACGGCTTTCCACCCTCAATCGGATGGGCAATCGGAAAGACTAATTCAAGTACTCGAGGATATGCTACGTGCGTGTGCAGTAGATTTTAAAGGAAGTTGGGATTCACACTTACCTCTAGCGGAGTTTGCTTACAATAACAGCTTCCAGGCGAGCATCAAGATGGCACCGTACGAAGCACTTTATGGGCGAAAATGTAGATTCCCGATTTGTTGGGATGAAGTCGGTGAGGCAAAAATTTGGGGCTCAAAGTTGGTACAACAGTCAGTTGAGAGTGTAAGGATAATTCGGGATAGATTACTTACCGCTCAAAGCCGACAGAAAAGTTATGCAGATAATCGGATGAGGGATCTTGAATTCTAGGCTGGTGACTATGTATTCCTTAAAGTATCGCCGCGTAGGGGTACTAAGAGGTTTGGGAAGAAAGGTAAACTATCCCCTCAATACATAGGGCCTTTTGAGATACTTGAGAGGGTTGGTACATTGGCTTATCGACTTGCATTGCCACCATCTTTGTCGGAGATTTATAATGTATTCCATGTGTCGATGCTTCGGAAGTATATGAAAGATGAGTCACACGTGTTGGGATATGAGGAGATCACGTTCGAGCCCGATTTGTCGTATGTAGAACAACCGGTGAGGATCCTTGACACGAAAGAACAAGTATTACGAACCAAACGAATACCACTTGTGAAAGTTTTCTGGAGGAATCATCAAATGGAAGAAGCCACTTGGAAAACTGAAAGTGAAATGCGTGAGAAATATCCACACTTGTTTGATGAGAATGGTAAGTGAATTTAGGGGCTAAATTCCTTTAAGGGGGAGAGAATGTAATACCCTAGCTCTCCTAATGTGTTAATTGTGTGAATATATGTTTAGTATGTTTATTAGCATGAGTAAAAATGACATGTTAGTGATAGGAGTTTGATTGTTTAGCATGTTGAGTATTTGATCTAGTACACTTGTGTTGATTGCCTAAGAAATAGAGTATTTTAACACTTCTTCAATCTGGAAGGCTTCGCACGACCGTGCGCCTTATATGGCACGGCCGTGTGAGAGGGAACAGAATGTTGGGTTTGAATTTTTGGACTTGGCACGACCGTACGCCTTATAGGGCACGACCGTGCGAGGCTGGACAGAAAGTCCAGAATTTGGCTGTAACGTTGGCACGACCGTGCGCCTATTTGTGGCACGACCGTGCCAAGCTGTACGGACAGCACATAAGTGACTTGTAAATTTTGGCTTTTGACCCTTGGACCCTTGGCTGGAAGTATTGTACCTTGGCTTAACCATATATAAGTCACTTGAAGACTCAAAACACTTCATTTCTTCCATAGTTCTTCCTTGAAACCCTAGAGAGTTTGTGTGGGAGATTTAAAGTGAGACTAGTGTGTGTGTTCTACCCCTTACCATCCAACCATTAGATCATCCATACAAGACCACCAAAGTATTGCTTGAGACTAGGACACTCCATTATCAAGATTTGATTGTGAATTTGTTGGTTTAATTTTCTACTTTGGAGGTAAGTTACTAAACCCCCTATGTATGTTAGAATTTGTTACATATATGAATATTTGTAAACATGCATGACTTGAATTGTTGTTGAATTCATGTGAAAATGTTATGTTGATGAATATTACATGTTATTATGTGATAGACATGGTTTAGTTGGTTTAAATTGTGTAGAGATTGATAATCACCAAAGTAGTGAGCTAGTAAACATGTTAGAGACCTTAAATGGTGAAAATTGCATATAGCAATTATACCAAATTTTATGAACTTAATGAATTGACACCAAAAGTGGATTTTTGGGAAGATTATAATTCTCTGAATCACTAGTTAAATTACTACGAAAATTAGGGTTCATTTGATATGGATTACAGTCCTTAGAGTATTTGATACTGGTATGTTAGAGACTTGTAAAGTAGCTCTAAAATTGTGTTTGTGACTTTGAATAATATGTTTGATGACTATATGTTGTAGAAAATATAATTCACATGATGTTTGTCAAGTTCACTACTTTTGAACTTGACGGTTATTTGCATAAGTTGAGTAAGGTTACCTACTTGTGTGTTGTGTAAGTCCAGCTGGCGTCGTTGTTGTAAATGTCGTGGTAGGACGACCTATAGTCTTTACGAATGGGATTCGTGATCGCTATAAGTCGCCGTACCGGAGTGCACACACCCCTCTTCTGTTGGCCACAGTTGAGAAGTAGCCCCACTGTTATAGCAATACGCATGAGTTTGGCTTGCTAGGTTGAACTCGACGGGATTGTGTCGGGGACGTCGATACTACGCACACGACTATCGAGACACTATTGGTTGTTTGTGTATTGCAGGAGCTACACAAGGTTGAAGAAATAGATATGATATCCTTCTCTAACATGGTTTATTTATAAGCACTTATGTGTTAACCAAAGTGCTATGTGAGTTGAATGAATTGTATATCAAGTATGATGATATATGTTGTGTTGTGGTATATAAATGTTAATACCATGTTATGTTTATTGCTTGAGCATCATGCCATGCCATGTAGTTGCATTAGTAACTTATTGTGTCATTATGACTCACCCCGTTATGTGTTTATTTGTTTTCCTTAGATCCAAGCCAACCCGGAAGTTCAGGGTGAGGTTGAGAAGGGTTCGTTAGTTTGCGAGTCGTCTACGTTTGGGAGTTCGAGGATCTCCATCTTAGTTAATTGTTTTCTTTTGGTAAGGACGATGGTGGTGAAGTTATGTAAACTTTACTAAGGGTAGTACTTTGGTGTTAATTGTATATTCTTTTGGTAGCCGACATATGTATGTCGAGCTCTTGTATAGTTTCGTTGTTGAATTAGTTTCTCTCCCGAGCATGTTGTAACTCGTGGTTATGTTTTGTTCCGGCATGTTGTGGCCGATGTTTTTGTAGTAGTTGTCTTTCCCGATTCATAAACTCGTGGTTGTTAATAGTTGTTTCCCGGCTTTTTATTGCCGAAAATTGTTCAAACTTGTGTTAATCAGGTTATCAGTTGTGTTTTGTCGTGAGTACGAGTGATTACGCCACGTGCTCTTCTTGCTGTTATGTTGTTCTGGCGACTCGACCTTGGGATTTCGTATAGAGATCCGGGTCGGGGCGTCACAATCACTACTCCAACTATCTTTTCTAGTCAGTCGAAAAGCTAGGAAGTACTCATATATCCAAGCCTAACAATTCCACACGATATAAAATAATTATAAATTACAAGATAGAATGAAAATAAAAAACTTATAACCTTAAAAAAAATTGTATATCATACATGTAGCAGTGTCATATATCCTCCAATTTGAGCAGTGTCAGCCCGTAATGCTACACCCATCTACCGGTATAGATAGGCAAGTGCTGCTGTACCCCACACGTAGGTTGAAACCTTCTCTACTGGATTTAAGAACTCCAGAAAATTAACACTAAGTCGCGATTTGTGTTTTTCCATAAACAATGTGGCACCCAACAACCACATCAGGTAACCAGTCGCTCTCACACGAAGATGTGCCTCAGGCCGACTTGTTCGTGCACACAACGTGTTGAATCTAATTGTGCCGCACTTCCACTCAGCCATCACCTCGGCAAGAGTCATACCCAATAACCACCCTAACTGGGTCTTGACCTGTGGAGTTGTGCCTCTGGAAATGACTGGTTTTCCTTCAACTGGTACCTTTAATAGATACCAGACATCGTGAAGAGTGATCGTCAATTCCCCAAAAGGCATATGGAAACTGTTTGTTTCTGGGTGCCATCTCTCAATAAAAGCCAAAATCAGCAGCATGTTCAACTCAGAATACATACAACCTCGCAAGTGCAGGAAACCTGATGTCCTGGTGTAGTTCCGTGCTTCATCCAAAATATCCCACGTACTCACCCGGTCAGCACCGGTCATTCCTTTTAAAGGTTGTCGTTCCTAATGAAAAAAACTCTATACCTATTAGCATAAACAATTAAAATTATATTTTGTTAAGAATGAAAAAAAATTATTACCTTGCCATTCCATATCGCATGTGCAACGTGACCACGAAAGCCAACCAGTAAATCAACCATGGTGGGCCCACCAGGAAGTGGATATGTTAACCTCCAGTCATCATAACGATGACCCTGTCCTCTGCCTCGACCTCCCACTCGTGCTGGGACTGGACCTCCTCTCTGTCTTGTAACTCCTCTCCGTACTACAGTCTCCTCATTATCCTCATCCTCATCCTCATCTTCCTCCTCCTCCACCTCCTCTTCCTCTTCATCATTCTCCTCCTCCTCATGCTGCTCAAAACCCCCTTCTCCTTGAAACGGAGTAAAAAAAAATTTTGGTCATCGCCTTACCCTTTCTCTTTTTGGGAATCCTAACTCGACTATTGACAAGGGACGAGTCAGGAGTTAACTCAAAGTGATGCAACGCCCTGTCCGCCTGAATCCTAGCCTCGATCTCAAGAACCTCATCAACATTTAAAAAAATAGGGGGAACAGGAACGAGAATAGGTGCGGGAACATGATCCCAAAGTGGTGCATAGCCGAGTAAACCAGAAGTAAAAATCCTCATCAACCCCAAGATCACAGTCAGTTTGTTGCTGTGACAGCTGCTACTAAAACTCATGCTGTAACCTATTCCGTTGTTGTTTTCTAGCAATGACTCGCGGCATTTCTCTACATTGTGCAGACACTACTAGAAACACGCTAATTACTGTCGGATTATATCCGACAGTAATTACTGACGAAAAATATGAAATTACTGTCGGATACCCGACAGTAATTTTATTTTTAAAATATGAAATTACTGTCGAATATCCGACAGTAATTTTATTTTTTTGGCGGGATAATAATTATTGTCGGATATATTCCGACAGTAATTTGTCCGACAGTGATTCAGGAATATTCTTCGAATATACCCTTTGCATCCGACAGTATTTACTGTTGGCACATTTCGACAGTAAAATTTCCGACAGTAATACATGAATATTCTTCGAATATTCCTTTTTCAGCGTCAAAAAATTGGTTGTCAATATTACTGTCGGAATCTCCGACAGTAATTACTCTGACAGTAATTTAAGTGAGAGTTTCTGACGGAGCTCCGACAGTAATTTAAAGTAAAATCCCCAAATCGAACAGCCCCCCTTCTCAGTCCAGATCTAGCTCTCTCCTCTCTCTCTCTCTCTTGCTCTCTCCCTGCGCCATGCCCTCCGGGCCACCCCCGCCGCACCACCGTCTCCTCCGTTCTGTCTCTCTCTCCCTGCGCCACCGCCACTCACTCTCTCTCCCTAGGTATATATATATATATATATATATATATATATTTAATTTTTTAAATTTGTATTTAATTTATGTATTGTTTAAAATTTTGTATAAAAATGTATGTTTATTTTTTTTTGTTTATTTATGTATGTTTATGTTTTTTTTAGTATTTATTTATTTTTTGTGAATTTATTCAATATAAATGTGTATATTTATGAATTTTATGTTTTTCTATGTAAATGTGTATTTTTTTTGTTAATGTTGGTGTAAAAAAAATTTAATTTCTGTTCATTGATATTAATTGTTATAAATGTAAAAAAAAAGAACTGTTACTCTTTTTTTTTTCACACTTTCATTGATATTAATTGTTATAAATGTAAAAAAAAAAATTACTCTTTTTTTTTTCACACTTTCATTGATATTAATTGTTATAAATGTAAAAAAAAAAAATTACTCTTTGAGGACCGCCCAGCCAAGGTAGTTTAAAGCTACAAAACCCCCTAGACTAGGCGGTCTTTTTTGACGTTTCCATTAATTTTTTTTTTCAATTTAGACCCTTAAATTCACAATTTTGTTAAAAACTTAACGGATCCGTTAAATTGTTAACGGAACAAGGAGGACCGCCCCCCTGGGAGTCTAATACTAATACACCGCGCACCCCTGGGGGTTTAAAAATTTTAAACCGCCCACCCCTGGGAGTTTAAAATTTTTAAACCAACCAAACTTAGGGGTTTAATTTTTTTTTTCAATTTTATTTTATATAATTATTAATATATAATTTTATATAATTAGTAATATAAATTTTATATAATTATTACTATAAAATTTTATATAATTAATAATATATAATTTTATATATTATTAATATATAATTTTATATAATTAATAATATATAATTTTATATAATTATTAATATATAATTTTATATAATTATTAATATATAATTTTATATAATTAGTAATATATAATTTTATACAATAAGAAATATATAATTTTATATAATTATTAATATATAATTTTATATAATTAGTAATATATAATTTTATATAATTAATAATATATAATTTTATATAATTAGTAATATATAATTTTATATAATTATTAATATATAATTATAATTAATATATAATTTTATATAATTAGTAATGTATAATTTTTTATAATTAGTAATATATAATTTTATATAATTAGTAGTATATAATTTTATATAATTAGTAATATATAATTTTATACAATAAGAAATATATAATTTTATATAATTATTAATATATAATTTTATATAATTAGTAATATATAATTTTATATAATTAATAATATATAATTTTATATAATTAGTAATATATAATTTTATGTAATTATTAATATATAATTATAATTAATATATAATTTTATATAATTAGTAATGTATAATTTTTATAATTAGTAATATATACTTTTATATAATTAGTAGTATATAATTTTATATAATTATTAATATATAATTTTATATAATTAGTAATATATAATTTTATATAATTATTAATATATACTTTTATATAATTAGTAATATATAATTTTATATAATTAGTAATATATAATTTTATACAATTATTAATATATAATTTTATATAATTAGTAATATATAATTTTATTTAATTAGTAATATATAATTTTATATAATTATTAATACATAATTTTATATAATTATTAATATATAATTTTATTTAAGTAGTAATATATAATTTTATATAATTAGTAGTATATAATTTTATTTAATTTTATATAATTATTAATATATAATTTGGTAATAATTATTAATATATAATTTTATATAATTAATAATAGGTAATTTTATCTAATTACTAATATATAATTTTGCATAATTATTAATAGTTAATTTTAGTTTATAATTTATTTTATATAATTATTAATATATAATTTTATTTAATTAGTAATATATAATTTTATATAATTAGTAATATATAATTTTATATAATTAATAATAGGTAATTTTATATAATTATTAATATATAATTTTACATAATTATTAATAGTTAATTTTAGTTTATAATTTATTTTAATATATAAGTTTATAAATTTAATTTAAGTTTATAAATTATTAATATATAATTTCATATAATTTAGTTGTAATTTATAATTTTAGTTTATAATTAAAAATCATTTAATAAATATATAATTTGAAATTATTTAATTTAAGTTTATAATTTTAGATTTGAAATTAATATTATTTTGATTTAATTAGTAATATAATTATAAATAAAATTTGCACAAATTAATATATAATTTTTGTTTAATATATAAATTTATATAATTTAATTTTAGTTTATAAATTATTAATATATAATTTCATATTATTTGATTTTAATTTAGAATTTAATATATTTGTTTATTTAATAGTAATAAGATTATAAACTAAAATTTATATAATTTCATATTATTTTGTGAAAGGGGTTGGGGGACAGTCTTTGGGTTGAAGGGTCTTTGGGTAGAGATGTTAAACGGGCAGCCTAACGGATTGTGGCCCTAACGGGCCACGGGTTAAACGGCCTAATTTTTCGGGCCACTAATATTACAAACCTAACCCTAACCTAGCGGGTTTCGTAAACGCCACTATCGGGCCACGATTAAAGATATAATATAACAATATTTTGAAATAGTTAATCGATAAATTATTCATAACTTTGATAGTTTCTTATGTTTTCAAAAGAAATATAAACTAGACATTTTTTTACATCAATGTCTTATAATTTCCAACTTGTTATTCTCAAAATAAATAATGTAATAGCTTTACTAAGCAGTTATTTCTAAAATTTTTGTTTATATTTTAGTATTTATTCACAAGTACACAAAGAAAACCTGTAGTGCAAATGATAAATGTGTTTGATTTTGGATTAAAAGTTGTTGGTTTTATTTTCATGGTGGTTATTTTACATATCTCCTAAATTTTTTACGGCTTAATTAATATTACGCGGGTTGGCGGGCCAACCCTGAAACCTGACGGGCTAGCCCTAACGGGTCGCGGGTTAAATGGGTCAGCCCTAAAAAGCCCTGATTTTAAACGGGCCAAAAATATTAAACCCTAACCCTGTTTTTTTCGGTTTAAACGGGCCAACCCTACGGGCCGTGGCCCTTTTAACATCTCTACCTGGGGGTGAGGGAAGAGGGGGCTGCTGTGTTTAAAAAAAGTAGAGGGGGGTTTTTGCATTTTTTTAAAGTTGAAAGTGAGGGGCAAAAAAAGTCCCTTTCTAGGAGGGCTGGTGCTACTGGGAGGTGTCATTTAGCGGCTCTCTTAATTAATTACTCCTAAAATTAAACGAAGAGGAGAATCCATCCAGAGAGAAAGAGATGATTATGGCTATCCCCGTCGGAGAAAGAGATTTTCCCCTTCTGTTGTTATCATCATTACCAGTATTACTTCTTCTTTTGATCTCCATTTCTTCCGATACCGGCGTTGTTTGTGCCAGTGCTGCTACCGGTGATACCGACGGTGGAGGTGCAATTTTCACTGTCAGTTCCAAATTCGCCGGCATGCAACATTCCCTTAGTCTTCTCAAAGCTCACGATAGCCTCCGCCATTCCCAGATTCTTGCCGCCGGCGTTGACGTCCCTATTGGCGGTACTGGCCGTCCTGATGCCGTTGGGTGATCCCCCTTCTCCTTTTACATGAACACACAGAGACCACGTATATATGTGATTTCGCTTTTAATTCTCAATTTTATCTTTTTTTTTTCGGGGTTGAATTTGTTTTTGATGTAGCTGACTCAAGTGTGTGTACCTCGCTGTTAGACACTCTAGTTTGATAAATTTTGATTAAAATTCCATACTTCCATTAAGCCTAGGGCTTCTTTTTCCAGGTGGTATTAATCAAGTTTTACCCCAATCTTTTGATGATAGTGAGCTTAGATTTCGATGATTGATTAATTTTCCAAGTAATTAGTGTTTAATTTCTTCTTCACATAAACACAAATACACACAATTTGATTTTAAGGTACGTGTGGCCCTAGCTGTTAGATTCTAGTTTGAAAAAAATTGATTAGAGTTCCATAATTCCTTAAACCCTGGGGTCTTTTTTTTTGGGGGGGGGGGGGGGTTTATTATTCATTATTAATCAAGTTTTGCACTGATCTTTTGATGATAGTGGGGTGGGCTCTAAATTTTGATGATTGATTAATTTTGCAAGTAATTACTGTCTAAATTTTGGAATGTTGTAGGCTTTACTATGCGAAGATTGGAATTGGAACACCATCGAGAGAATATTATGTGCAAGTAGATACTGGAAGTGACATAATGTGGATCAATTGCATACAGTGCAAAGAATGTCCCAGGAGAGGGTACCACGGGGTAAATGTTCCTGTTCTATTCTTCTTTATGCCTTACTTGCCTAGCACTACCCAATTTCAATCTAACTTTTTTTGATCTCCTCGAACATGATTTCTTATGCCTCCTATGGATCTTGGTGTTGGAATCAGCCTATTTACCAAAATCACTTTTTACATTTTGTGTTCATTTTCAACTCCTGCCTATTATATTTGTTATGTCTAATATATTTTTTTTGACTCACGGCATCTTGAGTTTGCATTAACTTTCTCAAATAAACTGAAAATGCTATCTGAACACTATATTTGTTAGCTTTTTGAAAACGAGAATAGCTTCTAGGTTAGGGAACACATCTGAAGGTGGACCTATTTCCTTCATAGTAATGGAAAACTTATTCTTTTCCACCCCGTTTCTAACAGCTGGAACTTACACTTTACAATCTAGAGGATTCTCTGACTGGAAAATTGGTCTCTTGTGATCAAGATTTTTGCTTAGAGATCAATGGAGGTTCAGTTTCCGGTTGCAAGGCTAATGCGTCATGTCTATATACTGAGGTTTATGGAGATGGGAGCTATAGTATTGGCTACTTTGTAAAGGACGTGGTCCAATATGACAGTGTGTCTGGTGATCTGCAAACTAAACTGGCTAATGGAAGTGTTATATTCGGGTATGTCTATAATTTCATTGGTGTTTTGTGTTTGTTATCATGAATTTGTTATATTGGTATTTTACTTTGTGTCTATTAGAACTAGGTTGCTGCATAATGAGGAATCTCTTTATGGTGAACTTAAAGCTCATCTCTCTCTCTCTCTCTCTCTCTCTCTCTCTCTCGTGTTAATTTTGGAATGCCATTAAAGGAAACAAATATAATATAGAGGCATATATCCCTTCGAGACCAAGGGACAGCAGCCAAAGTAAGCGTAGAAAAATAAATCCGGATAGCTACTCAGCCATTATAGGCTAGTAACAGACTTAACATACAAATACAACACAAAGGCAACAAAAAGAACTAATCAGATTCGGAGCTTATAATATGCTAAGAGAGCAAAATGATCTCACACATGGCTTGTCTCATGGAGACATACCAACCGCCATAACTCATTGGAAATTTCTTATTGACAAGGTACTCCAATGGAAAACTTTTTCGATTTATTGTATAACTGTAGCTTTATACTTTGCTGGTTCTAGAAAGGCCTGACATTATTTCATGCTTTTGTATGGAAGTGAAAGTTAAGAAATAATATCTGACACTAGTTTGGGTGGCCAGTTGAAGCTCTTAATTCCCTTTAGTAGGATCAAGAATTAAGGTCCAGTATAAAACATTCCAAACTGCTGTTGAGAAGGGACTGGTGGTATTCGCTATTGAAGTTTTAGCTTCATGATCATAATTATACGATCATAAGGATACGTTTGTCAGTATAGAATACTACCCAGCCATGTAATTGATCTAAACTCATTTGGTCTTGAATATAGCCATTCTGGAGTAGCTGCACTGGACCATATTAAATTATGCCAAGGTGCTATAGGTTTCTTCCTTGCAGAAGCTGAAGTATATTCTCGAAAGGTAGCAATTACATGAACAACATGGTCTTTGCAAGTATACTTAATGCCTTGTGTGTCTCTTTAGACTAAACTGGGCCAGCCCCAATTTTACCTTTGGATAATTTTTGGAACACTTGAATTGCAAGATTTATGCATCATATTGATATTTCCTGTAGTATCATAGTTTGGGAGGAAGAGAGGATGTCACTCTTCATGGATGTTGATGTCTTATTCTGCACTTTGTGCTTGTAATACTTCGTGTTATCTAAAATACTCTCCATCGAAGAGCAGACAGGGTGAGTATGTTCTTCCGGATTATTTTGTCCTCCATATGATTAATCTGGCACCAATGAATCTTCACAGATTCTTTCATTCCTTGTCTCCCTGTAGCACATGTGTGTTAATAGAGTTATTCAAGAGTTCTCTGCATGAGGTTGATTAAGTTTGTGACTGGATTGGAGATAAACCATAAAATATCAATCCAGACCTTGTTAGGCAAAATGGAGAGGCTACTTTAGTATCTGTTGTCTCAATATATTTTCTGGTTTAATGTTTTCCAATCTATTTTGTGTATGTTTACACCCAAATTAAAGACAGTAGGTTCATGATACACAATTTTGCAGTCATCTACATTCTTTTTTGCTTTCGTTCTTCGCTTTTTTGTTTTCCTTTTTTAAATTTTAAGCAAGGTAAAGATATGTCCAAGCATAAATGCAGAATGGATATCTAATGTTTCTGTGCATTGTGCAACATGCAACAGCAAACTAATTTCAATTGTATGGTTACTTACCCCTATTCAGACGATAATGGGTGAAAATACTTCTTTACCTGATAATATGCATATAATCGACTCTTTAATGATTTGTGCAATCTGGGTACAACTAATCTTTTGACTAAACTGGTTGAAGTATGGATTGTAAAGTTTTATTTTATATATTATTTTATATACTCCCTCCGTTCCTAAATTATTGTCTTGTTTGACCCGGTACACGGATTAAGAAAAAACAATTGACTTGATTATTAATATTGGTATAGTGTGTAGTTTTCTTTAATGCCCATGTGTATGTGGCCCATAATTAAAGTAGGAAGAAAAAGTAAAGGTAAAATGGTAAAAGTGTTGTACTAAAAAGGAAATTTTCAAACAAGGCAATTATTTTGGGACGGACAAAAAAGGAAAGCAAGACAATAATTAGGGACGGAGGGAGTATTTTATTTCTAATTCTTTGTGCACATATGCTTGGAGATGCTGATCTGATGTCACAAGAAACTTCTTAACGTATCACACTTTTGGGTTTTCCTTACTCTTTGTTATTATTACTCCCTCCGTCCCTTAATTATTGTCTGGGTTGACCCGACACACGGATTAAGAAAACTCAATTGACTTGATTATTAATATTGGAATAGTATTGAAAAAGTGTGTTGTTTTCTTTAATGCCCATGTGTATGTGGCCCATAATTAAAGTAGGAAGAAAAAGTAAGGGTAAAATAGTAAAAGTGATGTTCTAAAAAGGAAAGTTTCAAACAAGACAATTATTTTGGGACGGACGAAAAAGGAAAGGAAGACAATAATTTAGAGACGGAGGGAGTAGTTTTTTCCTTCGCTTACTGTTGCACAAGGTTTCCAGATTGGACGAGGCTCTTAGTGCTTCCTTTCAAGTTTAATGGGTCTAGCATCTATCCACTTGGGCAATTTACATCTGTCTGGAATCATTAATGATTTTATAATTAAACTAGGTGGCTCATTTCTAGTTGATATTTGTTATATTTAACTGTTATCTATCATATAACTGTTATCTATCATGTATTTACCTTGTCCTTTTGTAATCTTATTGTTTCCAATAGGTGTGGAGCCAGACAATCTGGGGATCTAGGTTCTTCTGATGATGCTCTTGATGGGATTCTTGGTTTTGGAAAATCAAATTCATCCATCATTTCACAGCTAGCTTCATCTGGAAAAGTGAAAAAGATGTTTGCACATTGTTTAGATGGTGTAAATGGTGGTGGCATTTTTGCAATCGGGCATGTTGTTCAGCCGAAAGTGAACTCGACACCTCTGATCCAAGACCAGTATGTGACTTTCTTCTCTCTCCCCCTCTCTCTCTTTCAAAACATTATTATAACTTCTATAGTTCTTAATTTTTTTTTCATGGTTCTCTCCATATTATATGGAGTTTGTGCGTAAAAAAGTTGCATACGAATGAAACTTGCATGCCCTATGCCAAGTTTGAAGCGGTTCCCCTGCATTCATATTAGGCTCCGTTTGTTTCACGGAAAATGACTTCCGGAAAATGTTTTCCTTATTTTCTAGTGTTTGGTAAAAATTAGAAAATGTAGTCAACAGAAAATAACTTACGAGTCAACAGAAAATACACTGCTTGCGCCGTAAAATGACTTACCGAGTGCAACCTCAGTAAGTCATTTTCCAAAAGCCACCAAAGCCTCGTCAAATGTCTTTTGGTCCTTTCTGCCTCTCCCTCTCTCATCATCACTGCCTCTCTCTGTAAAAAACTACTGGTGCCATGGATACTCTAAAGGATTTTTGGAATTTTACTTCAACCCTTATTCTCTCCCTCTCTCTCTCTCTCTCTCTCTCTCTATATATATATATATATATATATATATATATATATATGAATCTTCAAAGTTTCTCTCACAATCTGTTAAAATTATCCTCTTTAGGGATTTGTTGGGTTGTGATTTCTTATCTTTTAGATAGCGAATTTTTGAAAGATATCAAGGGTAAGATGGATCGATCTTCTTTTGAAATCCACAATCAATGCTTGCCCCAACTTATTTCTTCATGAAGTGAATTGATTTTTGCTTCATTCTTTAAATTGTTGACTCAATTGGCATAACAATCATGAAATATTATTTGATTCTTCATGAGATGATTAATTTTCTGCATGGCTTGGACGGAAATGTTCAGTATGTGTATGTTGATTGATGAGAGTTTTAAGATTGGGGATGAATGAAATGTTGGGTAAAAGTTTCAGAGCAGTATAAATTCCTTTGAACCCATGATACAAGTTTCTAATGCATGATTGTTTTTGCAATAGCATTACCCTTTTATTTTCAGTCAGTCATATGTCAACGTGTTTACCAAACACTGGAAAATAGCTTGATTTTCACCGAAAATGATTTTCAGGAAAACATCTTCTGAAATTTATTTTCCGGAAGTCATTTTCCGTGAAACAAACGGAGCCTTATTTTATTTTTACTAGATAAAGTAGTAAGAACTTCTAAAAGTCAAAAAACCTTCTTAAATGAGATGTATTGCACGACTCCCTTTCAGTTGACTACATTCAGATGGAATTTCTCTCCAGTATGAAAGGTTTAAGTTCATACATAAATTTGTCTAATATTATTGTTTAATTCATAACGTATGACAGGAAGGTCCAAATCTGCTCTGTGAGAACACTTATCAAAACACTCATGGCACTGAATAAAATAGTGTTGATCTTAAATTGCAACATTCATTATGGCTCAAATTCCTCTCTCAGTACAATTTTAAAAATACTTTGAGTGGCTTCCCAATAAAAAGACAGTTGTGCCCTTAAATTGCAAAGCATTAACCGCCAGAGTTTCCATTGAACACTGGTGAACATCAAAGTGTTCATCGTGTTCACACAAACTCATCTCTATCATCTTCGTTGAGTTATATGTCGTGGGAAGGTAGAGAACTCCAAACTACTAAACCTTCATTGCTTCATCTTGATCATGATTCCTTCCCATAATTCTTGTACACTTGGTATTCCGTAGCGTTAGCGGTTTCATATTTTTAGGTTAAGGCAACTTGGTTTTAAGGAGCCTTTTCCTTAGTGGCTAAATGGTTTTGTGGTTTCCGTCGAACATAAATCTCTTTGGCATCAGGTGATCCAAAGTAGTTTAGGCTTTTGCCAAAACAGATGCGTTGCTAAGTGAGGAATTTATGTTTCCCATGCAAGTCCTTGGGATATTTCTCCAAACTATCCAATTTACCCTCACGTTTCCGAAACGGACAGGAAAATAAGTGAGGTATTTCCGTGCTGGCTAGTGGATACATTTCTCACCTCTTTCTCCATTGCAAAATGGGCATAGCCTTGTCACCAGAACATTTCTCTTATAGCAAAGTCCTATGGTCTTTTCTGTTAGAATCCCACTCCCTTTGGCCCAATTTTATCAACAGTAAGTTTTGCACGAACCACAATGGTTGGGTCCCTTTGCTACTATGTTTTTTGGGTCAGGTTTTAAAATCATCCATGCCTTGTGTTCAGTTCTTTTTGGGAATGTCTTTAGGGTTTGATCTGGGAAGATGGTTGGTATTGGAACGCTCCTGCTTCCACTCTTATCCAAGATCGTTTGGGTTGTCCATCCTTTATGAGGGCCCGGTTTTTATTTGTTTCGGTGGGTGGCTTGTTTGCTGCTTTTGTAATTTCCGCTCTTGGTCTAATAAAATTCTTCTTTTATAAAAAATTAGAAAAATGTCCTTGGAAGATGAGAGTGTCTTTTGCATTTTTCTTTCCAAATCTTAATGATAGGAGTTAGTTGGTTTTGTAAGCGTCCTTCGTTCAGTTTGTATTTTTTCTCTGTTAGGGAGTATGGATATACGGTTTTGGGGCTTGATCCAACCGGGTTATTTTCTTCTCGACCTTGACGGTTTACCTCAGTAGTTTGATAGATCCGTTCAACAATTCTGTCTGATGGTGTGTTTCACTTGGAAATCCAAGGTTTTTTGGAGTTGAAGGATATTGTTTAGGCTCTAGTGTAAATTTTTCTTAACACTAGTAAGCCACTTTACGCCCTCTTTGTGCGTGTATACTAAATTTTATAATCAAATGAATATTTTTAATTATTTTAACTTTTATAATATTTCTCTCCAAATTACCTCCTTGTTTTTCTCCTTAAATCCTCTTTTCTTTCACACTCTCCTTTCCCCATGTCTTCTCTTTTCAAATAGTTGTTTTTTTTCTGAGATCTTTCTCTCCTTATTAACGCCTAATTTTTCTCCCCAACCCTGTTTTCTCTCTTACTCTCCTGTTTTCCTACGTCTTTATTCACTCCTTTGCCTTTTATCTTGCCACTTGGCTGCTTCTGAAGGGATGTGGTGAGTACTAAAACTTCATATTACGAATTGGGATGTTTACATAATATATGCATTGATAGATGACTAGCTGCAAAATCACAAGCCTATTGAGACTATTGTTCCTAATTTTTTTTTGATAGAAAAGGAGAATTAGTAAATCTACAGGAAGAAAAAGGATACAAAAGTCTGGCTAGTATTCCATTGAACAAAGATTTAAAAAAAAAAAAAATGAAGACTAAAAGCTAAGAAATCAAAGCAGCCCAATGCCGTAGAATCTCTGAGATGGGCACCACTCAAAAAGCCAAAAAGCTCCCTGAGCCGAGAGTGATGCCATACACATTAATCTATCGAGAGAAGAGGCCAAGAGCGATTGGTCCCTGAAAATTCTGGAATTCATCTCAGTCCGCACACACTAGAGAACCGCTAAAACACCACCTTGCCATAACAGACAAGCATCACTTCCTACCAAAACCTCTAACTCACATCTGAAAAAAGGCCAAATACAACTATGGCTTCGCCAAGCTTCCCCCAACACCCCTAACAGGTTGTTCGAAAGGAATAGGGCACTGACAGAAGAAAACCTGAGCACCCCAAAGCCCGAAATTAAGAATCCGAAACATGGGAAATGACATACAGTAGAAATTCGATCAAACATAATGAGGAGCTTGTTAGCCTCCGATTTTTTAAATTATGGAAGAATTGGAAATTCCAAGAAAGGGAAGGCTCCTCTCTTGAAAGAAAGGGAGATAGGAGGCATATGTAAGGAGGATAGTCGGAATAAGCAAGGAAAACCACGCACAAAGTAGCCTCTCCCACCACAACTCATCCCATAATCGGGTTCTAGCACAATTATGGACCCTGAAACGAGTAAGAGGAAAGAACAGAGGGTAGCACTGATGAATAAACTTCCTAGGGCTGCAAGGGTAACTGGGCAAGCTCCTACCCATTATGATACATACTAAACTTACTTGTAATTACTTTATGCCAAATAACATGCCAATGTTATCGTTCCTTGCAGGAAACATATCGAATCATATGGTTATTTCTGCTTTTGCTCGCTTGTTTCACCTTTCCTCTGTGGATATGGCTTCTATATATGCGTTTTTTCTTGGGGGGATAGCGTCTCCTTGTAATTTTAATTTTTTTCAGTAGTTAATAATCGGGAGATTTAGTGCCTTGGTTTTTTAATGTTCCTGATGCTCAAATTTGGATATTTGAGGGTTTGGAGAAATACGCATATCGCTCTTTTCTATCTCATTTGACTCGCTTCGAAAACCCTTAATGATGTGAATTCAACCGGTTAATCGGGGTGAATTCGCTCCAAGATCGATCGAAGATTACGCACCCGATCAAGAACGCGGAATTATGACTCGAACACTTCAAAATGAAAGAAAACGCAGCAGCAAACAATGGAAATAAGGAATGATAGTTTGAGCCTCCCTCGACCCGCTAGTCGCGATTGACTAGGAACCTTGGGTTGCGATTGAGAACCGTTGATGTTTTTGTCAACGACCCACGAACCACGGAAAGCCACAATCTCTCGACTCGTAGAGATTGATAAGTTCAAGGTATGGTTTCTAGTCCAAGAAACCAGAAATAATCTCACAAACTCTCAAGTTGTGAAGAAAGAGATAAAAATCTCAAGTAAATTGCATATAATTTGATCAAGAAAAAATTGTTTACAAATGGGAGAACAACCTATATATACTTTTCCTAGGTTCAGACATGAACATACCCAGAAAAATAGTCACAATTCATTCTTACAAACAAAGAAAAACGTCAAAAAGTCCAAAGGTCGCTGGTGGTGCGCTAGGGCGCGGTGATGGCGCGCTAGGGAGCGGTAGTGTGCTGAAGTTTGGCCTAAAGTTCTGAACAGCTGTGAACATGCGCGCTAGGGCGCGGCCTTGGGCGTGCTAGGGCGAGGAATCATGCGCTAGGGCGCGGTAACTTGCTGAAGTTTTGGGTCTGAAAGTCTGATTTTCATGAAAAAGCTGGGCAGGTGCGCGCTGGGGCGCGGAAAAAGTCCTCAAATTCTCCAATTGTTCTCCAATTGTGCACACGATCATCCCTCGATGCTCTAGATCATCTGCGGTGTTGACTTGGTCTCTAATATCTCCCACGAGCATCATCAAAGCCTCTTGAACCCATTTGGTACGTGCCCGAGTCATTGGTACACCCAAAATGCTCGAACCTGTCGTAGCTTGAGTCTCATCACTTAATGCGCCCCCCTCTTTTATCTGGAAAGCTAGAGTCCCTTTCGAGGTGAGAGCCTTTGTTTATTCTTGTGATGTCTTGCAAGCTCGTAGACCTACAAGAAGATTTCGTGTGTGATGTGCAAAAGGAGGATGATCACCTACTTTATTCACTAAATTGTCTCTGTGTGGGGGGGGGGGAGAGATTTTCTGGAATAAATTATTTGGGGTGGCCAGTAAAGATTGTGCTAGCCCAAATTTGATTTGTTTTTTCTCGAGATGCGGGTTAGAGGCTTTAGAAGGGGCAGCAATGTTTGTTAGTCTGCTGTGGCTATGTGGGGTGTTTGCTATTTTGTGGTGCATTTGGACCCAGAAGAACTCTTGCTAAGATAAGGAGTTGTCCTGGTAAATTCTTTCGGATAGAGTGGGTTGCATGGCGTCTCTTTGGGCTTCTGCTAGGCGCGCCTGTCTGAGGATTTCCTATTTTGATTTGCAGCAGAACTGGAATGCTTTAAATTTCTTGATTGTTTTCTCATTTCTGCTCTTCCTCGCTGCATTCTGTTTTGATGGACTTCTTGTCTGTCTCTTGTAATTTTCTTGTCTATTAAACTAATGTTCCTCTTATATAAAAAAATAATAGTAAGTGTATGTTGTTTGGTGTTTTGGAGGAATACTGGGTTTCACCTCCTCCCTTGATTCCAAAAATAGCTTTTGTCTACCATCATGGCTTTAGTGCTCGTTTGTTGCAGTTTTTCTAGAGAGGTTTTGGATTTTGCTTAAAATAAGTCATATTTAGAGCGTTTGTTTTAGCTTATAAGCCAAAAGCCAATAAGTGAGGTACAATCCCCTTTTTGCACAAAGAAGCCAAAGCCAAAAAGCCTTATTTTTAGGCTTCTTTGGCTTCATGAAAACACGCTAAACACTATTCATTAATATTTTTTTAAAATTCCCAAACTGCCCTCCAGTATGTGGGCGGGAATGTTTCTTTTCTCTTGGGGGTTTCATTACATCTTTCTAAACAACCAAGAGAGAGAGAGAAAGAGAGACACGGAGGAGCACAGCAGCGGCAGTGGGAGAAAGTGGCACCAACGGGTTAAAGAGAGCTGCGATAAACGCAAGGTAGCAACAGTGGACTTCGGAAAGTGGGGTCTTGAGCCACCGCGCTGTTTGTCTTTTGTTCTGTTATGAGCCACCGTTGAGATTGCAGTTTGTCATGTACCATCTTTCGAATTTGTCCCAAAAATTGCAGTATAATTTGATTCCATTCAAGCCTTTTGATTTGAATTTTGTACTTGTGATAATGGTTGGAGGGTAAATTGGAACCAAAGAGTGTCAAAATGTATAAATCAATCCAAAAATTGAATAACAGATTTTGATGGGGTGGAAGTTGTGTATTTTCCCGTGGGTATCCCTCCTTTCTTTTCTTCTTTTCCTGACCCAAGCTTAATGAAGACCCTTTTGGCACCTTGTAAATCTCTACTTTTGGCACCCAGCAGATCTCTAGAGTGGAGTGGAGGTTCTTATTTTAATATTTAGTATGTAGAATTATGTTAATTCTAATGTATTTGAATTAACTAAATCTTGGAAACTAATTGACTGTTATAGTGCTATATTATATGCTTTCAGAAGTATCAGTGTAACAATTCAATATTGAGCAATGGAGAAAAAAAATAATGTTCTTCTTGTTTTTAAAAAATAGACCAAGTTAGATATAGTTATGATAAAATTAAAATTACAAGGTTGATGGTGATAATGATTTTCTTATTAGACAAATTTTCTACATGTTTACATTAACATTTTTAAAAATAAAGAACCGCAATAAAAGTTTAAAGTATTGCAAAATTAAATTGATAATTGTATTGTGTTGCAAAATTTTTAAAATAGAATAATGATAATGTTATTTAGTTACACGTCTCAGCATACATGCAAGTTAATATGCATATTTAACAAGCAGTCATAGTTAACTTATAACAGCTCATAAGTTATTTCTAAATAGCCGCAACAAACTGGTTGATTGCTATAAGCAATTAGCCATAAGCCATCAACCATCAGCCGCGACAAATGAGCCCTTAGCATATTAGAAAGATAAGAAGACGTTATGGATGTATTGTATGTCCTCCTCCTTTGATCTGATATATTTCTTTTTCTTATCAAAAAAGAAAAAGGAAAAAGAAGACGTTATGGATGTGTGCCATGCCTTTTGTGTTATGGACTTTGAGAGAGCAGAACTCCACTGGTTTGAGTGATCTATCTTTGCCGCTCCTTTTTCTGAAGGATAGAGCTTCGGCTGTGGGGCGCATTGAGGGGTTACTACCTTGGGTTTATGTAGAGATTGTTGGCTGTGTCATTTTGATGGTTTGACCTGGTATTTTCCTTCTGTTTGGCTGTATCATTTTGATGATTTGACCTGGTATTTTCCTCTTATTATCCTTTTCGTTTTTGGTTTATCCATTATACATTCTTCATTCTCTCTGATATACAAAATGTCTTATTTTGTTCAAGGGAAATGCTATTTGTTTTTTGGTCCACAAAACTCATATCAGGATCAAGTTGGAAGCTCCAGGCTATCTCTTAGACTAGTTAGAACCAAAATATGCCTAGGAGAGTGCCAGCTTTATTTGGAACTGTCACTTCTAAATCACAGGAGATTGGTTTTCCATTTGGATTTTTTCGGAATTTATTTTTCACATGTCGGTTCCAGATTAACAATGAATTTAATAGAGGTTTTCAATCTACTCAACCTAACTCACTTTTCCCTTTGTCCCAATTTTTTGGGTTGGCTATATTAATCCCTTTTCACCATTCAATTCTATGCAAAGCAAGACTCTTTTGTTAAAGGAAGCTCAGCCATATCCTTCTTAATTATCATGGTCCATGTTCGTTTTGGGGACCTCGTGCGTGGCAGTGGATATTGATATTATTTCAAAATGGTTTTCTGGAGTGCAGAATTGCGTTTAGTGGTACTCAACTGTATATTTATGTATTTCATAAATATTTCTTGCTGTTGTTTATCATGGGAACATTCATCCTCAAACTTCTATAATTGTACATAGATATAAAATCTGAATCCTTGAAATGCAAATGCTAGTTTGGAATGGCTTCATTTCGTAAGAACACGATTTTCTTGTACGTCCATTCCTAGTTTCCTGTGCCATATATATTTTTTTAAAATTTCAATCGCAAATTGTCCGACATTTTAGTTTATTCTTCTAAATCATGCTTATTATTGGTGGGAGGAATCACATCTGACTAATATTTTGTTATTTAAAATCTTAGGCCACATTACTCTGTCAATATGACGAGTATTGAAGTTGGTCAGAATCTCCTAAATCTTACAACGGAGGTATTTGAGGCTGGAGGCAAGAAAAGGACAATAATTGATAGTGGTACAACCTTGGCATATCTTCCAGAAGTGATTTACAATCCTTTAGTGAAAGAGGTAACTTATTTGTTTAAGTTTGTATTTTTTATACTATCTTAGTTGGATACTAATGCATCAATAGAAATTGCATGTTTTGTTTGTTTCTTTCTTTAGATAGTCGCCTGGCAGTCTGATTTGAGATTGCAAACTCTTCACGACCAATATACATGCTTTGATTTCTCAGAAAGGTATGATGCATGGTTAGAAATTCTGTATGAAGGTGTCTTTTAACAGGAATTTCTTTTCCAAAAACATGTTTGCTCTAGTACAAGTCAGAGCTTTGTAAATGGAGGGTTCTGGTTTGTATCCAAATATTAGGTTTAATACAATTTTAACATGTCCATTTAATTGATAAATAAGCAAGCACGAGCATGAGAGTTTTTGGTATATGCATAATGTTTTCTTCTGTCTTGCATATAAGGATCCTCAATTTACTTTTAGTTTCTTTCTATCTTGAGTGTCCTGGTTAAATCTTTTTTAAGCTCCTGAGATACGATAATGTCCTCTTGACAACCAAAAGGGATAGTTAGGTGAATGGACTTAATATGGTAGACTTTCCCATCAAAAGTTATCCTTGTATTCACTGGTCAAAAATATTCTGGTGATTAAAAGTTGTATAGATCGCTACATTTGTGTCTCCTGGGTTTGTACACTCAAGAGTCGGTTAGCTTTTTGATCTTGTTTGAAGATTTCTCAAACTTCCTATCCAGCCACGAATCTTTTACCTTTCCAGTAAATGCCACCTCCCTTTTGAAGTGCGGTTGGTTGGAAAAGGATTCGCAACATGGGACACTATGTTTCGTAACACTGAGTTCAGCCATCTGAAGAGACTTTTCTACTTTCTCCCCCAGTTACAAATATTATAAAATAAATTAAACTAGGTTGCTCTGATTTCACAAGGTTCTACTACATTTTCCCAGGAAGAGCACTATTTCATTCGAAATATGAAGATATCCTATCCATAGCATCCACGTAAAAGTGCTTCTATTATGATGTTATGGGAACTCAAATAATCCAGATAGTAGCCAAGTCTTTCACCATAAGAGCTCATTAACTTTTTCGCATCTAGTGTTTTTCTTGGCTCTTTTAGCCTCAGTTTGCTTATGATTTTTATAGTTTTTTTTTTCTTTTTGATAAGGTCTTTCATAATTTTCTATAAGCTATTTATCAAGTAGAAATTTGGTGCACTAAGAAAACTTTTTTCATCTTTATTCAAAACGCATCATATTTAAAAAAAAAAATTCAGACTTCAAATGGCAATTGATCTCTCTTTTTCTACCTCCTAAGTATTTTTTGACGACTTGGGAATGCGTAAGCCTGTGTAGATCGCATTGATAATCATTGAATGCCCAAGGCACAAAAGGATGCGCAAGCGGGCATGCACCTTAAGCAGAGGCGCATATTGAGAAAAAAATGAAGAAAATACATCATGTCATGCAAATAAATAAGTAAATAAATTAAAAACTAAGAACTTCTCTGAATGATAAAATAGAAGTTAAATAACTACGCATCCAACTAGGGAACATCAATTTCTTCATAAGAAGTGCTAGATTCTCAATTCTTCTTTATCCTCTAATTCTGAATTCCCATTTATGTATATTTGAACTAGCTTTCCTTCTTGGAATGGTTTGGGCGATCAAAGTAGTTTTGTATGCTTTATGTTTATTTAGGAATTATCAATATCACTTCTATGTTAAGTAATATAGTTGGTCACAGATTCATTATGTACATTAGAATGTCAATCCATCCTCCCAAGCTAGCACTTGTAATGTGGTTATATTAAGGATTTCTCTTCCTTTCCTTACTTTGACATAACTTAAAATGGTTAGGCTAGCAAGTATAATCTTACCTATTAGAACAAATGTAACTAATGGTAAGAAAAGGTCCAAAGAAATAATTCAGGCCTAGCGATGCCTTAAGCCTGGAGCCTAGATGCATTAGGCGGGTGCCTAACAGATGGGGCTGGGTCTAGGACAGGACATATGAGGTGCTCAGGGGAGCCTTGATGAGCCTTGGGCGTAGGTGGGCTTGAAATGACAATGACTCCACTCGATCAGTTTTTGGAAAATACCTATTATAGTTGGACTATCAGGAGATGCGATAGACGAATTAAAATGGGGGCAGTAGAGAAGATTTGGTTGGGATGAATAGATATCAGAAGAGGATGAGGAGGGAGAAACTGAACAATGGGGATGAATTTCTTTGTTCATTCAATAATCACCAAGTCCAAATGAAATGCCACGTCAAAAGCCTTTTTTTGGGGGGATAGAAAAAGAAAATTTTATATTAGAAAGAAAGAAGTACAAAGAGGATGGATGAGACATCCATCCAAAAGGAAAAAGGAATTATGTAGGCTTATAGCTAGAAAAGAAAATCCAATCAAGAAATTTAGCCACCCCAATCTGCAAGAATTGAAATGGGTACTCTTCGACACGCTCCCCTAGCTGAAGCCCTAAGGGATGCCATATAAATCAGAGGAAAAAAGAAAACAAGTCAAACTACTAACAGCCCAAAGCTGCCTTCCGGTCTCTCGCCAAATCAGTCAAAGGTAATCCTCTAAACACCCTAACGCCTTAGCCCAAAGAGAGAGCAAAAAGATAACACGTTCCCAAAGCAAGTTAAAATCAAGACACTTGCCATCAAAGATCCTTAAATTTCTTTCAGTTAAGACTCAAGACAGACCAAAGAATAGCGAATATAGCACAATTCCTAAGTATCATTCCCCCTTCATCTTTACCAAAATCCTTTCATTTCTGGGCCAACGTGTCCTCCACCCACCGGTGACAAAGCCCAAACCTTCCCACATACAGCAAATAGATGGCGAATCTGGTCATGTGCATGAAATGTGATATTTAAATTAGTTGGAATCCCCTTCATCATGGGATATAAGCCAAGTGAAGACAAGTAAATGCCCAAGAAGGGGTAGTTCTATATGACTCTTTATTCTCAATTTTCACGATTCATGAGAATCAGATAGCATTTTAGCGACCACAAATCAGGGCTACCTTCAACTAATAAGACTACATAAAAGCAAGGGAAAAATATGATGACCCCCCGTCCCCTATGGTATACCGTATACCCATTTTGAGGTTAAACCCCCTATTGTACTTTTTGTGAGGAAGAGCGTTCGTGTGAAAATATAATGTTGATTATAGCCTCCTTCTGTCAGGATTCTGTTAAATAAATAGGCATAATTAGGTCGCATGATAATCATGTGCCTTTTCATCACTGAAATGCCATGTTTGTTTTTGATTCCGTAATTTTTTTAACCATTTCTGAGAAAATCTATGCTGCTATTTCAGTGAAAGAAAAAAAAGTTTTCTACGTAAAAGAAAATTTTGCGAATGAAAAATTAAAAAGAAGTTAAGAAGAGAAGATGTCATCCGAGCTCTATCCCCGGTCAAGTATTGGGAGGGTTGAGAGAGATTAATTACCGTGTCCATGTGATTTGGAATTTGGAGAAGAGGTGGAAGAAGGGGAGGAAAGGTGGGGGGTGGGGGTTGACGGGTTGGGGGAAGAAAGAGGGATGGAAGATCATGTAGAAGGCATTCGTTGGTGCCAGAGACGAAGAATGGTGAACAACCATCAAAATTTGCAGCACAGAGTATACTTGATTTATTACGCACTATAGCTGCCATTTATGAACCCTAGTTTTTGGGTTATGAAGGTAAATAATATTCAAATCTATTACACAGACCTGGTTGTGATTCGATTTGGTGTTTCTGTGTTTGGAGAAGAAGATGAACTCCCAAATCTGAAACCAAAGGTCTTCTCAACTCATTTGTCGTGGTGACGACTGTGATGGTGACTGTTACTGCAGAAGGGCTCATTTTTCTGTAAATATTCATAGGTTGAAGATGATAAAAGCAAGAAAAATTAATTCAATAAATATTAATTTAAGACTCTAAATTTGTATTGGTGACACATAACACCCTATACTATAAAGTTGGACATTAATTTCCAAAGAGTACAAAGGGTTTTTGGTCATTTCACACATTTCTGTTATGAAGGATTAGCAATCAAAAGGTGTTTTTTATTTTATTTTTTTACTCGCGAAAAATCCGATAGAAGTGTTATCCCCAAAATGCGAACACTTCAGGGGGGTTAGTCATGTTTTTCCTTAAAAACAATCATCAGACAGTCAAAGGAGTCGTAAAACAAAGGGCAATGAATTCAGCCACATATTGTATTTGTGAATTCGGTGACTTATTTCTTACAGATGCTCCTTTTGCAGTTGTATTATTTGTGCCTGTGATTCTTTATTTTCTTGTACTTTCATAAGTTCAATCGCCTTCTTGAATGCATTGTTCTTTTGAAGTGCTTTCATGTACTATTTCTGTGGAACTATTAAGTAGAAGTTTTGTGAATTACCTTTTTTTGCTACTTATTGCAGTGTTGATGATGGATTCCCTACAGTCACATTCCATTTCGGGAATTCTCTTTCCTTGAAGGTTTATCCACATGATTATCTGTTCTCCTTTGTAAGTATCACATGTCATGCCACTCACTAATAGAACGATTTCCAGAAGTTTATACTTGAGCAACCTGCTTCTATTATATACTTGTTACCATTGTCATTGGTTCATATTATCCTGTGCTTTTGGTGTTATGAACCACTAATTCTCTCTCTCTCTCTCTCTCTCTCTAAGGTGGCTAACATGTTGCATTAAGTAATAATATTCTATTGATAACAGATAAGTTGTAGAATGGCATGATGTAGGATTCATTCTAAGAGGACAGCTTTGTGCTCATGATTCTCCCTCATGCAGGGGCCAGGAAATGCCTATTATCCGCAGCCATACCCAGCCTCAAATAAGATGTGTTATCACTTTTCATTTTTGGATAGGAACTATGGAAGTTGTAAAAAATATGGCCTGAATGCAGTATGTATTGTAAATTTAGGATAACCAAGAGAAGGATCCAAGATCCAATGGGGCCAAAAGGAAGAGATTAAAGCCTGAAGCAATTGAATCTTCCCTTCTTCTTCTTGCCACATTTTTGGAGGCATTTAATCAGAATTCTGTAGATAAGAGGATGCTGTACAGTCTACTTCTTGTGGGCATTAGTAGCGAAGCACAAAGTACTGGCGTTGCAATTGATTATGCTTGGATATTTTATATTAGTACTTGGAGTCTTAGAGATATGTTGTTTAGTAATTTATTTAGGAGGGGAATATTAGTATTTAGATTATTTCAGTCCAAGTAGGATTATTACTATTATTATTATTTTTTTGATAAGTAAGATAATATATACCAAAAAGCGTCAAAACAGGTGACGCGTCCTATGTACACAGGAAGTATACAAGACTAAGTAAGATTAAGACTATTGACAAGATAAACAAAAGAATGATTGGAAGACCCAGGGCTGTCCACAGACTCAAAACACCAAGAGGACAATGTACGAATAAGACTAGTTTTCAGCTGCTCCGTAGTCCCCTCAATGCTATCAAACTCCCTTCTATTCCTCTCCCTCCATATAGTCCAACTGACACCCAAGGGCGCAGCCTCCCAAACGTGGTTTTTCCTCCTGTGTTTATATCAGGACCAACTCAAAAAGAACTCTTTGATCGAACTAGGCATAACCCACGATAGCCCAAACAGACCCAAAATCACATTCTACTAGTCTTTCGCCACAGAACAATGAAGAAGGAGATGGTTAATACTCTCTCCACTATTTTTGCACATAAAGCAACAACTAGTATAAATTTTCCGACGTTGGTGTAGATTGTCTCCCGTAAGAATCGCATCGTGGCAAGCCTCCCACACAAAGAAAGCCACACGATTAGAGCTTTGGTTTTCTCCAAACAAACTGCGAAGGAAAGGATGCACTACTAGTGTTCAAGAGCTTGCAATAGTATGATTTGACGGAGAAAGAACTGCTTTTGATGCCTTCCCACCTCACCTTGTCCTCAATTGTAACATGCTAATTGTAAATCTTCTCAAAGAAATTCATACACATCTCCATTTTCCAATCGTGGAAGGATCTCTGAAAAGTAGGGTTCCAAGATATCCTGTCTTCGTGTACTTGCAAAATTGAGTTAACAATACATTCTTCCTCCCGAGCCAAGCCAAAAAGAATAGGAAAAGCCCTACTACTAAGCTCCACCTCACCACACCATATATCTTTCCAAAACCTAGACCAATCCCCTATATCAAAACGAATGTCTTGCAAAAGATTCTCAACCCTTAAGAATACCTTTCCAAACCCCCAATCATAGGGACTAGAGATGGTCTCCGGAAACCACCTATGGTTACCAACCCCATATTTGCAAATCACAACTCTCCTCCATAGCCCAACCTTATCAACCAAAAACCTCCAAAGCCACTTTCCCAATAAAGCTACGTTGAACAAACTTAAGTTTTTAATGCCTAAACCTCCCCCTTTCACCTCAGAGCACACCGTAACCCACTTCACCAAGTGATACTTTCGATCCACTCCCTGCCTTCCCACAAAAAATCCCTTTCCAACTAGTCAAGCTATTACGGACCGAAGAGGGAATCACGAAAAGAGACATATAGTAAGTGGGCAAGTGGGCATGGATAAAGTACTTTTCACCAACGTCAACCTCCATGCTTTAGATAATAACTATTTCTTCCAACCCGCCAACCGATGTTCGAATCTATCCAAAATCGGATCCCACATGGCTTGGTTTTTGAACTGAGCACCCAAAGGCAATCCTAAATAAGAGGAGGGGAGAGATGCAACAGTACACCCAAAGAACAAGGCAAGAGCGTTAATATTATCCACCACGCCTACTGGGATAATCTCACTCTTCCCAATATTTATCCGTAGACCCGAAGCCATATGAAAGAACAAGAGCACTAGCCGAAGATAGCCCAACTGCGAAGCCTTGGCATCACAAAAAACAAGAGTATCATCTGCCAATAAAAGATGGGACACCAACCATAACCTTCCTCCCTGTCTCCCTACCCACCACGAAACCTCGGATGAATCCTCCCGACACTTCCCTAGCCATCAATATGCTGAGAGCCTCGATAATAATAATAAATAGGAAAGGAGATAGAGGATCTCCTTGGCGCAAACCTCTGGAGTTAGCAAAAAACCCCGACGACCCGTTCGCCAAAACTGAGAAACAAACTGTAGAAATGCAAAAGAAGACTTAAAGAGTTATCATTGTCTTAGGATCCTAATACTATTTTTATTAATTGGTCCTTGTCCTAGTAGAGTTAGATTCCTTTTTCCTAACCATTTCCATGTATTCTCCCATCTTTTAATCAAACTGTGATTGATTAAAATTTGAGTAGAGGCTTTTACCATTGTGCCCTTGGGCATAGCTGATCCCTTGCGAGGGTAGGTGTTCTTCTTTCTCATCTTTCTCTTGTCATCTCTTTCTCCACCTCTTCTTTTGTGCACCGTAGGACTTGTCTCTGTACTCTGTCCTACATTATCCCACTGCTCGGAGTCAAACTCGTTCCAAAGTTTTGGAGTTGTGGAGTCTACATTTACCAAAGAATAGCAGTCATCAAGAGTGTCACATTGTTGATGGCTGATTAGTTTATATATGTCAATATCTTTCTTCTCTGCTGTTCTATTTGTTTACATAGGTGATTCTCCTCTATATATCTATTATATTCCCTCAATTTAATCAAGCAAGTTAATTACCTGATTTTATTTTTAACAGGAAGATTTGTTCTGTATTGGTTGGCAAAATAACGGGCTGGAATCTGGGGATAGAAGGGACATGATCCTATTGGGAGGTATGCATTTGATTCATATGCATGCTCACGTTGTGGGACTAAAGTTGAGAGTCTTTGAACTGAGTTTTCAATTGATACTCTCCTGGTCCATATTCTTGACGGCTTTCCTCATTTATTGTGTACATAAGACAGATAAAATATTAACTTTTCTCTCAGATTGTTTTGTTTTCTTTTAAATATATGTTTACAGCACTAAATTGGTGTTCACTTCACCCTGTGGACTTGTTTCATTTGGTTAACCTGAAAATTTTATTGGTCTGTCGGTAATTGGAGATAGGGTTAACTTCAAGTTTGATTGTTGAACTTTGAGCGTTGTTACTAGTATTTAACTACGGTCTGCGAGTCGAGATTGTTTTGGTCAAGTTATACTGTTTCTGTATTCTGGTTTTTTAGCCTTGCACTACTGGGGGTTTCTCATAACTTTGATACTAATATTGTAATAGTCTAGTGCTTCCTCCTGGTGAACAGGGAAGACCTGATGAGGTGCCGTACGTTTGTGAGAATCTCGCTATTATTGTGCATCATGGCACCATTCTCTCGCCTAATACTCATGTTCTCACTACATGTGGCCCCAGTAGGAGGGGAACATTGCGGCTGCTACTCTCTCTCTCTCTCTCTGTTATATTGCTGTTCCATCTGCCCTTCTCAGAATTTCACCCGCTAGTTCAATTCAATAATTGTGTTCCGTACAGTGAACTTCTTGGGTAGGTTTTCTGGTGCAGGAGAGCTTTGATATGGCTGTATCTCCCGACAATGCCTGCGTCAGGCTACCCCAAGAGGTGGTAGGAAAAGCAAGGGTAAGAAGCCAAGCAAAGTGTGTGGCCTCGATAAGGAGATCAGGGAACCTCGTTTGGGGCGCATGCAGAAGTTTCTATATGTTCTTGGTCCAAGCTTCTTGAATCTGTGTGGTTAAAATGGCAACTTTTATTGGAAGTTTGTCTCACGTGCTCACGTCCTACTGGATCCCATTATCACTTACTCCTTTCCTGTCTTGTTGACAATCTACACTAATCATTCATTGCTACCATGTCATTACCTCTCTAGACACTTTGGAATGTCTTATGGAGCTTCAAGGCTTAGCAGTGTCTCAGCTCTCTAGAGTCTGTGCCCCAAATTACAATTCTCTAGGTGAGACTGCCCATTGCTTATAATGATGCACTCGTCCTAAGTCTTGGCATTCTTACCTTGGCACAGACTTTTTCTTTGAGCCTTAGAGAATCATCCCTTGGCTCTCTATGTGGAGTGCTCCATGATTTGCTCTCTTTGCGCCACTCTATCGGTCTGTGAGCTATTTGTTGACTCCTTAGGTAGATTGCTCTTGAGTCACAAGTTTATAGTGCTGTCTCTGCACATTATCTTTGCAAGCTTGCTTAGTATGTTCCAAATTGTGGTGCCACTCTGGGTCAATCACCGCTGCATTAAATTCCAAGTATCTTTGACCAACGTGACCCCTCTGGCCATTTTTCATCATCAAGAGAGACCTTTAAGGCAGGGAGGCCCCTTGCATTTCTTTTTACTCTGATGGTTGATGTGCTTAGTAGCCTGTTTTTAGGGCTGAGGAGTTTGGGTTTGATCGAGGGATGTCGAGGTGGGCTTAAGGAGGTTAGAATCTCTCCTCTTCAGTTTGTAGATGCCACTATGCTCTTTCTTTCTGAGGGTTCTAGGGGTTTTAAGAATGTGCTTACTCTTCTGCAGATTTTTTAGGCCAGTACGGCTCTTAAGATCAATCCTGCGAGTGTGGCTTTAGGGATCAGTATGTCTTCCCAGGGTTTAGGGACCTATATGGGGTTAGTAGGGCGCTAGATTCTTTCTTGGCCTTTGTTTTATCTTGGGGTTCCTCTTAGAGGACATCCTCGCCCATCTCTTTTTGGGATCTTACGGTGGAGCGGGTTTTTGAATGACTTGATCAGTGGATGCGTGCTTTTTCGCTCTTGGAGGAAGGATAATCTTAATCCTGTCATGTCTTGGAGTGTTCCTCTGTACTTCTTGTCTCTTTTCTGTATTCCTGTTAGCATAGCTGATATGCTAGATGGGATTCTGAGGAAGTTTCTATGGGAGGGGGCGGATGATATTGGGCGAGACCATTTGGTGGTGTGGGATAGGTGTGTAGGCCTCGAGATGAGGGCAGCTTGGGTATTGTTAGTTTGGTCAAAGGAATATTTCCTTGGTGGGTAATTGGTTATGGCGCTTTCCCTATGAGTAATAATCCCTTTGGCAAAAAAAATAATCCCTTTGGCAAAAAGTTATTAGGTTACTTATTAAAAAATAAAAAAGTTATTAGGAGTAATTTTGCACCAATCAGAATGGGTGGATTGCTTGATGCGGAGCTTCTGTGACCCATCCACATCCTTGGAAATTCATACAACAATGCTACCCTTTCTTTCTTCCTCTCCTCTGGTCAGATTTAGAGTTGTGGGTTATTTGCTTTTGGATGATGCTTGGCAGGGAATATTCCCCCTAAGACTTCCTTCCCTCATCTTTTAAGGTTATGCTTCTATAATTTCTATAATAGAGAGAGGGTTGATTGGTCTTGAAATTTTCATTTTTTCAGCAATCTGAGGAGTTGGTTGCTTTGCTGGGAATCCGTACGAAATCTCATTTATCTTGTTCTCCTGATGGTTGTGGGCTTTAGATCGCTAGGGTGCTTTTAATTTGTAGATCCTTTTTGGCTCAACTGGCTCGAGCACAGATCTCATGATTCGGCAAGTTCCTTTTCAGATTATCTTTTGCAGGTTTGCAGATCCTGAATGAGATTGTTTCCAGATTGGTGTGTGATGTGTCATTATAATTCATAGTTTGATGACTTTCTTCATCATTGTTAAACTGCCCATTACTTATGAGGTAGGTTGTTTTCAGTTGCGAATGAGGCTCGGGTCAGCCCGACTACTGTGAGTTAGTTTCTTGATTTATTTTAGAGGTTTTGGTAGAGGTAAGGATAAAACGACCTTGTGGCAGTATGGGGTGTATGCTGTTCTCTGGTGTATTTGGACAGGGAGAAACTCTCATAGTTTTTAGGATAAGCGTTTGGCAAAAGCTCTCTTATGAGATAGGGTGGTCTTTCTTGCTTCATTTTGTGCAAGGGCTAGGGTTGCCTTTCGTCGCAGTGAGAGCTCCGTAACCTCTGTTGTTTAATGTCACTTTAGTAATTGCTTCTCTTTCCCTTTCTATATGTGGATTTCTCATTCATCTTGTTTGTAATATTCCTTCCTTCTTAGTATATACTTCTTTTTCAATCAAAAATAAAAAAAAGAAAAAAGGACAGACCTTTATCATGACATGGAGCATTCTACATCCCTTATGAACAAAGTATAAATGTTAAGTTTTGAAAGTCGTATGGAGCTTCTCATTTGAGAGTTTGTGATGAGGTGTGTGTACGGGCTTTTCTGAAGCTTACGAGGCTTCGACATCTTCTTCCCTTCCCTTCTCTGCTAACCGGTCAAACTACCAGTTTCTTGTACAATAATATTAACTTTTGATGCCTGCATCACGTGTTCCTTTATGCTGTGTTGTTTACCACTTCCATTAATTCTCAATGACCATTGCTTGAATTTGTTTGTCATCAATTTTAGCAGTTGAAAACAGGGAAAAGGACCAAAAGGAGGTAGTTAAGAAAAGGTTTGGCTAACATGTGCCCTAATGGTACATAAAAAGTATCTACTTTTAGAAGGTTTTTGCGTCGATATTCACGTTAGTGACTTTGGAAATTGTGAAAGTTATAAAATAAATAATAAGTTTCTAAAACAAGGGTGTTTAACATATGCCCTTAGGGCACAAGTTAGCTTTTGCTAGTAAGAAAATTAACAACGGCGTGTTCAATTGTTATACATGTGTTTGGTAACAACCTACATGCCCCCTGCATGTCATGCCGCGCCTTTTGTTTTAAAAAAATTTCGTGTCACTATTTGTGTCAAGCCGTATCGTCATGTCAGTGTTCTTAGATTAGCAACAAAAAATAACCATTGTGTTATTACTACCATTCTGTGTATTTCTCTCATTGGGTGTGGCCTATTTCCTATGCAGAAGTTTCCAGTAAGCCTATAATACTTATTCACTTTGTTTTTGTTGTTATTCTGTTCTGTTTACCACAAGCCCAAAAAAATATAGTACTGCTATAGTTCTCCAATGATATCAATGATCACTTAATGAAGATGAAAATTTTGACTTATGGCTAGGCAATTCAAGTTTTAACATCTGCTTTATGAATATAATGCTATTTGGCTGGCTTGTACCTGTCCATTCCTCTTTCTCACTCAATTTTCTTTGACATTAATAGGGATGTTCATTAACATAAAAGCTACTCCTTTCGTCCCAAAACGAGTGTCCATTTTTAATTTTTCATGGGAATTACGGAAGTTGAATTTAAGCAATTTTACAAGCACATATACGTGAATGGCTTTAGTGTCCACATTATAGCATTGCAAGTGCACACTAGGACACGATGGTTGGCAAAGGTGAATTTGGTTAATTCATAGAAAAAAAGGACACTCATTTAGGAACAAGAAAAATTTAAAACAGGACAGTCCCTAAAGATATACGTAAAGTTGAGAAGAAGTCCATCTAACCGAGGCAGTGTAAAAAAAGAAAAAAAGGGCAAAGACCTTACAACAAAAACTGACTAATACAAAAATATAAAGGAGAATCAGGAGATGATAGCATCCCGGTGTCGCTAAGATTTGGCAGAGCAATCCCCTGATAGCCTCAAAAGCCTTGCTGCTAAAAGAAACTAATAAACGAACGTGATCAAACATTAATCTAAAGGATAAAATTTTCTGGTTAAAGATATGAGCTAGGAAGCACCGACACTCTCCAGAAGGTCAGGTGCTGGCTTTAACACGTGACACGCCCCGAGACGCTAGGATACGTTAGATGGGCCAAAACGCAAGTTCCAAAAATATTTGGGATTAGTTTGCAAACAAGGAGGTTCTCAGTAAACACCCCACCCAAATTTAGAAAAGAAAAAAAGAAATATAAGATGTACAACCTGGTCCAACAGTCAAAGAGGCGAGAGAGAGCAGTGAGACTTGAGTTGGGTGAGAGAGAGGGAAGCGGAGGAAGAAATAGGAAGTTGAAAGAACAATCATCGTCTCTGTGAGAGATGAAGACTTATAAATGAGATTGAAGAAGGTCGAATCACTGTGATTCCTCCATTGACAAGCATAAGTACTTTAATTGAGGAATTTATGTTTGCTTTCGTGCTTTGTGTTTGTTGGTCTAATGTAAATGGTATGTTGTTATTTGTTGATCTACTGTTAATTTTATGATTATTTCATAGACGTATATACATAAATTAGTATATAATATTCTTAGAGCGTGTCCCCCAGCATGTTGTGTTGGAACTTTTATAAAAAATTTATGTCGAGGAGTCGAAGTCGTGTCATGTTGTGAAAACATGGCGGTGTCGGTGCTTCTTAAGATACGAGTATTCGTTCAGTCCAGATCCCAGATACACCATAGAACAACAAAATCACACCTCCAGAATATTATGGCATCTTGACCAGAAAGAAAACCCCTCCATCTTTGCATAAGGTCTTCTACTGTCTTGGGACAATAGAAAGCTTACTGCAGTAGAAGGCCATTTTAGAAAGAAAGCAGGCAACTCATCATTCTGTGTGAAAGGAATTGAATGCTGGAAAACATTCGGATCAGAGAACACTATGATGCAGTAATTTGTTACTGGAACTATCTGGATGGGTTAATTACGAACCCTTTCATGTGCATCAAATCGGTGCATATAGATTGTTTAACGATAGACTTGTAGGTACAACCACCGATACATCAATAGTTGTGCTGTACAAGTCTTGTTAGCATTTGATTAACAATCTCTGTACACTTCTCAGTGTACATAGTCTTATCTATTTTGATTGGGTACTATTTGAAGTTGAGATATATCTGTGATTATTTTCTTTGACCCCAAGCTCTCATCTCTGTCTCCGGCTAAGATATATTTACTACCCCATCATTGGCTATCATGGAAACAGAATTCTGTTATACTTTTTGTTTCATAGTACAATCATTCACCTTCTTCATGCAAAAGAGTGGCTGCAAGTTGATGTAAATACATGGTACAAATTAAGACCTAATCACTGATACCTTCGCACAAGAAAGAGAGAATTTGATTTTCCTGAAGCCGTGTTTTCTGGTATTTGCAGATCTGGTACTCTCAAATAAGCTTGTCTTATATGATCTTGTAAACCAGACAATTGGGTGGGCGGAGTATAATTGTGAGTACTTTATATCCGCTTCTTTCAATATTTATGCAGTTTATCCTAAATTTTCAAGTGCTGAAATAATTTATAGTTGTATCAACTTGCTTTCGAGTCTTCATTCTTCATTTTGTGATGTGCATCTGTCTCTCTCTTCCCCCTTTACTTTTATTTGTTTGTCCTGCTTTAAGTTCCAGTTGAATCCTTGCTGGGTTGGAATGAATGTCTCTTTTCGTACTGAACAAATGATTAATTCTCTTTGATATCTTCACTTATGTCATGCTCTGAGCTTTTGTAGTTTTCAAGTTATTGTGCCTGTGTAAGCTTTCTGTAAAGCATATACATGAAGCAGACAATTGCGCATGAGCCAAAAAATGACGATATTAATTATAAATGAAGTTGGCACTTGCATCCCGACGCCTTACATGGGCCATCCGAGTGTACTGATGTCATCATGAAACTAATCTTAGATGACATTCGCTATTTTGATATGCCATTTCTTACTCCTTTCTGCATAAAGTATTGCAAATATGACATGCTTCTAGCTTCAATTTTGGACGAAAGAGTGACCAACTTGGTTTCATTTATATTGAACTGACTGCTTGCGCTCGAACATCTAACGTATTAGAGTTTTTCAAGAAAAGAAAAATGATTGAAATAAACTTAATTCAAAGCTAAAAGTTCAATTTTGAACTTAGACTAATTCTAATTTATTGCTAGGCCCCTTAATTCTTCCTTGTCCTTGGAATGTGCACCATCTATAAGGTGAATCTACATGTCGATGCACTCATTGCCCTCCTTTTCATGACTAAAGCAGCTGAAGTTGATCTTTATCTAATATGTTGCCTATTTTTTGAGTTTGAAAGTACCAACTTTACTGCATGTCTAAGAATCATCCCTAGTTAGACATCTTTGGGGGTTTTAATCAAGTGAGGAAAAAGATTTAGATGGAAAAGAAAGAGGAAAGATGAGTTGCCTTCCTTCTGCATGGGAATAGGTTTGGGGGGAAGTCAATTTTCTATTTTCCAGTTTCCTGGGAGATGGAAGAAACGAGAGGAAAGGCGATCAATTACAACTCATACCCTACCCATTCAATGCTGCCATTTTTAAAGAAATTTTTTTGAACTGAAGGAAGCACCTGATCATTCAGCCACTGTTCCAAAGGAGTACCTTGAAGAACAGCAAACACTTGCTTTGATTATGAATTCGATAGCTTATAGGTTGTAGTCTAATGGAAGCCAAATTGTTGAATAGTGGGGTGGGTTAAATATCTGGAAATGGTGTTCCTCTGTGGACTCAAGATGGCTAGATTGATGCTGGCGTTGTTTAAAGGAGTTTGCGTGCTACTAGGCGGCGCTGTTAAGACAAGATCTATGATACCCGTCACTGAGAACGAAGATGTGTTTTGTTTGGTACATTGAGAAAGAAATAAAAGAAAGGGAATAATAAAAGAATAATAAGAACTCATGCTCTTGAATCAATCCAACGAGGGCCTAGAACATTGTCTTAAGATATTGCTAATTCCAACTGGGGGCAGTTGCTGTTTAATGCATTCCTCCTTACCCAAATGCGCTACATGGTACTGCCCAAATGTCCTTTGGGTTTCTGCCCAATGTGAACCTTCCGCTTCCATTTTTTCTAATCCCATTTTTCATGAAATAGAAAAACTGAATTTGTATCTGATTCTCCATCCATCCTCCCAAACAAGCAATTCATCAATGCCCCTTTTAAGATTATTCTTCTTTTGCGGACTTTTGAATGACCTGACGATTGAAATCTACTCAATTCAACTCAGCCTTTGTCCCAACTCCATGGGGTCTGGGACCTGGATTCTTTTTCACCACTCTGTTTGCTCCAACGTAACATCATCAATCAAACCACATTGACTCGTGTCCTTGACCATGAGTTAAATGTATAACTGTAAATTTGAATAATAGAATCCAAATAGTGTGCCTACTGCCTAGTCTGTACCTTGCGCATGGAGCCTTACTGAAGGGATGGGTTGGGTCAAGTGAGGTCAGAGCCCAAGTTAAGTTGGCCTTGGACTTGAAGGCATGCGTTCATGCACCCTATCAAATGTGTGTAGCTAGATGAATTTGTATATTTTGAAGTCTCTGTTGCATGGTTTATGGTAATTAGCCACAATAATTTCGCCTCATGTTGTGTCATCTAATTATAGATGCCAACTGTCAGAAAATTCCAGATCTTGTATTCATGTTGTTTAAAAAGTCAGGAAGTGGTGGCTTTTGTTGTTCTAGGCTGTACCGTTTTTACTCTGTGGGTCAGTGAATTATATGGGGTAATGAAGGAAGATTCACATCCATTCTGGGGAAGAATCGCAAAGATTAAGATCAGATAAGAGAGGCTGAGCATAAAGTGGTATTTGGAAAGGGCACTGTGACATCAAGAGTACCTCATCATTTCTGTCCACTTCTAAAGCAGGTGACAAACAGAATGAACTCATCAGTAATTGCGTTTCCTTTTGTCAAGCTGCATAGAGTTCAGTGTTATGTAGATGAGTTAGGTTGAAGCAAATTTTATTGTAGTGAAGTGACTTTCTAGCTCCTCCCCAGTTCTTGTGGATGTAGGATATTAGAGAAAGAGGTTCAGATACTTGTATGAAGAACTAGTAATGTATGTTAGGAGTGATAATGGTGTTTGGCGTATGCCCTTTAAGGAGTGCATTCAGTTTTGGGTGTTTTCTAGAAAATGAAAAATAACCATCCTTGGATGTTTTAATCAATGGTAATGGAGTGATCGAAGAAGCTAGTAGATTAGCTGAAGATAGAAGTTTCCTATTGGAGTTGTAAGTGGCGAGATTTGTACTTGAGATGATGTTGGGGCTGACTTTGTTATTTAAAGATATAACTGTCCCAAAATGAGTGTCCATATTTAGTTTTTTACTAAAATTAAGAAAGTTGACTTTTGAGCCATTTTCATAGCACATATACATTAATGCACTTAGTATCCACATATAACATTGCAAGTCCACACTATGCGAAAGGTGAAATTTGTTAACTTATACAAAAATGGACACTCATTTTGGGACGGAGGGAGTAATTAATACTGGTGTTAGCTTGGTGCAAATCTTGGAGTTGTGGAAGAATTTTCAGATAGTACTTATTCTTAAAGTTCCCAGGATCCTTTGTCAAGCAATTTTAGGTCTAAAAGGCGTATGTTTAACCTGAACCAGTTGTACACATTTTTCTGAGCTATTGGTAGTCCTTTCTTTTTTTTCTTTTTCATTCCAAGTTATTTCCTTATTTTCTTGCCCTGTTTCGAACAAAGATGGTAGAGACATTCCATCTACGTTTCACTAATGCTTTGTCCATGGTGGTTTGTTTCAGGCTCTTCAAGCATTGAATTGAGGGATGAAATTACTGGATCAGTACATTTAGTAGGTCCACACTCTCTGCCATCTGGTTGCAGCAGTCCAATTACTCAAAGGGCTATACTTCTCTCATCACTAATTGCTCTACTGCACCATTTGATATATTGAAATGAATTCGTCAACCACCGAAGATAATAAATATTAGCACCTGATACTCCGGATAGAAGAAATACGACGAACTAAAGAAACTAATCATTATCGAGAAATTAAGGGGTCCATTGTCCACCTGATCGTAGCAAGTCAAAGACAGAATCAGGTGAAATTATGGTATCAAACTTGCAGGTTTTTTTTTTTTTTTTTTGTGATTTTCAAATGATGAAACTGTGAGTAAGAAAGGTATATGCATACATTATCATTTGAAAGTGTAAATACTTTGTATATAATAGTACAGGATGGACAAACTCTGAAATCCATTAAATATAAAACCCACATTTTTTTTGGGGCGCAAAGTTTATAGCATTTGATTGGAATTTAAGCAAACAGAGCATTACATTGTGAGTTTTGTTGGTATATTTTTTAGTTACAATATGATCTTAAAAATGCCATAGTAGCCAAGGGGGTTTACATGCTTGCAAGTAATAGTATCATTTTTGCTTAAATTATTTTGTTGTATCCAATTTGTGTATTTCATGTAGTAGTAGTAAAGTTAGAATATATCAAAATTGCAAGTTTTAATTTTCAGAATGAGAGTTTTTGAGTGAGATATCCATAAAAATATAATTAAGACTATTCTAGTGGAACAAAGATAGTATATAGGAGTATTCATTGTAATTTTCATGAGCAATGTTATAGGTACTTAAAGAGTACCAAATTTTTTGCACCATGTCAGCTGAGCTGATGTGATGCATTAATTATGATTTTTAATTTTATTTTTCAATCACATCAGCTGACACATCATTTGGTGCAAAAAATTTGGTACTTTTTAGGTTCCTATAGCATTACTCAATTTTCATTGGTAGATTGTAATCTGTAAATCTTGCTCAGATAGTATAATGGAGTGCTTGTTGTAATTTTCATTTAAGCAAGGTAGATAGAAAATCTCCAAGTCTTGCCCGGCTAATGAGTAACACTAGCGAGGAACTCATATTATGATGTTATTTGGGTTGCTCGTCTACGAGTATTAGCGAGGAACTCATATTATGATGTTATTTGGGTTTTATAATTCAATTGTTCCTTTTCGATACAATACACACACACACACATATTTGTATACATACATACATACATATATAGATCTATGTGTGTGTGTGTGTGTGTGTGTGTGTGTGTATTATATCGAGAGTGCCAAACTAGTATAATTAACCAACTGTGAAGACTGCCTTCCTAGAAAGCAAATTTTGCAATATAAAAAATTTCAAATTCAATGGAAACTTTGAAACACAAGAATGTTCATAATCATAAGCTAGCATCAAGAGTTCTTCAAAGACATTAGAAACATCGTTCTTCAACTATCGTGACTTTTACATGTTGCTACAAAGATTTTGTTCCGCTTGAGCTTGCTTTATGCTCAGAATACTTAGTTTTGTCTCGCACCAGAAAAATTCTCAATATTCAGCTTATAATTTCAGATTTCAGGATTGTGGGTACAGCTACAGTCACTATCAAGAATTGACCAACACTTCTAACAGTCTTTATTCAGACACATCGGATAGTTCATTGGACTAAGATAATTCGTCTTTATTCGGACACATCGGATAGTTCATTGGACTAAGATAATTCCCACCACTTAGCATAAAACATCCAATTTTGAGATTGCGCGTACAACTTGAATTACTTATGTCCATAAATGACGAACACTTGTAACAATCTTTATTCAGACATGTTATATTGTTTGTCGAACCCATTAAATTCCCAATGGCAGAATCAGATTTTGATTCAGCGCTTTGGTAATACCATCATCGCTTTCGGATTGAGCTGAAGAAGAAGAAGGGTTGTGTGCTGAAGTGGTCGTTTTCGGTGTAGTTTCAAGAAACCCATACTGCTTCAAATTCGAAAGACCTACATGATCATCAGAAGGACGAATTGGAGATTTTGCTTTCTGGGTATTTTTAGAATTCAAAGAATCTGTTGAAAAAAATTTATTAAGAACAAGAAGAAGGAAATATGAAATTGATCAATATCTCGATTGATCTTTATACAGAGAGATCCTTATGCTACTCAGAAAAGGGACTGAAGAGAAGCTGTATCATATAGAGGTAATTAAAGTTTGACTTATAATTTTGTTAGGAATCATGGTTGATGTTGGATTTGAATTAATATTCAAACCAAATAGGAAAGATGGTCGTTATGTTTCCCGCGCTTTTTCTTGTTTCTTTTTCTTACCGGTCAAATTAGCTTTTCAAAACTGAATCCAGAACCCTTCTGTAACGCTCCGAACCCGAGATTCGATATGGAACCCCGAATTGGTGCGCTAAACCACGATAAGCAACTGAAATCACTAACTTAAACGGAGCCACAAAGGCTCTAAGATTAACTAAAGCAATAAAACACCTACTGAAATACGAGTTAACAAAACTCAAACATCAAAACTAACTTCAACGGCTACAACACAAGCCGGAGAATAACAACGAAACAACCACGTGCTAAGGGAAAATTAACCAATAATAAATGGCTCAAAGCCACACCAAGATAACGTAACCGTACTCATCCTATGTCATTAAATCTTATTCTTTGAACCTTTCGTGGCGCTTTTGCTCTTGGATAGTTTTTGGGCTTGTTTTTAAAAGCTAAATATTGTCTCCGTACTCATCCTACAACTACCTAACCTCAAGGCTCTCACATTTGGCTTCGAATGGCCCAAGCCTGACACATCGCTGAGCCTCATATCTTCTGGCTAATTGGCAAGGGAGACTGCTTGGTGTGGCTTGACTCTTGGCTGCCTTCAATCTCTCTATTGAAACCTCCAAATTGCTCTATTGAGGTTATAAGCGATCTGTTTGCATCTCAAAATCAATTGTCACAGGAAACCATTGTCATTCTTCTAGTTGCTGCTTTACAATAAATTCACACCCAAAATATATGTCTATCCAACCATGAAGACTTACCTCGCTGGACAATGAACAGTTCAGGTAAATTCTCCTTTGCTTCGGCTTGGCACTTGATTCAGACCCATCATTCTTCGCTTCTCTCGGCAAAATATATTTGGTTTAGGTTTCTCTCCAAACGCATAAGCATTTTTCTTTGGCGATTATTTTAACTCAAGCTGCCCCTTGATGAAGGCGTGCAATCTAAAGGGTTCAACCTTGTTTCTAAGTGTGCTTGTTTTTCTTCTGCTCAATCGGTAATTCTGAAACCTTTTCCCACGTTTTTCTTCATAGTTCCATAGCTTCGGAGACTCGGTCTAATTTCAGTACTATTTGTAAAGTTACCACTCATCTTTGCTTTATTCCACAAGCTTGATTTTCATGGTGGTTCATGCTGAATGTCCCTATCCCATATATTACTACCCTCGATTATACTACTCTGGGAATTATGGAAACATCGAAATCAAGCTTTATTTGAAAATACCATCCCTACTTCAGGGCAGATTGTCAGGAATGTAGAACATGAATTGGTAGCTCATCTTAAGGCGGGTAAATGTTCCTCTCGAGTCCCTGAAGACCTTCATCTCGATTTGTAATCTTTTTATTTTTGGTTTATTTGTAGCCTTTTGCATATTTTAGTAGTATGGCTTTAAGCCCTATTGCATTTTATTTCCGAGGTAAGTCTCATTTGTCTTTCCTATTTTTCGCAGTTGTCCCCCTCTAGTATTATTTTTTCGTTTTTATTAAAATTTGTCAGGGTGCCGTCCCTGTTTCCTAAATATATATATATATATATATATATATATATATAATTATAACCGATAGAGATCTTATGATTAAGTTACAAGATACAAATCACAACTATCCAACATACTGAGTTTACATAACTCAACTTTAACCAACGTCTTCACATACAAAAGATATAATACAAAATACAAGTTCTATTTGAGTACAGTCTACAACATCATTCCTAAGACTCCCAAACTATGCCGCCTCGCTATACGGGAACTTAAAGCCTGTGAACTAAGAAAAACAAAGGCGTAGGGTGAGACAAAGCTTAGTAAGTTACTAAATGCAGCAATATGACATGTTATGCACAACAGTATAGCAGGATATAAAACATGTAACAGGTAACGCATAATAGCAAACAACCCTATAGTAACGGGAGGCTCAGCTACCGCCAACCGTCTCATACCAGTTGAAGATCGCGACCAACATTTGCTCGTATAGAAAGCACATAAAGAATGGTAAAGTAAACACATAATAGAGGATACATGGGATCAAGATACGCCTCCGACCCCAAACCAACACTTTCGACCTTATCGCTCCATTCTGAATCAATGTCATTGCTACTGAATTCCACGTTGTTATTAGAGATATCTGTGTTGCTGCTGCTGTACACATATCATAAAGGAGTAATAATCGTATCCTGAAACAAAATCAATTGTCATTGGAAACCATTGTCATTCTTCCAGTTGCTGCTTTACAAGAAATTCACACCCAAAATATATGTCTATCTAACCATGAAGACTTACCTCGCCGGACAATGAACAGTTTAGGTAAATTCTCCTTTGCTTTGGCTTGGCACTTGATTCGGACCCATCATTCTTCACTTCTCTCGGTAAAATATATTTGGTTTAGGTTTCTCTCCAAACGCATTAGCATTTTTCTTTGGCGATTATTTCAACTCAAGCTTCCCCTTGATGAAGGCCTGCAATCTAAAGGGTTCAACCTTGCTTCTAATTGTGCTTGTTGCTCAATCAGTAATTCTAAAACCTTTTCCCACGTTTTTCTTCATAGTTCCATAGCTTCGGAGACTCGGTCTTATTTCAGTACTAATTGTAAAGTTACCACTCATCTTTGCTCCATTCCACAAGCTTGATTTTCAAGGTGGTTCATGCCGAATGTGTCCCCATCCCATATATTACTACCCTCGATTATCCTTTGGGAATTATGGAAACATCGAAATCAGGCTTTATTTGAAAATACCATCTCTACTTCAGGGCAGATTGTCAAGAATGTAAAATGTGAACTGTTAGCTCATCTTAAAGCGGGTAAATGTTCCTCTCGAATCCCTGAAGACCTTCATCTCGATTTGTAATCTTTTTATTTTTGGTTTATTTGTAGCCTTTTGCATATTTTAGTAGTATGGCTTTAAGCCCTATTGTATTCTATTTTCGAGGTAAGGCTCCTTTGTCCTCCCTATTTTGGGCAAGGCTGGTTGTCCCCCTCTTGTATTATTTTTTCGTTTTTAATAAAATTTGTCAGGGTACCGTCCTTGTTTCCCTTAAAAAAAAGATAATCATAATCGATAGAGATCTTATGATACTATACTAAGTTACAATATAAGTTACAAGATTCAAGTCCCAACTACCCGGTATACTGAGTTTACATAACTCAACTTTAACCAACGTCCTCACATACAAAAGATATAGTACAAAATACAAGTTCTATTTGAGTACAGTCTACAAGATCACTGCTAAGACTCCCAAACTATATTGCCTAGCTACACTGGAACTTAAAGCCTGGGAATTAAGGAAAACAAAGGCGTGGAGTGAGACAAAGCTCAGTAAGTTACTAAATGCAGCAATATGACATGCTATTATGCACAACAGTATAGCAGGATATAAAACATGTAACAAATAACTAATTGAGCTACTAGCTCAATTGGTACTCACACTCATATTTAAAGGCCTTTGTCCTGGACCTAGAGGTCAGGGGTTCGAGTGTGGGGGAAGGCATGAAACCTACTACTAGAAGTGGGAAGGCCTGTGACTAGTGACGCTGGGGAAGGACTTAGGCTGGGACCCACAGGGCTTGGTACGGTGAACCCGGGTCGCTACAATCACACTGTGCTCGCAATCACCGAACATATCTCTAATCCACGACAATAGGCAAATTTTTTCTATTGTATGACTTAATAATCCAAACTATCACATACCGCCCTCATCATGTACTAAGTACATAATGATTCATTACAAGTTTCATAACCTATATTAGGATGATAACCAAAGTAGGTCACTAGCTCTTAATGTACCATCAATTCGTCACATGACGATTGTAACAAACGTCTCGTATATTGTGTCGTATACCATGGAATGCGTTTCATTGTTATTCGAATAAGATAACATTTATGCGTAATGAACCCTTGTTTGTACATAGGGAACAAATCTAATAACACAATTCAATCCACGGTCAAATTGTGTTGACTTGCCAGTCGACAATTTCACTAAGTTACAAACATAACAAACAAGTCTCCCAACTTCGTAGGGAATACTAATCATCTCGTAGTAATTTATACTACTTATCACTCGACTCTGTTGAGCCAATTATACATATTAAGTAGATCATTATATTGTTTAACGTGTGTTCGTTACGTCCTATTCAACTTCGCCAGAGTCAGTCACGACTAATACTCAGTTTGTATAGTGTCTAATATAACTTTATTATATCCTATTTGACTCCGTTAGACTCATTACTAATTTTTGAGTTATCGGGACGAACCGTAGTATCGCCCTAATATAACCATGTTAATCTCAATACCCATTATTCGGTATAGCTATTTAGCAATAACAATTTCGCAAGCTCATCGCGAGTAAACAAACAACAATAACCTCGACGGCCAAGTTACGGGCTGAAGCAACTGCACTAACAAGTACACCTCGACGAGCTAATAATGCTCGGAACTAAATAACAACAACAACAACACACCTCGACAAGCTAATAATGCTCAGAGACAAGTAATAATAACAATAATCTCAATAACCCAACAAATAACACGAGTTTTACTCGTCGATAACAAATCTAGCATGGTAAATTCGTGTTCTAGCATGCGAATTCCTAGAACGAAAGAAATGGGGGTTTAGTAACTTACCCAACAAAAGAATACACCAAAGAAATGAAGTTGGTCCGGGTGGAATCGCTCCCCTCGACGATCTCCACGTCGCTATGGAATCCGATCGTCGAACCCTAGCTTGAATCATGCGGATCCAAACTTTCTCTCTCTAGAAACTTGGGAGATGGAAGAGATCCGAGATTACACCCTTGAATATCGAGTTTGATTGGTTAGAAATACTCCCCTCGTTGCCCTTTTCATTGTGGTAAATTCGGATCGTCGATCATATGTCGAAGCTCGAGTTATGCTCACGTTCTTTCACTACTCTTTCTCGTCTTCTCTCTAGTTTGCTAAGGATGAATGGAGTTGGAAATGGGAGAGAAATGGTCTCCCCTTCGTTGATAATGGAGGGAGTATATCAAATATTTTGGCTCTCTCACGTAGCCCAAGAAAAACCACACATTTTGTCAAAGTTGTCAAAGATTAGAGAAATTCGTCAAGCTAAGCGGCCTTCTCGGGTGCATGGTGCGACCGCATCCCCCTCCAGAAATTCTCTTCCGCCATGTAGACTCGCATGGTGCGGCTGTAACACCCTGGTTTCTTCTACGTATGATTTGCTTGTCTTATTGTATGATTGACATGTTAGATATACATATTATACTTGTTTAAGTAGCATGTTAGTTGATTCATGCCCTAATTCGTTATTTCATTTCATGTCTACAAGAATTGTTAGTTTAATTATGCCTTGTAATTGATTATTCTTGGCTTGTTATGTTTACTACATTGTTGTGGGTTGTTTCGGGTTTGTTTCGGACTTAGTTTGAGGCTTGAATCATCTTAGGTTGACTTGGGACAACTTAGAACCATTTTAGCCCGAACCTAGGAATTATGCGGCCGCATAGTGCTAGCGCGCGTAACCCCTCAACTCTCTGGAATCTATGCGGCCGCGCTAGGCGCCCGCATAGAAGCTATGCAGCCGCCCTATGCGTCCGCATAAAAGACCAGCAGCTTATTTTGACTTTATTTTATTTGAAGATTTTGACCAAATGGATGGCTCTTCTTGAGCCACGTCACCACCTCCCATTGTCTGAATTTTCAGCCACTTAAATCAAGTGGAGAAGACTCCACTTTCCCTCCATTCCCTCCATTGAAGCCTTAGAGTGTGTGTGGGGGGGAGTTTTGGTGAGATTAGTGTGTGTGTTTGAGTTTCCGAAGATCAAACCGTCCGATTGACGATCCGAGACTGTCATTGTGTTGGTGTTGAGTAGGGGAGCAACTTTAGAGCCTTCGATCGTGATTTCGTTGGCTTGATATTTGGTTCTAAGTAAGTTACTAAACTCCCTTTTGTATGCTTTAAGCTTAATGTGTGCTAATTCATCAATAATCATGTATGACTTGCTTTGGATGTTATTTTTATGTACAAAGTTATATGTTGAGATGAGTACATTATACTTGTGACATTTGTATGGGTGAATGATGTTGGATGAACTAGGGTTTGAACATTAACCTTAGGATTTCAATAAATAGAGAACTTGAGACTTAATATGGGGTAATGTTGCATATAGCATTTATGCCCTAATTTTATGTAGCAATGACTCTAAGAAGTCGATTTTAAGGAAGATTATGATCCCCCGAACTACATGTTAAATTACTAAAAGGTTAGAGTTCGATTGATCTAGATTCTAGTCCTTCGTGCTTTTGGTACTGTTAAAATAGAGACCTATAAATGGCTCTAATGTGTTGATTCGAATTCTTGCAAGTATGTGTTGAATGATAATTTGTGGTAGAATAAAATAATCTACTTATTATTTGTCAAGTTCACTACTTTTGAACTTGATGGTTATTTGCATTAGATGAATAAGAACATCTACTTGTGCATTGTGTATGTCACGACCCGACCCAAGATCCTATATGGAACCTCGTCCGGTACGTGAGACGAGAACACAAAATGCATAATTCAAAAATCCTTTCCGTGCAAAAACCCTGTAATGCAAGTGTATGATTTTTAAAGGCAAAACAAAACTTCACGGCAAAATAACGAGCCGGAGAGCAACACATTAGCTAGCCAACAAACCCACAAGCTAGAGAGCCCGGGATAAACATATATTCATAATAGAGTGCACGAGATAAGTATTAACAGTATATACAAGGCCTAACAACTATGTCGGCAACTACAAAAGAATATTAACCAATAGCAAGTGCGGGACATCTACCCAACTTTACATTGTTTAGTTAACAAGTATGCCCTCGTCCTCACCAAAAGAAAAGTACAAAGGCTCAAGGAACAACTACCTAAAAGAACGACTGTCAAGCTCTCCGACGACAATGCAAGATCACTGAGGGTTTCTCGCCGGTTCGGGATCTAAGGAAAACAAATAAACAATGGACAGGGAGAGTTTAAAACTCAATAAGCTACTAATGCAACAATATGGAATGCGAGATGTGAACATTAATAAGAATTATGCATACCAATGTTTGTCATAACCGGATAAATCTCGAAGCATTATAGATAACAAGTATCTCATAGCAACACATATCACATAGCATGCATCTCACGTAGGAGCAATATGTAAACACATATAAAAGATACCGTCGAGGTACACCTCCGACATACAAACTTCCAACCAACCAACCAAAAATACCAATGTAGAAACCGTTGATGTCGTTCTCGATCATCGAACTCATAACCAAGTATCATAGTGAACCGTTTTCTATATTCACATCGACGTGAAGACTCGGTCCCCACGACCCGAGAAACAATCACGGTATAGCTTACCAAGGTCGCGTTTATTCCATACAACACTTAGCGCTATAACCCCTACCGTGGCCAACGGTAGGGCGAGGCCCAGTGTATTGGGCTTCGGCTATTACGTAGCCCTAGCTCACGCAGTAATCGAGCGTCAATACACCTCCAACAAATATGCCATGGACTTAACAAATGCTTAAGTAGATGTTTACTCAACACATTATCATAACCAATCAAAATGCTCAAGTAAATGCTTACTCAACATTTAATAAAAACATGTTATACTCCAAAGTAGGGAGTACAACGACACAACGACAACATGCCCATGTAGGTCAAGTGAATCTACCACACATAACCACTTAATCAACAATATTTCCGAAGAATAACACAATACCATTAATCGTATATCGTATAACCGATAACCCACGGGTAACTCAAATCCTCAAGGCCTCACAAAACACACACGTGGTCACATTCATTATTAAATCCTAACCGACTCTTTTCGAGTCATTTTTAGTCTCTAATGATGTCGAGTTACGAAGGTGGTCTTACACTTTAAACCTAGCACATTAACGCCCAATCTCGAATACCCATCATGATAGAACATTTATTATCAACATATATCCAAGTCCACAATGATATTTCATGGCACAACCAATACATTCACAACTCAAGCATAGTAACTTCATATACTAGAAGCGTAAGATGTCAAATGAGACCTTAATCAAGAAAAAAAGGGGTAGTATCTTACCTCTTGACGATATAAACCAAGGAGGAAGAAGTCAAAGCAAAGATGAAGTCTCCTCAAGTCTCTAAGGCTTTCCAAGATTGAATCTCCAACTTTTTAGCTTGGAACTTGGAAAAATCTTGACTTCTCTCTCTAAAAACGTGGGTAGAGATGAACACCCAAGATTCCACCACGGATCAAATATGTTGTCCGGTTAGAAATGATCCCCTAGTCGTACTCTACACTCCAGCGAAGACGGATCGTGATTCCGACTCTGAATGATCAAGTTGTGGCAAGATTACTCCACAAACTATCTCTCAACTCTCTTTAGTCTCTCTCTCTAAGTTGTATGACCTAAGGATATGAAATGAGAGTCTTTAAGACTCTCTAAAGGCTTATAAGTGGCTGCCAAGGGTGGAGAATCCTGCCTAGTGATGTGGTAAGCCAAGAACCAATCACAATTTGAAGTTAGATAAAGATAGGATTTTATCGGGTAACAGGGCTGGGCATAGGGCGGCCGCTCATCCTCAGGATTTCTAGGGTGATGTTTTCTGGAATTTGGGCGAGCGCCTGGGAGCCGCTCAGTCCCCAGAAGCTCCGATCTCTCCGAAAATGCTCCGAAACGCTCCTAAAAGGATTCTAAATGACCCTAAAGTTATTCTAAGTCAATGAAAAGTTCAAAACACTCAAGAAATGCTCCCAAAAAGGCTGATAACAAGGCTAGAAATTCAACGCATTACAACCACGATCAATTTCAAGAATTAAACAACCATATCAGGGCATACGAAACACATGGAATTAAACATGAACGTGAAGGAAATTTGAATGACATGAGATATGCAAAATATTCAGGTGACATAGATGATATGAATGATGCAAATGAAGCGAGTGTTATTCTCACCCCCTTAGAATAAATTCGTCCTCGAATTTACTTACCGACTCCATCGAACAAAGTGGGGTATTTCTCACGCATCTCTTGCTCTGTCTCCCAAGTAGCTTCCTCGACCTTGTGGTTCCTCCACAACACCTTCACAAGGGTATAGTCTTCGTTCTCAACACTTGTTCCTTGGTATCCAAAATCTTTATAGGTTGTTCGACATAGGAAAGATCAGGTGTCAAATCTACCGGTTCATACTCTAAGACATGTGAAGTATCCGTTAAGTATTTTCTCAACATCGATACATGAAACACCGCATGAATACCTGACATCGACGGCGGCAAAGCAAGTCTATAAGCCAACTTCCCAACTCTCTCCAAAATTTTAAATGGTCCAATGTACCTCGGAGCCAATTTTCCTTTCTTCCCAAATCTCTTAACCCAAGTCGAGGCAAAACTTTCAAAAATACATGATCACTAATCTCAAACTCAAGATCTCGACGTTTATTGTCTGCGTAACTCTTTTGTCTACTCTGAGCCGTTTTCAATCTTTCTCGAATTAGTTTCACATTCTCTGCTGACTCATGAACCATTTTCGGACCCCACAACTTTGCTTCACCAACTTCATCCCAACAGATCGGAGAACGACACTTTCTCCTGTAGAGTGCTTCATAAGGAGCCATCTCGATACTCGACTGATAACTATTATTGTAGGCGAACTCAATCAATGGTACGTGTGAATCCCAAGTTCCCTTAAAGTCCATCGAACAAGCCCTTAACATATCTTCAAGTATCTGGATCGTTCTCTCGGACTGTCCATCGGTTTGCGGATGAAATGTCGTACTAAGATTCAAACTCGTACCCAAAGCATTTTGAAGTGACTGCCAAAAACGAGAAGTAAACTGTGAATCCCTATCCGATACAATACTCAATGGCACCCCATGTAACCTCATAATTTCCTGAATATATAATGAAGCAAGTTTCTCCAAAGAATCCGTCATCGCAATAGGAAGAAAATGAGCTGACTTAGTCAACCTATCAACAATAACCCAAACTGCATCATGACCTCGTCGAGTCCGTGGTAATCCTGTCACAAAATCCATCACGATATTCTCCCATTTCCATTCCGAAATCTCCAAAGGTTGTAACAATCCAGCTGGTCTTTGATGTTCCGCTTTAATCTGTTGACAAGTCAAACATTTCGCACAAATTCAGCAATTTCCCTTTTCATTCCACTCCACCAAAAATTCTTTTTCAAATCCCGATATATCTTAGTACTTCCCGGGTGGATTGTATATTTAGACTTATGGGCTTCATCTAAAACTTGTCTTTTCACTTCCTCGATTTTCGGTATACAAACTCTACCTCGAAACGTCAAAATACCATCACCGTTCCTTGCGAAATCCAGAGTTTTACCCTTATCTAACTCATCAATCAACTTTTTCAATTTTGGGTCACTTTCCTAGGTCTCCTTAATCCTTTGAAACAACACCGGAGTAGCCCGAATATTAGCAAAAATCACCCCATGGCTAGATTCACAAGGTCCCCAATCACGTAGATCCTCAAGCATTTTCCACTCCCTAGTCATCAAACAAGAGATATACGCTTTCCTACTAAGCACATCCGCTACAACATTGCCCTTTTCCGGGTGATATAGGATAATGCAATCATGGTCCTTCAACCGTTCCATCCACCTACGCTGTCTATTATTCAATTCCTTTTGTGAGAATAAATACTTAAGGCTTTTATGATCAGTAAACACCTCAAACTTAGCCCCATACAGATAATGCTTCCACTTGTGAAGGGCAAATATAATCGCGGCCAATTTAAGATCGTGTGTCGAGTAGTTCTGTTCATACTGAGTCAGTTTTCGAGAAGCATACACGATAACCCTTCCATTCTGCATTAAAACACAACCCAAACCTTCTTTTGATGCATCACTGTAGATCATAAACCCATCGTGTCCATTCGGCAACGCTAGAATAGGAGCTGTAGTCAACTTCTCTTTCAATTCCAAGAAACTCACCTCACACTTATCATTCTACACAAATGACTTATTCTTCTGAGTCAAATTAGTTAACGGGGTTGCAATTTTAGAAAATCCCTATATAAACCTCCGATAATAACCCACTAAACCCAAGAAACTACGAATCTCCATTACAGTCTCAGGTCTCTTCTAACTCACCACAGCCTCGATCTTTGTCGGATTAATTGAAATTCCTTGTCCCGATACTACATGGCCTAAAAATGTTACTTCCTCAAGCCAAAAAGCACACTTGCTAAATTTAGCAAACAATTTCCTTTCCCTCAAATCTGTCAACACAATCCTCAAATATTTCTCGTGCTCCTCTCGAGATTTAGAGTACACCAAAATATCATCAATAAATACAACCATAAAACAATCAAGATACGGCAAGAACACCATATTCATTAAGTCCATAAATACCGCAGGTGCGTTAGTCAACCCAAAGGGCATAACCACAAACTCAAAATGCCCATAACGAGTCTTAAATGCTGTCTTAGGAATATCATCCTCCCAAACCTTCAACTGATGGTACCCACTTCTAAGATCAAGCTTAGAGTACACTACAGAACCTCGTAGTTGATCAAACAAGTCATCAATATGTGGGAGAGGGTATTTATTCTTAATCGTTACTTGGTTTAACTCCCGATAATCGATGCACAACCTCAATGAACCATCCTTCTTCCTCACAAATAATATCGGTGCACCCCAAGGCGATACGCTCGGTTTAATGAAACCTCGATTAAGTAATTCCTGTAACTGAATCTTCAATTCTTTCAATTCGGCTGGCGCCATGCGATAAGGTGCTTTTGATATCGGCGCGGTACCCGGTAACAACCCAATATAAAACTCCAATTCCCTATCAGGGGGCAATTCATAATCATCTGAAAACACATCTGGGAATTCACGCACAATAGAAACATCCTCCAACATAACCACCCTTTTTGATTTATCTACAACACAAGCCTAATACCCCGAACAACCATGCGATAATAGCTTACGAGCTTTCAAGGCCGAAATAAGACGAACTCCACCCATACTCTTATCACCAACAAATACAAAAGAAGACATATTCGACAAATCAAAGGTAACAAACTTCTTGCGACAATCAACAATGGCATGATGTGCTTGTAACCAGTCCATCCCCAAAATCACACCAAAGTCATGTATAGGCAACATAACCAAATCCGCAGGCAAATGATGACCATCAATAATCACATCACAATCATGATAAATATCAGATGCTACTTGGAACTCTCCCATCGGAGTAGACACCTCCAACACATATGGCAATGATTCAGGCATGATATGTATATGACAGGCAAAATGTGATGCAATGTATGAATGCGATGATCCTGGATCTATAAGCACTCGAGCTTTTACACTAGAGACAAATAAAGTACCTCCTATGACGTTATTGGCTTCGGGAACTCTATTTTGGTCTAGGGCAAAGACTTGACCCTGGACTCTAGGATGACCCTCGTTGTCTCGCTTGACACCCACATTTTTCTGCGCCCCTCCCTGCTGGACCCCCTTATTCCTTGGGCAATCCCTCTGGTAGTGCGTACCATCCCCACATATGATGCATTTTTCCAGCTTCTTCTAACATTTATCCTCCGTGTGCCCAGTCCTTGTACAGAAACTACATGTAGTCCCCAATCCTCGCTGTCCCTGAGCAGCATTTCCCTGATTCCCTGACCTTTATTGAAACTGACCTCCACAATGATTATTATTACCTCCTTTGTTGTTAGTCCCACTGATGTTCTAATTCTTCCACTTTGACCGTGCTCCCTACTGTGTCCCACTTGTATTCCCCAGTTTAGTTCGGTGCTCATCAATGTCATGTTCGATCTTATAAGCCTTCTCAACTGCCCTCTGATAACTCATTAACTCAAGGGGTATGAGTTACTTACGATACTCAGTCCTCAAACCCTTCACGAATTGGTAAACTTTTTTCTCATCTGTTGGGAGTAGATGAGTACAATAGTGGGATAGCTCGGTAAATTTTGCAGAGTACTAGGCTACCGTCAAACTTCCTTCCTCCAGACTGAGGAACTCAACTTCCTTCTTGGCTTGTACGACGTCTGGCACAAACTGATTTCTGAACTATCTCAAGAACATTCCCCATGTTCTCACTACTCAGTCTTGAATCCAACTTGCTTCCAACACCTTCCACCAGTGTTCAGCTGCGTCTTCTAGCTTGAATATGGCAAACTTAATCTTGTTATCGTCCGTGCATCCCATTGCTGCGAAGATCTTTTCTCTCAACTCGATCCATTTTTCTTCCTTTGCTGGATCGAGTTCACTATCATAGCTGCGAGGTTTCATTTTTAAGAACCTCTCAAGTCTGCGATCGTTGTCCCCATTTTCCCTATTCGGCTGTGCAATTCTGTGTTTGCCTGCCTGTCCCTGTCTATTCATGGCCTGTCTAATCAAATCCATGGTCTGACGATTCATCTCCATCATAGCCTGCATGAATCCTTGCATAGTGTGCATGAAGGTCTTATTCTGGTTCATATGATTCTCTGGTGGTTGCCCTGTCGGTTGGGCTTCAGTTTGGTTAGGAGGTGGGTTAGGTGGCGGGGTACGACGGCCCTCTCTCTCGGTTCCGCCGGCCCTACTCGAGCCAGCCTCATCAGTACTAGTACCATTACGAGTTTTAACCATTGTTAAACATCTGCAACAAACACTCGACGTTAACGACTCAAACATACAACCAATCCCCTCCTAAACCAAGGATCCTTTCCCGGCTAGCTAACTTATGCTCTGATACCAACTGTCACGACCCGACCCGAGATCCTATATGGAACCTCGTCCGGTACATGAGACGAGAACACAAAATGCATAATTCAAAAAAATTTCCGTGTAAAAACCTTGTAATGCAAATGTATGATTTTTAAAGGCAAAACAAAACTTCACGACAAAATAATGAGCCGGAGAACAACACATTAGCTAGCCAACAAATCCACAAGCTAGAGAGTTCGGGATAAACATATATTCATAACAGAGTGCGCGGGATAAGTGTTAACAGTATATACAAGGCCTGACAACCATGTCGGCAACTACAAAAGAATATTAACCAATAGCAAGTGCGGGACATCTACCCAACTTTACATTTTATAGTTAACAAGTATGCCCTCGTCCTCACCAAAAGAAAAGTACAAAGGCTCAAGGAGCAACTACTCAAAGGAACGACTATCAAGCTTTCCGACGACAATGCAAGATCACTGAGGGTTTCTCGCCAGTTCGGGATCTAAGGAAAACAAATAAACAATGGACGGGGTGAGTTTAAAACTCAATAAGCTACTAATGCAACAATATGGCATGCGAGATGTGAATATTAATAAGAATCATGCATAACAATGTTCATCATAACTGGATAAATCTCGATGCATCATAGATAATAAGTAACTCATAGCAACACATATCACATAGCACGCATCTCACGTAGGAGCGATATGTAAACACATATAAAAGGATACCGTCGAGGTACACCTCCAACATACAAACTTCCAACCAAGCAACCAAAAATACCAATGTAAAAATCGTTGATGTCATTCTCGATCATCGAACTCATAACCAAGTATAATAGTGAACCATTTTCTGTATTCACGTCGACGTGAAGACTCGGTCCCCACGACCCGAGAAATAATCACGGTATAGCTTACCAAGGTTGCGTTTATTCCGTACAACACTTAGCGTTATAACCCCTACCGTGGCCAATGGTAGGGCGAGGCCCAGTGTATTGGCCTTCGGCTATTACGTAGCCTCGGCTCACGCAATAATCAAGCGTCAATACACCTCCAACAGATATGCCATGGACTTAACAAATGCTCAAGTAGATGTTTACTCAACACATTATCATAACCAATCAAAATGCTCAAGTAGATGTTTACTATACATTTAATAAAAACTTGTTATACTCCAAAGTAGAGAGTACAATGACACAACGACAACATGCCCATGTAGGTCAAGTGAATCTACCATACATAACCACTTAATCAACAATATTTCTGAAGAATAACACAATATCATTAATCGTATATCGTGTAACTGATAACCCACGGGTAACTCAAATCCTCAAGGGCTCACAAAACACACACGTGGTCACATTCATTATTTAATCCTAACCGAGTCCGTTCGAGTCATTTTTAGTCTCTAATGATGTCGAGTTATGAAGGTGGTGTTGCATTTTAAACCTAGCACATTAACGCCCAATCTTGAATACCCATCATGAAAGAACATTTATTATCAACATATATCCAAGTCCACAATGATATTTCATGGCACAACCAACATAATCACAACTCAAGCATAGTAACTTCATACACTAGAAGTATAAGATGTCAAATGAGACCTTAATCAAGAAGAAGAGGGGGTAGTAGCTTACCTTTTGATGATATAAACCAAGGAGGAAAAAATCAAACCGAAGATGAAGTCTCCTCAAGTCTCTAAGGCTTTCCAAGGTTAAATCTCCCACTTCTTAGCTTAGAACTTGGAAAAATCTTAACTTCTCTCTCTAAAAACATGGGTGGAGATGAACACCCAAGATTCTACCACAGATCGAAGATGTTGTCCGATTAGAAATGATTCCCTAGTCGTACTCTACACTCCGGCGAAGACGGATCGCGATTCCGACACCGAATGATCAAGTTGTGGCAAGATTACTCCACAAACTATCTCTCAACTCTTTCTAGGCTCTCTCTCTAAGTTGTATGATCTAAGGATATGAAATGAGAGTCTTTAAGACTTTTTAAAGGCTTATAAGTGGCTTCCAAGGGTGGAGAATCTGGCCTAGTGATGTGGCAAGCCAAGAACCAATCATAATTTTAAGTTAGATAAAGATAGGATTTCATCGGGTAACAGGGCTGGGCATAGGGCGGTCGCTTGGGCGGCCTCAGGATTTCTAGGGTGATGTTTTCTGGAATTTGGGCAAGCGTCTGGGTGGCCGCTCAGTCTGCAGAAGCTCCGATCTCTCCGAAAATGCTCCGAAACGCTCCCGAAAGAATTCTAAATGACCCCAAAGTGATTCTAAGTCTATGAAAAGGTCAAAACACTCGAGAAATGCTCCCAAAAAGGCTGATAACAAGGCTAGAAATTCAACGCATTACAACCATGATCAATTTTAAGAATTAAACAACAATATCAGGGCATACGAAACACATGGAATTAAACATGAACGTGAAGGACATTTGAATGACATGAGATATGCAAGATATATAGGTGACATAGATGATATGAGTGATGCAAATGAAGCGGGTGTTACAGTGTAAGTTCAGCTGGCGTCGTTGGTCGAGTAAGGTGGGACGACCTATAGTCTTCACAAATCAATGTTTGTGATTGCTATAAGTCGACGTACCAAAATTCACACACCCCTCTTCTATTGGCCACAGTTGAGAAGTAGCCCAACTGTTGTAGCAATACGCATGGCTTTGGTTTGCTAGATTGAACTCGATGGTATTAATCAGGGACGTCAATACTACATACACGGGTATCGAGGCATATTTGGTTATTTTGTGTATTGCAGGAGCAACGCAAAGATGTACAGAGATCAATGATATCCTTTATAATGTGGTTTATTACGAGTACTTATGTGGACATCAAAGTGCTACATATGATTTATGTGAATTGTATGTGAATTATGTATCAATGATGATGTTACATGTTCAGTTGTGAGATATAAATGTATTACTATGTTTACATTTATCGTTTGAGCATTATGCCATGACATGTAGTTACATTTAGTAACTTATTGAGTTTCGACTCACCCCGTTTGTTGTTTATATGTTTTTCCTTAGATCCGAGCCAGCTAGGGAGTTCACGGTGAGGTTAGATAGTATTCATGTTTAGCTCGCAGGTGGTCTTTTGCTTTGTAACCCTTGGAGCTCTTTTGTATTTAGTGATATAAATTCTTTTGGTGAGGACGAATGTTATGTAAAGTCATGTAGACTTTACTTTGGGTAGTTTTGTTACATTGTTACTTATTATTCTTTTGATAGCCGACACATGTATGTTGAGCTTGTGCACTCTATGATATCTTTAACTTTTTTATTTTCCCAAGCTTGTTGTAGCTTGTGGTTTATGTACAGTTGTTCCGGCATGTGACAGCCGATGATTGGTTTCATTTTATCCAAATTTTTATTATTAGGTTTGTTGCAAGCACAGGTTGTTACGCCATGTGATTTTACTATTTGTTATTGTTATTTGTTTGTTGTTTTGGCGCGTCGACTTTGGGATTCCGTATTGGAATCTAGGTCGGGGCGTCACAGCGGCCGCATGGAGCCTTGGACCAGCCCTAAACCTTCCCAAACATGTCTAGGTTGGTCCTTAAGGTCTCTAAGTCATCCTAGGTTGATTCTAAGACCAAAACAAGTTCAAAACATACCCAATACTCAACCAAATCAACCTCCATCAAGGCTCGAACAACAATAAATGTTAACCTCGAATGAACACAAAGTTTGAGCACACACAAACGTTACCCGAATCAATCCTGATTACTAGTACATGACGGGATTAACATGCTTATCTATCAAAATCCAAGTTTGACCAAGACATGAACACATATCATACATAGGGGAACACAAGTATACAAATACGAAACGTTAACAAGAATGAACTCGAACGGATACGAAACAATGACACGATCTAACATCGACCTTTCCTGGGTCAAACTCGTGCCAAGACTAACAAATCACGCTTATCAAGAATGATAATGCCCTCGCAAGCCAACCATTAAAGGTCTGGAATCTTACCACGAGGGTTTCTAAGCAGATAAGGCGTAACTATGACCGAAATAGGAAGGAGATAGGGACGGGGCATTACATCTTCTTTAGGCTAGTTTTACACATAAAATTCTATCACATAATTCTAAAAATTAATTAGCTAAGCCAGTTTAAAGACTCTAATCTCATTATTATAATTAGTAAAAATATATTTACGACTTATCGAAAAAGACGTTAAATTGATTTTGAAAAATCAAAATACGACTCTTTTCTTGGTAAAGAAGGAGTAAAACAATGAAACTTTATGTGATATACTCATACAAACTAGTATAATTAACCAACTGTGAAGACTGCCTTCTTACATATGGCAAATTTTGTAAAATAAAAAAAATATCAAATTCAATGAAAGCTTTAAAACACAAGAATGTTCATAATCATAAGCTAGCATCACGAATTCATCAAACGCATTTGAAACATCGTTCTTCAACTATCATCACTTTTACATGTTGTTGCAAAGTTTCTGTTTCGCTTGTGCTTGCTTCAGGCTCAGAATACTTAGTTTTGTCTCGCACCAGAAAAATTTTCAATATTCAGCTTATAATTTCTAATTTCAAGATTGTGGGTATAGTTGCAGTCACTGTCAAGAATTGACCAACACATATAATAGTCTTTATTCAAACACATCAGATAGTTCATTGGACTCAGAAAATTACCACCACTCAGCATAAAACATCCAATTCCACGATTGCGCGTACAACCTGAATTACTTATATCCATAAATGACGAACACTTATAACAATCTTTATTCAGGCAAGTTATATAGTTTGTTGTACCCATTAAATTCCCAGTGGTAGAATCAAATTTTGATTCAGTTTGGGTGTTATTTGAAGAAATTAGATTCAAAGCATATCGCTTTCAATTGAGCCGAAGAAGAAGGGTTGTGGGTTGAAGTCGTCATTTTCGGTGTAGTTTCAAGAAACCCATATTGCTTCAAACCCAAAAGACCTCCATGATCATCAGAAGGATGAACTAGAGATTTTGCTTTCTGGGTATTTTTAGAATTCAAAGAATCCATTGAAAAATTATTATTAAGAACAAGAAGAAGGAATTATAAACTCATCAATCTCGATTGATCTTTAAAAAGAGTGATCCTTATTCTACTCAGAGAACATATTGAAGAGAAGCTGAATTGCATAGAGATAATTAAAATCCGACTCATAATATTATTAGGAATCCTGGTTGATGTTGGATTTGATTTAATTGAAACACTGAGTAGATTTTTTGTAAACACCAAATAGGAAAGATGGTGGTTAGGTTTCCCACACTTTTGCTTATTTCCATTTTTTTTTATCAGTCAAATAAGCTTTTCAAAAATGAATCCGAAACCTATAATTGGTGATCACACACTCTTATGGGGGACCTCCACAGTTTTCAACCAATCACAATTTATGTTAGCATGTGGCTTTATTTTTTTTCTTAATAGATTACTTCAGTACAAGAAAAGACAAAAAAAAAAAAAAAACATTTGAAAGTCAAGCATTTTAAATCGTACTTTTATTTTTTATTTATTTATTTTTTTAATAAGTAATTCTAAAAACAAGTTATGATCTTATATTTTCTTGTTATAGCTCTTATGGAGATTGAATCTGGCAACCAATTAATAAAGATGTTTGTTTGAGAACTAGGTAATTAAACAATTAAGACTTTAAGCACAATAAACAAATAGTTAAGTTATGAGCATAATTTAAAGGAGTATAAGGGAAGAAAGATTGACACAACATTTAGAGTGATTCAGATCTCTTATCATACATCCATTTTTCTCATAGCCCTCTGGCTCAATGAGATCAATAATCCACTATATTCTCTTAAAATACAGATTATTGAAAAATGAAAAACACTATTTTTCTTCTTCTAGTTGGCACTCCAACTAGGTACTTGTGTACACTTAGTACACAAGATGCATGATTAATTTTGCTTCCTTGGAATGACTCTTCAGTAGTCTGATGAAAGCTTTGATATAGTTCTGTGTCTTTCTGCACTTCAGTGGGATAGCTGTTTGAAGAACAACTATGTTTTTCTAGTTGAGAATTTTTCAGGATTTTTGTAGATTGATCTTTCTCATTTTGTTGGTTGATGCAGGAATAAGTTGAATATTGAATCATATCTCAAATTATTCTCTAATTGAACAATTGCTTTTTGTTTCTTGTCTATATATCGGGCATTGTATATGTTCCTCTTCTAATTTATTTCTCTTTGCGTAGCTATCCTATGCTCTGTGTCTCTGTGTATTACACTTGTGTTTTTTTATATCTATTCTCACACATATATTTATCATTGTATCGTGACACACATACTTTCTTTTCTCTTCTTTTGAAGATTTTCTTTCTTCCTTTTTATATGCAAAGATTGTCAAGTTTTTCGTTAGAAAACTAGCTGTTATGTAATGGTAGGAATAACAACTTGTTTAAATTATCCTTGCTCTCATGTCAGTGTACTTGCATTGCACATGCTTTTGTCAGTTCTTAAGATGTCATTGTTCAGTTTAGGGTTTTGCATGACATTCCTTTAATGATCATATCTCTGATGTGGCTTGCTGAATCATAGCTAAAGTTGACAAAATTGGCCCAACATTAGGGCGTGCTTGGCTCTAGTTTTGGAGGCTCAATGCAAATCTGGGCTGGGTCAACTCAGCCAGATGGGCTTGTGTTCGTGCTGATAAAAAATGGCAAAATTAGTGAAAATTAGCTCGATCCGATGCGTCGGCCCACAAGGCCAGCCCGATGTTGAACGAGGATGGGCTGGGCTTCAGTTTCAGAGGCCCGATACAAATTCGGTTAGGCCTGGCCCAACCCAATTTTGAGGCTTGGCCCGATGGATTAGGATTGGGCTGGCCCGGCTTGACCCATTACTAGCTCTAGTCATAGCTGTTAGTTGTTTCATTCTTTCTTAGCTATTTGCAATTATTCATAGCAGTTTGCTCTTCTTGATCATAGCTATTTGATCATAACTATTTGTTAAAAAGTGTCTCAAATTTGGATTCCTAATTAAACTAGGGTTGTATTAATTAATCCTATAATTAATTGGAGAAGCTTAAGCAAGTTAATCCTAGTTGTAAAAGGATTCCTACATGGACATGGATTAAGAGTCTTAATCTCAACTCGTTTAGGTTTTTCTCAAGGCCTATATAAAAAGGTGATGAGATGCCAATTAGAGATAAGACTAAAAGTGAGAAAGACACAAATTGTGGAGAGATGGACGACAGACACAGTTGGTGGTCGAGGGTCTTGGCCTTGTTTGACAAAATAGTGCGTGTCTATTTTGGGCTTTAAGAGGTGTAGTACTCTGTGGGATTGTGTCAATCCTTGTAACCCTTATCCTAGGTAGAGTGGGTATATTGAAAACTCTCTATCGTAATTCCTCATCATTTATAGTAAATTTGTTGCTTGCATTGGAGTGGATTAAACCACGTAAATCCTCTATTCCCTTTTGTTTGATTCCATTATATTTTCTATTTTCTTGCCATTATTTCTCCAAATACTTGGTACTATTATTTTCAACCAATGCTAGCTTTTTCGCATTGAAGATAGAAACTTGAAATTCTTATTCCAAGAATATCCTCATTTTTATAACAAACTAGTATCAGAGCTTCGGGCTAGTCGAAATTATGCAATCAAGAGATTGGAGTTCTTTGAAGATGGCGAACGTTGGAAATTCTACGCAGTTCCAATTGGAGAAATATAACGAAAATAATAATTTTAGCTTGTGGTAAGTTAAAGTTAGGGATGTGTTGATCCAAGTAGATCAAGAGATTGCTTTGGAAGGAAAGGAAGCAAAGCCCAATGATATAAAGGATGATATGGAAGAGAATTGATCAAAAGGCGGCTAGCACTATCCGATGATGTTGCACGGATAATGTTCCCTACAATGTTATCTCCAAAAAATCTGCTAAGGCATGATGGGAGAAGTTGGAGAGTCTCTACATGGGGAAATCTATATCAAACCGATTGTACCTAAACACGAAGTTGTTCAATTTCATGATGTCTGAAGGTACGAATATTCATGGTCACTTGAAATCTTTTAACCAGATACTTTGCGAGTTAGCTAATATTGGTGTTAAAATTGAGGATGAACATCAAGGTTTAATTTTGATGAAGTCTTTGCCATCTTCTTACAAGCATTTAGTTACTACTAATATGCTTGAGAAAGACAAGCTTACTTTAGGTGAGATACAAACTTCACTATTAATTGATAATCTATGAATAAGGGTTCTAAGAATAATGATAATAGTAATGCTTTGTATGTGGGAAACAAAGTTAATCATGTTAGAAATTCGTCCGGTCAAGGTTCAAGTGGTGGTGAGAAAAATAAGAAGACTACCAAGATAAAGTAATGGCATTGTAATGGGATGGGTTACGTTGTTCGTAATTTTTAAAAGCTCAACGATGAAGTGAAGAAATAATTTAATTACAATGCTAATATTGTCATTTTTATGTGGCTGGTATTAGCAATGATGAGAATAGTGGTGATGTACTTAACGTGACCGTGGGTGGTAATAATCTACGAACTGAATGAGTTCTTGATTCCGGTTTTTCTTTTCACATGTGCTCCAATAGAGATAAGTTTTCTACTTACAAAAGTGCAAGTGGTGACTTATTTCTAGCGAATGATTCTTCTTACAAGATTGAAGGTGTTGGAACAATTAAAATTAAGACTCAAGGTGGAGTGAAAACGCTAAGTGAAGTTCGTCATGTTAGTTTTATCTCTTACATTCTGAAGTGGTCCCCATGTTCCTACTTTCTTGGAGTGGAGGTTTCCTCAACCGCTTCAGAAACCAACTATGCCATATTTCGAGTAACTTCTCTGATGGGTAGAAGTTACTTGTGCATTTACAATTCTGGTTTAAAAAGGTCCCTAAGTTTGTGACGCCCTGACCTGGATCTCTATACGAAATCCCAAGGTCGATTCGCCAAGCAACACGATGACACAACCAACAAGAAAAGCACGTGGCGTAACCACATGTACTTACAATAAAACACAACTGATAAAACTTGCGATAATAATAAACAAGTCTTCGGTGACACTACAGCCGGAACCCAACTAACAAAACCACAAGTCTATGACTTATGAAACAACTAACAACAACAACAACCTCTACGGCCACAACATACCAGAGAAAATATAAACCACGAGCTACAACATGCTCGGGAAAAGGAACTAAATTAACTACAAGTTAATATACACAAGCACGACATACATATGTCGGCTACCAAAAAAATATAAGGTTTACAAAACAACCAAATATTACACAAGTAAGTTTACATAACTTTACATAACCATCGTTCTTACCAAAAGAAATACTACTAAACCAATATTACACAAGTAAGTTACTACATGCAACTACATGACATGGCATAATGCTCAAGTGATAAACATAATATGGTAATAGCATCTATATACCACAACTGAACATATATCATCATCATTGATATACAAATCACATAACTCACATAGCACCTTGATATACACATAAGTTCTCGTAAATAAACCATGTTATAAAGGATATCATTTCTCTTTCGCCATCTTTGTGTTTCTCCTGCAATACACAAAATAACCAAGTGTTCTCGATACCCGTACACATAGTATTGACGTCCCCGATAAACCTATCGAGTTCTAATAGCAAACCAAAGTCATGCGTATTGCTACAACAGTGGGGCTACTTCTCAACTGTGGCCAACAGAGGGGGGGTGTGTGAACTCCGGTACAGTGACTTATAGCGATCACAAACATTGATTTGTAAAGACTATAGTTCATCCCACCTTGACTAAAACCACAAATGCCAGCTGGACTCAATGTAATGCACAAGTTGGTATAATACTCATCTTATGCAAATAACCATCAAGTTCAAAAGTAGTGAACTTGATACATATCATGTAGATTATATTATTCTACCAAGAATCAACATCAAACTTCTTAGAGTCATTACTACACTTCTCAAAATTTGGGTATAATTGCTATATGTAAAATTTCCCATTTAAAGTCTCTAACATGTTCTTTAGTTCAATTCCTTGGCTGATATCAATTCTCTATACATTCCATATCATCCAAACCAAGTATTTAGCACAACAATATGTTACTCACATCAACATAACATTTAGACATGGAACCAACATTAATACAAGTCATACATGTTTATATATATCATATATGTGAAAATTTCTAAGCATACAAAAGGGGAATTAGTAACTTACTTAGAATTTGATAATCAAACCAACAAATTCACAATCAAGGCCTTGTAATGAGGTCTCCTAGTCCTTAGCAACACTTTGGTGGTCTTGGATCAAAGTTTGGATGGTTGGATGATAAAGAAGTGGCTCACACACACTAATCTCACCTTTATCTCACACACTTACTCTCAAGCTTCCATAGATGACAAAAAAAGTAATAGGAGTGTTTGAAGTCTCTTTAGAGTTTTAGGGAGAGTATTAGGCTGGTTGAAAGGTCAAACAAACGTACAACAAGTTCAGCCTAGGTTCCAAGTCAAGAAGCTAACAAAATAAAAAATAAAAATTTACTGTCCGTACGTGCGCTGGGCGCGCGTTGGCTGAACAATTTTCTCTGATTTTCTTATTTTTTCTCAAAAGTACTGGGAGTTGCGCGCTAGGGCGCGCCTGGGGTACGCTGGGGTGCGACCTAGAAGTTCAAAAATGTTTCCAAAATGTTCCCAATCAATCCTAACATGATTCTAACCTCCAACAAAGTTTAAAACACAATAAAACTCACCCAAGATCACATGTATCAAGTCTAGAATGTTATGTAACACAAATATGAATGATTAAGTCACAAGTCAAGCATACTAATACACATGAAATCATGTTAACAATGCAGCTAAATAAACACATTAAAAATTTAAAGTCTCAGGGCATTACATCCTCTCCCCCTTAAAAGAATTTAGTCCCTAAATTCCTTACCAAGGTCATCAAACAAACGAGGGTACTTCTCACGCATCTTAACTTCGGTTCCCCATGTTGCTTCCTCAATATTATGATTATTATTATGATTATTATTATTATTATTATTATTATTATTATTATTATTATTATTATTATGATTATTATTATGATTATTATTATGAATATTATTATTATGATTATTATTATTATTATTATTATTATTATTATTATTATTATTATTATGATTATTATTATTATTATTATTATTATTATTATTAGTATTATAATAATTATTATTATTATTATGATTATTATTATGATTATTATTATGATTATTATTATGATTATTATTTTTATTATTATTATTATTATTATTATGATTATTATTATTATTATTATTGTTATTATTATTATTATTATTATCATTATTATTATTATTGTGACACCCTAGTTCTCTTAATTGCATAATTTGCATGTTATATATCTTGTTCGCATGAATAGAAATGCCATGTTAGTATAATGTATTAGAATTTGATAATTTCTACTTGTTTTAGCTTTGTTTACTTGTGTTGCTCATACAAAAATGATTTGGTATGATTTTTAGTAACCAAAATGACTTTGTACTCGGTGAGGTGCATATGGGTACAAAGCGATCGCCTTGTTTTTGGACGAGCGATCGCTTTGTAGACGTAATGTACTATTGAGCCGGGTACAAAGCGATCGCTTTGGTCCTTAACAAAGCGATCGCTTTGTAGGCGAGGTCAAAGCGATCGCCTTGTTTCGTGGGAGGGCGATCGCCTGTTGCGCTAGCTTTATTTTATATGTATTAACTTGTAAGACTTTTTATTGGGGTTGAGACACGTACCTAAGTGACAAAGCTAGCTCACTCACACCTCCTCAACCAAGTCAACCCCGGAAATAACACCCATTACACCCACTTCACCTAAAAACCTTCTTAGAACAAGTGAGAGAGAGACTGTGTGTGTTCTTGGTGAGATCACTGTGTGTTTTCATCTCCTCCATTTCCAACCACTCAAACTTGCATGCAAAGCCATATTTGTGTTCCTTGAGACTAGAGAAACAACTTGGGAGGCTTTGATTCTTCTTTTGTTGGGTTAAATTGTGTGTTTGAGGTAAGTACCCAATCCCTTGTCTTGTATGCTCAATATCAAGTATGCTCCCTTCATGATAGTTTTAGTTTACATGTTTAAGAAGACATGCATCATGTTAAAAACTTGAAATTTCTTAAGTTAAATTTCTGTAAATTTTGGGTTAATGACTCATAATTGATAATTTGGACTTGTGTCAAGTATGAATAATGTTCTAGGATGAACTTGGAATAACTTTTGTTCTTGGACTTGTTATAATTCATCACTTCAAAAATTGATGGACATGTTAGGGTTCACAAGTGTGGGACTTAAATCTTGATGGACTAAAAGTCACGAATGACATATAGTCTAATTGCATATGAATCGAGAACTTAGAAAAGAGCCATGAATTGCACATAGCATTCATTCGCTACTTAGGAATATTTTAGCAATAACTCATCGGAGTTGCGTTAGAGAGTCATTGAACAATACCGACTCTACAAACAAATCCCTACGACGTTTAGAGTTCAATCGAATTGTAAATTTGTTCTTGGGAATTCTTGACATGATTGATCTATTGCTCGACTTGTACATTATAGAATAACATGCCTACTTGATCGGACGAGTCGCTCTTGTCGACCTCGCTCCATTACTTGATTTATTACGTGAGTAAACATCTACTTGACTCGGACAAGTTCGCTCTTGTCGAACTTGCTCCTTACTTGATTTGTATGACAAGTAAATACCTACTTGACATACCATTAGTCCAGTGGCATTAAGTGAATTGTATCGATGGTTAACGATGCATCATAGTCATGAATCATGAGGTTCATGATGATGATGGGTCGCCATACCATAACTTGCACACACCCTTCACTACGATCACGGTGGAGAAGAGTACCATGTCGTAACCAAAGGGCGCTTGGAATAATACTAATCGTGGTCGATGTATCATACACGTGCATCCGACAAATACAATCGTGATAACCTTGTCTATTTCGGGGACTACGAAGCGGCACCGGTTCTATAACATATCCTAATCCTATGTGATTTAATTACGCACCTATGTGAAAACAATGTGCATCGCGACATGAGAACTACGTGCTAACATGATCTTGCTTGATACGTGCTATGTATGCCTTGCATTATATCTGTCATGCATATTGGTTACTTACAAAGTCTTTATGACTTACCCCCTCCCTTTCTTGTTTTAGATCCTAGTCGTCCGGTCCGTCTTCTCGAGGTTGATCGTCTTCTCGTGCTCGTGATTGTTCACCTAGAGGTGGTAGCGTTGGCTTTTGGTTTCTTCTTTTGCAAGGACGTTGGGTTTAAGCAAGTCATTTAGACTTCGCTTGGGAATGTGTAATCATAGTAACTTGTACTTGTTGTAGACTAAATGAATATTCTACTTATGTCTCTTGTTATTTGCCGGCACTTGTTGGCCGAGCCTTGTTTACATGTATATGGTTCACTTGTTAAGACTTCCGCCGAGCATCCCTTTAGCTCTTGTTTATTGATGTGGTTTTCTCCGGCATGTTTAGCCGTCGAGGTGTTTATATATTAGCATGACTTGTTAGTGTTGGGTTCCTTGTAATTTCGCCGATGACTTGGTTTACTTGTTATTAATTGTTATATCGAGTTTTGAAGTTTTAAATATTCCGGCTTTTTAATGCCGAGTTTTAGTTCGTGTCCAATGTTGCGTCACGTTTGTTGTGATAATCGAGTCCTTGCATGATTGTAGTCCTTATTTGGACGGCTCGACCCGCGTTCCCATCTCGGGGTCGGGGTTGGGTCGTCACGCTTGGTATCGAGCTTTATAGGTTAGCTATCGGCCAGATAGGTTCCATGGCCTAGTTGGGTTAAGTTCTTGTGTGATGTTCTAACGTCGAGTGATTTCTTATAGGTGTATCATGGTGCGACCTAGACCAGGGCTAGTAGCGTGGAGCCGGTATTGGTCGAGGTAGAGGCGGCCTAGGAGGGTTCTGCCGAGCCGAGGCTAGAGCTCCGAAAGAACTGAAGTTGAGGTACCCCCACCTCGAATCGTGGTGATGAGAATGCCCGTATGGCGGGCTTGTTTCGTAGAATGATGACCGTTATGACCGAGTTGGCACAAGAGGGTCAAGCAGGAGGTGTACCACCTCCACCACCACCACCAGAACCAGAACCAGAGGCGGAAGTTTCACCACCTCGTAACGAGGCACCGCCAGGACCTAGAGCTAGAAATAATACTACTTTGGAGAGGTTCTTGAAGATGAAACCTCCATCTTTCGAGGGAGTCCGATGCTAGTAAAGCGAGTTATGGCTGGAGGACTTGGAGAAAATCTTTGCACTCTAGACCGCACGGAAGAAGAGAAGGTTGTCTTAGCCGTGTATAAGCCGAGAGGGCGGCGAATCATTGGTGGAGAGTATTGTTGGCAAGTGGGATCTTAACCGGGTTCCAAAGATTTGGTCTAATTTCGAGAGGGAGTTCAAGGCTTCTTATGTACCTATGGTGGTGAGGAGAAAGAGGGAGAAAGAGTTCCGGGATCTAGAACGGGGTTCTATGACGGTGGCTCGATTCACCAAGTTCACCGAACTGTCTCGTTATTGTGCACATCTTGTACCCGATGAGCCCATGAGGGTGCTCAAGTTCGTTAAGGGTCTAAAGACCGAGTATAGAAGGCAGCTCTTGTCATTGCAGTTGGCAGACTATAGGGGTGCAGTTGATCGCGCCTATGAGATCGAGAGAGATATAGAGGAGCACAGCGAAGCTGTGTGCGATCGCATCGCAGCATCGCAGCGCCATCTCGGTGACCTCGCGGCATTCGGAAGGGGTCGCGGGTAATCGGTGCGGTCATCGGGGCAACCGTAACGGTGGTCGATCTAGGCAAGCGGGATGGACAGCCTAGGCGTACTTCCGATGGTCGTGATAATCGTACTCCGGCCGCAAGGCGCAAGGCCGGCGGAGTGAGCTGTTGAGTGTTCCTTTTGTCACAAACGGGGCATTCGTACAATGAGTGTAGGGCGACTTGGGCGTGTTTGGGTTGTGGAGATACAAATCACCGAGTGAAAGATTGTCCCAAGTTTAAGACTACTCGGTCGTGGGTTCGGTTCGCGGGCACCAAGAGGGATAGTGATGGGCGTCCTAAGGCCCAAGCTCGTGTTTTGCGCTTGACCGGCGTGGTGTTCCGAGTCGACCTCGGTTATTGGAGGTATTCTCTCGCCTTCGGCCATAGGGCTCGAGTTCTTATAGATCCGGGTCTTCTCATTCCTATGTTGCATCGCATTTCATTGAGCATTTGTGCGTGTTACCTTCTCGGTGCCTTATGTGCTTGAAGTGTCTACACCATTGGGTGATCAATTGTTGGCGTCGGAAGTTTATAAAGCTTGTGATGTGCTTGTATGTGATCGGGTCTTGCATGCGGATCTAGTAGTTTTGCCTATTCGGGATTTTGATTTGATCTTGGGTATGGATTGGTTGTGCACTTATCATGCTCTAGTTGATTGTCGTCGTAAAGAGTTACTTTTGCCATGCCGGTATTCCGAATTTGTGTTTACGGGTGATCATGCCATGAATAGTATACATATCATTTCGCTGCGGGCTAGGAAACTTCTATCTCGGGGTGCACGGGTATATTGCTTGTGTGCTTGATACTAGCATGTCTGTTAATATAGAAGATGTACCGGTAGTTAATGAATTTCCGGATGTCTTTTCAAATGATTTTGCATTACCTCCCGACCGAGAGTTAGAGTTTTGCATTGAACTATTGCCGGAACTTCACCAATTTCTAGAGCACCTTATAGAATGGCCCCAGTGAGTTGAGGGAGTTGAAAGACCAATTGCGGAACTTCTCGATAAGGAGTTCATTAAACCGAGTGTGTCTCCGTGGGGTGCACGGTATTGTTTGTGAAGAAGAAGGATGGTAGTTTGCGGTTGTGCATTGACTATCGCCAATTGAACCAGGTTACTATCAAGAATAGGTACCCTTTACCTCACATTGATGATCTCTTCGATCAACTTCGGGATCCGTGGTGTATTCCAAGCTAGACTTGAGGAGTGGTTATCACCGGTTGAGAGTTCGGGCGGAGGATGTCCCAAAGACAGCTTTTCGGACACGTTATGGCCACTATGAGTTTGTGGTGATGCCGTTTGGGTTGACAAACGCGCTGCTTTTCATGGACTTGATGAATCGGGTGTTTCATGATTATTTGGATTGCTTTGTTGTGGTTTTCATCGATGATATTTTAGTGTACTCAAAGTCACGAGAGGAACATGCTAACCATTTGAGAGTGGTTCTTTCCTTGTTGCGAGAAAAGAAACTTTATGCGAAATTTAGCAAGTGTGCATTTTGGCTTGAACAAGTATCTTTTCTTGGGCACGTTGTTTCTAGTGAGGGTATTGCGGTGGATCCTTCTAAGGTGGAGGCTATTACTAAATGGGAGACTCCTAGAACGGTAACCGAAGTTCGTAGTTTCTTGGGCTTGGCGGGTTACTACCGTAGGTTCATTGAGGATTCTCCAAGATTGCTACTCCCATGACTAATTTGACTCGAAAAAGTCTACTTTCATTTGGAGTGATAAGTGCGAGGCCGGTTTCAAGAATTGAAGAAGAGATTGACCACGGCTCTGTTTTAGCATTGCCTAATGGATGTGATAACTTTGTGATATATAGCGACGCTTCGTTAGAAGGCTTGGGTTGCGTGCTTATGCAAAACGGGAAGGTGATTGCCTATGCTTCAAGAAGTTGTCACCATATGAACAGAATTACCCGACTCACGACCTTGAATTGGCGGCAATTGTTTTCGCGCTTCACAAGTGGAGACATTACGTATGGAGCGAAGTTTGAGGTGTATACAGATCATAAGAGTTTGAAGTACCTCTTCTCGCAAGGAGTTGAATATGAGACAGGCGTTGGATGGAGAAGCTTAAGGATCATAATTTTACTATTCTTTACCATCCGGAAAAGCGAATGTTGTTGCGATGCCTTGAGTAGGAAGGCTTATATGTCTTGTATGATGATGAGGGAATGGAAGATGCTAGAGGATGTCCGGGAATGGAGTCCTATTGTAAGTGGGCGTAGTGTTCTATTTGCTAATGTTCGTGCTACGCCGGTTTATTTGGGTTGATTAAGGAGGCTCAAGTTATTGATCTGAATTGAAGAAGATTATTGATCGATTGGGAGAGAATGCTACACCGGGGTTTGCGATGAACAGTGATGGGATCTTGACATTTCGAATAGGGTTTGTGTTCCTTCTTCCGATGAAGTGAAACGTATGGTCCTTGACGAGGCTCACAAAGCCAAGTACACGATACATCCAGGTAGTACTAAGATGTACCGTGACTTGAAGAGGCGCTTTGGTGGAACGGTATGAAGAGGGAGATAGTGAATATGTTTCTAGATGTTTGACATGTCGGCAGGTTAAGGCGGAGCACCGAGACCCGCCGGTCTACTTCACCACTTGAGATTCGGAGTGGAAATGGGAACATATCACGATGGATTTTGTCACGGGGTTGCCGCGTACTCGTAGAGGCTTCGATCTTTGTTTGGGTTATTGTGGATAGGTTGACGAAGTCGTCCCATTTTATTCCTATTGCGATGACTTACGGTTTGAGTCGGTTAGCGGCATTGTATATCCAGAGATTATCAGGCTACATGGTGTCCCCGTTAGTATTGTGTCGGACGAGAGATCCTAGATTCACCTCGAGATTTTGGCATTCATTACAGAGGCCTTGGGTACCAAACTTAACTTGAGTACGCTTTTCATCCCGTCGATGGACGATCGGAGAGATTGATACGATATTAGAGGACATGCTTCGTGCTTGTGCTATGGATTTCAAGGGCAATTGGGATTCACATCTACCGTTGGCGAGTTTGCATATAATAACATTACCAATCTAGCATTGAGATGGCTCCTTATGAGGCTTTGTATGGGCGTAAGTGTCGTTCACCAATTTGTTGGGACGAAGTTGGAGAAGCTAAGTTATGGGGTTCGAAATGGTACAACAATCGGCCGAGGATGTCAAGTTGATTAGAGAGAGATTGCGTACGGCTCGAGTAGACGAAAAGCTATGCGGATAACCGGAGACGCGATCTTGAGTTCCAAGTTGGAGACTTTGTGTTCTTGAAAATATCGCCGCCGTGGTACTAAGAGATTTGGTAAGAAAGGGAAACTTTCACCAAGGTATATTGGTCCGTTCGAAATTCTTGAGAGGGTTGGTTCTTTAGCTTACCGGATTGCATTGCCACCGTCTATTTCGGGTATTCATGATGTGTTTCACGTTTCTATGCTCCGCAAATATATGAAGGATGAATCACATGTTCTTGCCTATGAAGAGATTTCCTTTGAACC